>VXBR01005110.1:667967-698314 GCA_013400215.1 Cisticola juncidis
CCCCCCCTCCCCAGTGTGGGGTTTTTTGGGTTTTTTTTTTTTTTTTTTTTTTTTTTTTGTAGAGAAACAAGACAAGCAAAAGAACATCCCTTTTCAACAAATGTGACTGAAGTTATATACCTTTCCTACTGTGACTTTGAAATTTTGGTACAGAATTGGTAATAAGACTGAAGTGTCTTCAGTCTTATTCTAGTACCTTAAAATTAACTATTTTCAGAACACATCATTTTCAGGGTTTGAAGTCAGAATCATTTAAATTTGAGGTTCCTCACAGACCTAAACAGATTGTTGACCATGAAGGCTCTAAGAGGTGTTGTATTTATTCCCTCCTCTGGTCAGAGAACTTTACCAGCTCAGAAGTAACACTGCAAGTACCAAGTTCCTATCTATTTAGGGTATGGTGTTCAATTTACCAGTCACAACTTTCAAGAGTCACTTCCTCCTGCTCCGATCTGCTGTGAAGAATCACATCTTTCACTTTCTCTTTCTTCTTTAAAGAAAAAAAAATATTACTAGGCTTTGAGGGCTTAAAACTCTTGCTGCCTGCACATCTCTAAAAATAATATAAATCAGTGCCGAGGGACCACTTGTATTTTGGCTGCATGAGGAACTTTACCAGCAAAAGAAAAAGGGGAAAACTCATCAGTGCGTTGATCTCAAAAACTAGAATGCTGTGTCTGCAGCCTTTCAGAAAGTTCAGAAACCCATTAAAAACTTTATTTTTTATTTTCTTTCCATTGGCTTTGTCTCTCTGATAAGTTATTCAGCCTTAAAATGGCTCTAACTTACACTTTTAACCAGGTTTGTAATACAGCAAACTGGATCGTCTCAATCTGATTTGTCCTCTAGAAACAGATATGAGGCAACTGCAGGAAGAGAGATGCAGGGTTTAAATTCTTCTTTGGCCTCTGATTTCACACTTGTAGGTTACAATGTCAGCAGTGGTCACACAAGCTAGCAATAGGGTTCAAGAGATAATCTGTGATATCAGCATTTAACGAGGAAGAACAGAAAGGCAGGTTGAGTGGTAGAGAGGCAGAAGGAAGTCAGCCAGCATCAGCAGGCTGTTAAGAAGAGTTAAACAGAAGTACATTTGTTTCACATTTGACCTCTTCGACTTCTTGAATTTTATCCATAACTGATGTGGCCTTTGAAATTCACCTGGAAGAACTGAAAGACTCTTCCAGGCATTTTCTTTATAGACTCATTTGTAAACATACATTTAAAAATTTCATGCTGTTAATGATTCCCTTGATATGCTGCTTGCTGAGGCAGCGGAGGATATTTAATGAATTTGAACTACTCCTCTATCCAACTCCATCCTCTTCCTCAGATGAAATATTGGCATTCAGGCTCAGACCCACGATCCGGGTCTATTAGAAACAACTGTTGAGCCAAGTTCTCCCCTGTTGCCACACCAACTGAAGCAGAGGAATGAATTTTCTTAACATGAACCCATCCATCTAGCTGTTAAAGTGCAGAAGATATTCTTTCACACATAAACTTGAGATGGAGAAACAGTGATAAAAGTTAAACAATCCTTGAAGGCCAGATGGCCAAAAACCAGAAGGAACAAGAACATTACAAAGATTGTCCCAACTCCCTGTCGTATCTCTTACCTACAAGACAGACTTACTGACTGATTTAGAGATCAAAGCCACTCACAGAGCTTCTTAGGGCTGTCTTAACTACCCTTCTCTAATATATTTCCTCCTGGCTCCTTGAACATCCCCCCTTCATCCTTTTTCTTATTCAAATGCACCAACCGTAAATCTGTCTAAGTAACATGATAATGACCACAGGAATGGTTATGATGTCACTAAAATGAGCTATATATAATCAACCTAGTGTATTATTGGGAGCAGACAAGACAAGGAGATGGGAGAAAAGAGAGGGAGGAAAAGTGCTTGTAGTTAAATATCAGTGTTTATTAGCTACTGCTCAGAGGTGATACTTTGAAGGTAACTGATCTGTTTGCTTCCAATTCTTTTGCCCCTTCACCTTCTTTTGCTGATGTATTACAAGTTTAATTTTCATAGCAGAAGTATTCTCCCCACACTCCCTTTGGTTTCCATTGTCTGATCTGTTTCACTGACATAGCACAATGGAGATGCTGCTAAGAGATATTAAAGTCAGGAATTATCAGCTTGGTAGCATAATATTATTTCAATCTCATCCTCGGTAGATTGTCTGCATAGTGACATGCTGCCAAGGTGAAATGAATGAATGAACCTGAGGAGGTTCATTGCATGGTGAGCACAGGAAATTAAATAAACAAAGGGCAGAGAAATCCAATGTTAAGGAGGAACAGGGACGTGTGGTTTGGAAGGGTTGCCTTCACCATCCTGCTAGAAATTGACCTACCGGTGGCACAGAGTTAGATTTGTGTCTGAAGGGAACATGGCAGGAGTTTAATTTCTTCTTGAATAGTGGAAATGATCTGTTCTGGTTATATGGATGAATTAATAAGAGAAAAATAATAGCCCTGTTCCTCTTGTAAACTGTTACTTGAAAGATCTGAATTTGGTTCAAGGGAAACAAAACCCAGTAAAACCCTAGACACAACTCTCCGAGTACTTCAGGACTGTACCAAATAGCAAACCAATATTTAAAGGTAGGATATTATTGAATGTCCTAAGTAGGTATGTGTGAGAAAAAGCAGGGGGCGGGGGTTGTGCCACAATCTTTCTTCATTCCTTAGACAATTAACGTAACCCTTTTTTTCCTCTTTTTCCTTGTTTCACCATCTTCCCTTGGGGGCAAGATAGTGAAACGATCCCTAGTGAGACTGTGATATTTCTTAACATCTGCCAGACATTTCTGAACATTATAGGGGAGTAGATCCTTATGCACATAGACAGGGTCTGACTGAACCACTGGATCAGACCCCCAGAGAGAGACAGTTGTTGGTGAGGCACAGGCTAATCAGCTCAGCTGAAGAGTGGTCATGATAATTTTGTTATCTCAACCTGTTCACTGAAGAAATTATATAGTACTGCCATGGAGATCCCTAAGCAGCTCTGACTTAATCTAAAATTATAAATCTGGCTTCAAGGGGAAGGAACACAGTCTGTGTCTCTCCTTCAACTTTTGAACTCAGCTGATTTTGGATAAATTTAGCAGTGGAGGTAAAAAGTCTCAAATACATTCTGCTTTAATATGAATTTAGGAAACAGGTAAAATGGTGAGGAAAAGGCACTACCACTGCTTCCACTGAAAGAAGGGCTAATTGATGTTGTCCTTTATTAAACATCAGAGACTCCAGTCACAAGCAGACCATTAGCAAACAGTCCTCATGAATTTCACAGTCTGAAATAACTTCTTCCTGTTTAGGAACTAGGTTAAAATACTGAGGAAACACCGTTCAACTCTATCCATCAGTAAACTGAAGTACACTACTGAAAATTAACAGCTTTAACAATCAACCTTTTGCTAATGACCAGCACAGACAACAGATTTTATGAGCCTCTAGGCAGCACCTCAAGACCAGCTTTGCGTATGTACTTGATTGTGCATTGTGATGAATTTAGGCTGGTTTTTACTTCAGAGTATTTCCAAATTTCCCTCTGCCTGTCCCACACTTTGTGCCTCTCAGCACAATTCTCACATCCCATTAGAGAGAGTCATCCATGGTTCAGATTGCTGCACTCAGCCAAGATTGATGCAAGTCCCATTCCCCTTGTTTTTGCAGTCCACTCTGCACCTGCTGTCCTCAGCTGGAATTACTCATCTATCTGCACACCCTAGACTTGCTGCTTCAGGTGAAATCTGGCAGGAGTAACACGTTAAAGATGCATCTAGTGGAACCTGCACCCAGAGAAATGCCAGTTGGTGCTTCATACACTGCAGGCAGGGAAATCAGTCAGAAAAGGACTCACTTACCTGATTAGGTTTTGATGAGCTCCTCTACAACCTGGAGACAAGAAAGCCTTAATCCTGTAACTCATCCAAAACAAAGTAAACAAACACAGAAAGTGTTCAACTCCACACACACTTTTGCATCAACATGGATTCTGTTCAGAAAATTCTGATTAGAATTTTCATTTTATCATAGCTGTACAAGCAGTGAATATCTCAGACTGCTCCCCAAGCCCCATGAGAAACTAGTAGCTATTTTACTTCTATTTGATGGTTGGAGATGAAGCAGAGACAAAAGCAAAGCTACTTGTGCTCTGTCGCGTGAGGATGGCAGTCCCGTGTCACAAACATCTCCAGTTGCAAAAGGACAGGTAGATGTAAAATTATCTTTTATCCTACAACAACTTCCTTCAGCTGCTTTCAAATTGAATGTGTTTAGACCAAAAAAAAAAAAAACAAAAAAAGAGCAGAAGATAGCTACAGGATCTATCAGAATTATCTATGGGACACCACAGTCCCGTATAGATGTTGATCCCCTTCCTGGTCATCTCTTCATCTGTTTCTACAGCCGTTTAGTTTTGCTTCTAAGAGCCAAGTGTTGCCCACAATGAAAGAGTTCCACTCAGTGACAGATTTTTGAGGATTTAACATGCTTTAATGAGTATTAAAGTAATATTAAGATCTCTCATATTTAGTGCCGACAAGGAGAAGTGTTGGGTAAGTAAATCCACATGTGAGAGACTGAGTGCTGCCCAGTGCTCATTGCATTTGTCTAGATGATAGGAAAGCCTTTTACCTTCTCTTTTCTTCATTTGCTGAAGAATTATTTGAATCTTCGTCTTCAGACTTCTGCAATGAGTCCCCCAATGACAGAACTTCTATGCCTGCACCCCCTTTCCCTACAAATGTTTTATTATTTATAAAAGATAAAACTTTTCCAACTGTAAGGACTGACAGGTTAAGGTACATAGGATGTTAAAGCCTCAGGCAAAAGTTTCTATCTTGTCTGCTATCCAGGACTGAACCCAGGCATCTCGAGTGACTATCTTAACTGTTTGTCTATTCAAGGTCTCCCTGACTGCCATCCATTTATTCTGGAATGAATAAAAGCAAACTCGACATCAGACACCAAATATGAAAATCCCAGGGGATTTAAAAACAAAACAATATCTGACTTATTCTAGACATTTTCTTCTCTGTGTTACTGGGAAGGGGAGGCAGGGGTAGAAGGAGGAGCTGTTTGGTTTTTTATCCATCCTATTGACAGAAAATTAAAACTATTGTTGAATTCTGTTGCAAAGACTTTAAATGCATGCACATATTTTGTCTTACAGAATACACACTGACTTTATTAATTTATCTCTCTAGAATTATTTTTATTTATGTTAAACTCTTCAAAGTTTGAAAGGACTTCTTCTTAAATCAAATGGTATAAACTCTTTTAAGTTTTATAGATATTTTCTATACAGTTAATGGATAGATTTCAGTGGTTTAAACCTCTCAGGTCTGTGGAGACTTGCCAATGGGAGATATTTCTGTGCTAATAGAGCCAGTCCAAAATAAGAAGGACTAGAATAAGGCTCTGTTACTGTGTTCATTTTTGTTGCCTGCTGCATTATTGATGCAGGAGTGAAAAAGAGTAAGAAGCAGTGTGTTAAACAGGGACATATCAGTTGGTCCTGGTCTCTTGCAGCCTGTCCTTCTGTCTAGGACTTTCAGCATCAGTCACATACTTTTACAGAGTTTTAGAGATCTATTCAAGGACACCCTCCCACTGGATAATTAAAAAAAAAAAAAAGAAAAAAGCCACCACTATTCAGCACTTTTAGTAGACTTCTGGAGTCACAGTACTTCTACGAAGTCATTGGATAAATCAGATTATGTTTCATCTTGCAGACGAAGCAAATACATATTTTCATGCTGACAAAACCAGTTACAGCTGGTGATCTCCTGGTGCCTAAAGTACTACCTCTTTATCCAGAGTGAGAAATCTTCTTGGACTTGGGAACCTCAGAGGAGAAAAAGATTGCAAATACCTTGACTTTGAACTTAGAAAGGTGAGATAAGGTCCAAATAACTGTCTTGGGGAAACCAAGGAACATAACTTAAGACTGTACAGAAACATGGGAGGTTCCCACATTTCACAGGCCTCAAAGAACTGAAGTTCAGTTCATATTTGAAAGAAAATATCAGAGAAAAAACAAGCAAACACAGAAAACCCAGAAACCCCTCAAAAGCTACTTCTCAAAAAAAAAACTTTCTTGGCAAGGTGAGTAGGACATTGGTAAGCTGGATGGGGGTGGTTTCAAGAAGAGTCTGCTGCCAGTTGTTGATTGTCTGATGGAGCTGAAGGGAACATTGGCTCAGCCTCTGCCCTCATTGTGTTTATTAGCATTCACACCATTCACTGGCCACCCCCTTGCACCAAAGACATTTTCTAAGGTTGCTAATTTTCATGAAAGCAAGTGGGGTCACTTTCCACCTCTCTTCCTCATCTCGACAAGGCTCGTCCCCTAGAGAGCTGAGAAGAAAGGCGCTTTCTTGTTGTCATCTGTGCAATTATCAGCTTTGAACATGATGGCAATTTGTTGTTGTTGTTGATTTCCTTTGTTATGCAAATATACCAGCTCATTCTCTGAGTGCTTTTTTCCCCCACACAGCATAAAAAGGAATATTACACATTTAATTTCATGTTATCATTTGTTTCCCTCTGAGATTTCCTCCAGCCATTTTTTGGTCTTCTTCAGGCTAGTGGGAGCTAAGCAGAGGCATTTTGAATTCTGACTTTGTCACTTCTATTTACTTTTTATCATAAAGGGGTATTGTCAATAGGTCTTATGTGGCACCTATAAAACCCATTTAGGAATTTAAATCTCCACTAAAACACAGAATTTATGCTTCCTTTTATGATTTATTAGTAGAAGCCTAAATTCTGCTTTTAATAGTCTACCCATTTATATTCAAAGCAATCAGCTTACATGCTGCACGAGCCTTAAAGTTGTTAGTGCACAACTAAAGAGAATAAAAGCAGGAGGATGTAGACAGAGGCCTAAGCCAGGAAGTTCAGAATAGAATTCAAATTAGGACTTCTCCAGGGCTTTAAGATGCTGTATCTCTCTGACACTTATTATGATTCAACTCCTCTATGCATCCTGTATTTCACCCTTTGGGAAGAAAAACAATATTTGAAATCAAGAAAAAAAAGAAAAAAATATATATCTATACAATCACATAATCAAACCTCAACTGGTTTCCTCACAAGTATAAATCACTCAAGAAGCTGAACACTTCTCTGGCTCAATTGTTCAAAACTTACTAGTCCTGTACAGCTAAGGTGGCAAGTGGTCACAACCATATTTTTAATGCTAATTGTTCTTACTCATTTTCAGACAAATGTAATTGTTATAATATGATTTTTTAATCAAAGTGAGTAATAACACTTGTCTGTAATAATGCTTAGAATAAATGAAAGAGACTGATGAGTACTTAGGTGTTTTCAAGTTTTTTGATTAATTGAATTTCTTACCTCTGAATTTTGAGGAAGAGTAAGTGGAACAGGACAAAGCTCTTACCTCTTCTGGCCAATTACTTGTAATTTGTACCTATCAATAACTGCAGATTCATATCTCTTGATTTACATATTTGGAAGACTATTTGTTGGATGTAAGTTTAATTTGTCTTCCTTTTGATCTCACTGGAATAAATCTAAAAGTCTTCAGATAAATGAATGACTCTGGAGTATTGCTATCATAACAAAAATTATAATTTATTTTACATGCATAAAATAACCCATACCGCTTAAGGGTTAAAGTGTTAACCCAAATTTTTCCTACAACCTGACATCTCTTGCTCTCATGTTATCATCATTTCATGCAGAGGCAATCTCAGAAATCGTACATCAAAAATGAGACTCAGAAGTTATCTATTTATGACAGAATATCTTTTGCTGATGAACTCTGTTGCAAATGATTTTATGCCTAGTGGGTTTTAAGGGAGTTCTCACAGATCATTATTGAGGTTCTGAGGAATGAATATGAGAGAGGATGCATCAAAACGTGGCCAGTTTAAAAATATCTTCTACTATAAGTATTAGTGCTGTCTATTGATGAGCATTGTAGTGTGCATAGCAAGCTTTATCTTCACTGTAGATTTAGCAACATGCCGTGCTGGAGCTGAAATAGATTTCTTGATGCAACTGTGGTTCATCCAGTCAGCATACATAACACTCTGATCTACCTCCTAGCCTGAAGTATGAAAAGCAGAAGCATGTAACAAGATAGTCCTCTAAGTTCCTTTTTAACTCTCTGCATTTCAGGCTATTCCAAAAAAAAAAAAAATCATAAACTGTATGTGGAATATCATGCACAATATCTTTTGCTATTTACCTGCACAATACTATTTGTGTTTTGTTCTTAAGAGTGAGCATCAAGATCTATGGTGAATGTAACATATTGTTTTATTCAAGGTCTTTTATGCCTTTTAAAGTGAATTTGGTTTGGTTTTGGTTTGTTTGGGGTTTTTTTCTGTCTTCTCAGGAAGAAATGTAGAACTCAGGATTTTACATATGCATTTTCATACAGAACATCTAGTGAATGTGGACCACCAGAGGTTTTCAGGTTTTCTCCCTCCTCAGGTGTGGTGATGAGGTATTTACCAGGTGAATGAGATTTACATTTGTGGAGAGATATGCAAGGCACAGGGGGAGCATGGTGACCAGTATAAATCCTTAACGGCAGCCCAAAATTAGGTTTCCTCTTAAAGAAAAGAGTAATGACTTTACTTACAGTTTGGCCAGCACAAGCTCAGAGCATTTCTTTAATTTCTTTCTGTGTCCACTGCTCTGCAGATCCCAGTCAGGCTCTTTTCCAAACCTGCAATGGAATGAGTGTGTGGCTCCCTCTTTCCAGGACTCACAAAGGCTTAGATGAGGTTAGAATTTTACCCATTTCTCACTCTCAGTCATGTTCTGGGTCCGAAAATAGGTCATAACTTCTACCCTCCTTTTAGAAAGAAAACATTTCTCACAGCATAATCAGAACTTCCCTGGTGAATCTCTGCTTTGGATCTATATGCTCACTCTTCCAATTACAAGTGCTATGATAAAATGTCTTCACAAAGGACAAACTACTTCCATAGCATCAGTCAGTATCATTTAGACTTCATTGCCCTTGCTGACTAGGTTCATAAAAATGACATCTACATCCCAAACTCTTGGAGTAGAGGAAGCAGCTGCCTCTGCGAACAGCCATTTTTTTCTTCTTATATTATGTTCATAGTGATAAACAAAGCTCTTTTGAAATATTCATGCTGCTGGCCCACCTGGGGTATTAAATATCCAGAAGGTAAATAATGAGCTAAGGTTTCACAAAATATATCTCCAGACAGAAGGGATCACGTCAACGGCTTCCAAAGTTCCAGAAAAATAAGTTCCTTAAACTTACTCTTGCCTTCGGTAAGGATGTGTTTGTGGGAACAGCTGATTTCACTCAGTGTTGCAGGAGATTGCAGATCTTTGGAGTTATAATATTTAAGGGCATATAACCATGATATATATTAAAAGTAGACCACAATCATCCTCACTAAGCACATGTTTTTAGCATGGTGCTGAGCTTGGCTTTCACTATAACTTTCACTATAGCTGCTGAGCTTGGAGTAGTCTTGATCAGCTATTGCTCACGTGGCTTTTTTTCAGAACTGGCATAGAACTGGCCATGGACATCATGTCTGCTATCAAACCAGTACACAGACATAAAAAAAATAAGGAATTACCAGTTTTTCATCAGTCCTATCTGCAAATTGTTCCTTTTGTAGTCCCACAGCTCATCCTGATGGTCTCCATTTTATAGATTACTGTCTGTGAACAACTAGACCCTTTAAAATCATCTAATAATGTCCTTCCACACAATCTCCTGTGGTAGCAAATTCCAGAGGTTCACCACTTACTGCATAAAGAGGCTTTTTCTTTTGTCAGTTTTAAACAAACTCAAAGCTACTTTTCTTATTTCTTTACTTCTTTTATTGTATGCTGTGTTCAACATCAACATTTCCACATTCAGCTCACTCAGTGCTTTCACCTTTTGTAATCCTTTATGGTATCACACCTCAGATTCCTGAGTTGTCTCAGTCTTTCAATTTCCCATCAAGAGGCAGCCACCCCATCACCCTGATCATAACACTTGCCCTTGATTTCATGTTCTTTAACTTCAGTTTGTCTGTCTTGGGGTGTGTAAGCCAGAAAAGTGCACATATCTGCTAAAGATGTGGGTGCACAACACCTTTTAGATACAAAGAATGTTTCCTACCTTGCTATCCACACCTTCATGATGGTGCCCAAAATCTCACTGGCTTTTTCAGTAGCCACTGCACATTGAGTCAGTTTCAGACTACTGACAACGTGAAACCAAGATTTCCTGCTCAGCTTTATAAACCTTCAGTGATTATTTAGGGTTTTCTTTTTTTATCTTACTTGCATTAGTTTAGATTTATCCACATCAGAGTTTATTTGTCAGTCATTTGTACTCTTCTGTGAGATCTGTCTGCAGCTCCTTGTCCAGATAAGGACAGGTAACCAGATAACCAGAAAAGTAGTTATCATATCTACAGAGCTGGATATTCCTCTGCTTACTTTTTCTCCAGGTCATGGGCAAAGCTGTTGAATAAAATTGCTTCCAGGACCAATCCCTACTGACTTGTCTCTTGAAAAGTCTCTTTAATATTCCGTGCCTTTCATCCGTGCATTTACAGTCCCCCTGCCAGAACTTCAGCAGATTATTGAGGTGGGTTTTCCCTTTGCAGAAGCTATGCTACCCAACAGAAAATATAGTTCATGTACTGTATGATTTTATTGTTTATTATAGACTCTGTCATCTTTCAAGGCATGGAAGTCAGACTCACCAGTCTGTAGTTCCCAAGATTTTCCCTAGAGTCCTATACACTCTGAGTGAGGTCAGTCTTTGATTAGAAGTTATAGCCTGTCAGTATTGGTTTTGATAGCTAGGTTAGGAATCTCCTCCCATGGACTTTCTTGCACAGTTAGCCTTCGAAACAGAGCGAGAAAAAATGTGCTTCTATTTGAAAAAAACAGACATTTTACTCTCCCCTATTTTTTTTTCTTTTTTTGAATGAGTGAAATTAAAAGCTAGCACTGATTTTATCATTAAAACACAGTGAAACCAATGTAGCTTCATGCCATGCAAAAAGTAGGGGGAGGGACAGTCCAGGAAGACAGAGATATACCAGTCCTTTGCTAAGGGTCTCATTTTGCTGATTCAAATGTCTCTGTAGTCAGGGTTGTTTGAACAGAATCAAATTTACTTGTAATGAGCCATATAGTGATTGTCTTGTCTTTTTTCTCCTTTTTTTTCTCTTGTCTTCATATTAATTTCTGCAAAATAGCACATCTGATTTTGTAATGCGCTAAGCAACTGTTTCTCAATTACACCAAATTTTACTGCTCCTCAGTTGACTTTTAAAGACATGGCAACTTCAATATTATCAAAGGTTCTCCTCACAATAAAGTGTACAGTAATTCTTCACCAGTTTCATAAAAGTTTCAGTACCAAATTACTGCATGAATACTTGAGTAAGTAATACTTTCTACCAAATTGTTGGACTTGTTTCTAGAACATCATAGATCCATGGCAATGAAATCCAAATTGCCCACAATGGTAAACTGATAACTGCTGCCCACATCTACATTATTTTTTATAAGTTTTTTTCTTCCTAACTCATGTTTTTTAATGCATGATTTTGAAAGTTTACTACAACTAGCAAGAAATAGCACATATATCTTTGGAGTTGAATAGAACAATAGAGGGATATAGCAGGTTCAAGGAGAGTAATGATGGAATAGGAACTACTTTATTTTTCAATTATTTAAAAAAAGAAAAAAAAAGTGATATTTGTTCTTTCTTTTAGTTTTCTCAAAACCTTTGTCCTTTCTAAATCAGCTGTTTAGGGTCTCTTCTTTTTGTAGACCCTCTCTGTCCATCTGTCACTTGGCGTGTGACAAGCCCTTCCAGACAGCTCTTCCAGTTTCTGAATCTAACTGATCTGCCCTTAACCCACTGCCATGACATTTCCACTTGAGGGACACCACTTTATTCCTATAGTTTCTCTCTTTTTTGTGCATTTTGAGACTCTGGACTGGGAACTTTATTCCTTGCTGAGGGATTTCAAAGCACTGTAAGATGTTTAGATATGAGCCAAGACTCTTATATTCAAATACTTAAGAAATGTGTATGTGAAGAAAGATGGGAGAAAATCCAATAAGGTTACAGACCAGAAAGAAAATGTCATCATATGTGAAAGTGTCCTTTATTCATGTTGATGTCAGTAGAGATAATAGATATTGCATATTTAAGTTTCTGTGAGATTCATGTCCAAGTTCCTGCATGAGGTGGACAATCGTGGAACAGGCTGTACATGTAGGAACTGTTTCATCACTTATCAATGACCATCAATGGCAAGAGTCACAGATTACTTTCTTCTCTCTCCATCAGGTATCTGTATCCTGAGTAAAACGAGTCCTCTTCTCGAAACCAAAGTATGAGATATGTTACTTATAGACAGAACTGTCTTGCACCTTTGCATTTCCTGTTTATGCTAGAAGGAAACTGCCAGCAATCCCAGCAACTTATGCTAGTAATTTTTCAGAACTGCCCACTTTCAAACATTACACTTTCTTTCTGCTTTTCTCAGTATTAAAATTCTTCCCTATGATGAAGCGAAGGGGTAAAAGAGCCAGGCATTCTGATTATCTCCAGCAGTATGACGACCTATTCGTTGACATTGAGGATCAAGGCAATATGCTCCGGGCTGCAGAATCTTCCCAAACACCAACAGCCATTCATCATCTCTCCTGTAGCAGAAGCACTGGCATGAATCTCCACAGCTGGCTGAATGTGGTGGCGTACTCAGTTCTGCTGGGTCTTAAATTGGTTTTCAACACATCTTTGTGAATCATGGGAAAGTGGAGAATCAAAAGTTTCTCCTGAAAACACCAAGGTGAAGAGACCACATAATTTTTGTTTCTTTATTGGAGGACTAAATTCAGCAGAGACTCAAGTACTATAAATTACAAACTGAGACATGTTTGGAAATAGTTTACCTTACTTTTCTCATGGCCTCTTCCTTTTCTGGGACTAAAAGTGACTTGGTGACCAACATCAGTACCTGTGTTGCTGTAGGCGGAAATTAAAATCCTATGAAGCTGCCACAGTGAAAGACATTTGTCAGTGAAAATACAATATAAGAACACAGGGATTTCTGTTCATGGACACATAACCTGCTCAGCTGTCACAGGAGTAACCAATGCAACAAAGAGAAATTCATCTCCCTCAGCATAAGCTGAATAATGAGAGAGCAGTTTCCTGTGAATTCTTTATATTAAGAGTTAGGTATGACCTGTCAGAGCTCAGATGGTGCTTTCAGTGCAGCTGAGTTCACATGGCTATTCAGCGTTAAGACGCTTCCTAGAATATGACAGGAACTTCCACCATCACAGCCCAGCTTCAGACATACCCTGTGGATGTCTGCCAACTTCCTCTATGGCCATGCAGGCTCCACTTAAGACCTTTGCAGTGATGACAGTTCTAATGACCGTTTTGACCTTTCTTAAGTTATTCATTCCTCCTTTCAGAGTTCCTTTTTCCTCGTTTTCTGTAGTGGTTGCTCTTTTGGTTTAATTATATTAATATTGTGCAGTGCATCGATTGCCTAGAGATGGGTCCTTCAGAAAACAGTGCAGGAACAAGAGTTTGCAGTAAAACCTTTGTTGTTGAAATAGATACAAAATTCCAAACTTTGCCCCCAGGAACTGCCAATGTGATAATTTTCATTTCCCCTATATCTAAGGAAGAAGGTGTCTTTTTGATGCAGCTAGAGGAACTAGCTCTAGAGGTGGCTAGAGGAACTGTGATCTTTGTGCACATTTTCTCTGCCAAATACATGATTGAGGCAGTCCTTACAGCAGAAAAAACATTGTGGTTTAAAAGCACTGCAGTAAGGGAGGTGTTCAGGAAGTGGACCTTTCTTAACCTCCTGTCTGACTAGTCAAAATGCAAGAGAAGGAATGAGATGCAATTATGTCCGAGCCTTGATTAATATAAAATGAGAAGATAATAAAACCTCCAAGCAATTGTAATTGCTTGGGTTTTTACCACTGAGATGGAGACTTTTCTGGGGTGAAGTTTCTGAGGAGATTTTCAGCTTTTTAAACTCTTCATCAAGCTGAAAATAATGTGAAAGCCATTAATTCCTTTAGTGCTTGGATTCAAAGCATTGACAACAGGCAAAAAATCCCAAATAACTACCTATAGTTTAAAGTAAGGGGACAGGTTGTGAAGTCATCACCAGTAAAGGAGTCACTAGTGAACAGCTGAATATGAAAGTGCTTGTTGTGAGTGGGAAGCAAAGACCTCAGTGGATGATCTTTAGTCTAAGACTTCTTTTATTATCCAACTCTAGATCTTCTTGCTCTACTCCTCTACTTACTGCTTGAAATTTCTCATGGGAAACAATTCTTTAGTTGCAGGAATGTCATACCAGCACAGCAAAGAGGATGAGAGGACAGGAAGTTTCTACCCCCTTTCTTCCCTCACCTCAGTATTCCTAGAAATATTTGTTCAGGTCCAGCAATAATTACTCTAAGGCTTATGTAGGATAGCCTCTGAGAAATCAAAAGAATGTCACCCTTTTGCAGACTGAAAACACAGTGATACTGCACAATACATTCAGGTTTTTTAGGAGTACAGGTCTTCAGCTGTTAACTTTTCACAGGAAATGCAGAAGTGTACAGAAAGTGTCTCCACGTGGAGTTTGTCACAGACAACAGAGAATCTCAGGTTTCTCTGATTCATATTGTATTCCTGTGGAAAAAAGACAGTATGTGATAAAAGTATAACAATGAACAACTTGGACTGGGGTATAGGCAATGGGGAGTGGAATGAAACCTGTTGTTAATTTCAGGAAACATTGTGAGTCCTTACATAGTAAAGTTCCTATTTGCTTCCCTGACTGCACCAGGTGTCTCCCAATGTTAGAATTTTAGACATTCAGAGCAGACCAGACACTTTCAAGGCTTGAAAGGATCTTCTTCATGTAGCAAAAAACTGTATGACAACTTAAAGCATTCTCATGCACCCTGAGAGTGCCCCAATGTTTCCTGACAGCTGACAAACTAAAAAGGACGAGGCTGTCAAATGCAAAGAATGGGTCCCCTCCTTTTGGCTCCTGTCCCTCTGGTCTATTCAATTAGGATTGATCAAGCTGTGTCAAAGGTTCCTCCTCTGTTTCAGTGGCCACCAAGAGCTTTCATGATGACTAATGATAGGCTAGCCTTAAAAAGAAAAGGAGAAAAAATAGAAAGGATAATACAAGCATTTCTCTTTTTTTCCCCTTTCTTTCTTCTATCCTTATGTTCCAATTAGGCACATTAACTTTACGATGCACTAAATGAATTTATTATAATTGTCATTGTTCAGTGATACACCAGGCCCTTCTGCTTTCCAATACTTGCTCTCAAGCAGAAACCACCACTTACTCAAGCAAAGCAAGATTTAATCATATTTGTTGAAAGACAAGGTGGAAGAGAAATGTTTTTCTTTCTCTGAAAGATATCTAAAATATTTAAATTCAGATATGGATAGCAAAGGGAAACTGGGTAACATTACTGATAAGAGACTTATATATTTCTTTGGTATCTTGCATAAGTTTAAGAATTTATGCCGAACTGTTCCATCTCTGGTACTAGGATTGAGGAAATAACCCAATCATCCTCTGACAGTTCCCATACCTGTTTGTATTTCTCCCAAACCTTTTTCTGGACTTTTTACCTGTTCAATACTAATAATTAGTAATTATTAGTTAACTAATACTTCAGGTACTATTTACACTTGAAGGTATAGGTCATACTTTTCTTTGGGAGCATATGTTAAGTTGTTGGTCCATGGCAGCCATGTCAAGATTTTTTTGTCTGTCGGTCCTAAAACTGAGTGTGATTTGTAACAGATATTTCCCAAGTCTTAAATTAGACCAGACTCAGAAAGATATAATGATCTGCATCTAACAGTTTAGATGAAAGTGATGGAATGACACTATGAACAGAGTATAAATTTATGATGATAGTTCTTATTATTGCAATAGCAACATAAAACCTGCATCTATCTCGTTATTCTAGAAATTAGACAAGGATTGCCAAAGGCTCCCATCAAACATCAGTTATATACAGGACATAGGCCTTTATCGAATTAAAAATCCTTCATTAATTTCTAAGGGTTAATTTTCTCTTAAAGCTAAAATATATAAAAGAAAGGAACTGGGCAGTCCTAAGAGATTTGAAAAGCAAATAAAGCCTGAGAACCTAAATCTGTTGGAGTAACACAGGTCTAGGGATTTTCCTTTCAAGTTCACACAGAGCTTCCTAATTTTCACAATCCTATTCATGTCTAGTGTAAAATCTTTGGAAATTTCTACTTTTTCTTAAGAACAAATTATTTGCTTTGGCACCTGAGTGAGTTCCAATCAAAACACACCAGAAGCTGATCATGACGTAATATCGCTGTTCTACAGATACATGATCCAGTGTTTCCCACACATAAAACCGTTCCTTAGGACTGAACATACTAGTGGATTTCCTAGTGTGGTCATGTTAAAACATTGGTGACAAAACTGTTGTGAAATCTATATTTTTTTCTTTTCTTTTCACAAGAGTGTTATATCATTTACTGTTGGTTGAATTTTTCCTACTTTGACCAGAAAGAAGAATCACTCATTTATTGTTAGAAAGTTTTATCAGATTTACCAATCTTTTTGTAACACTTAGTAGCTTTCCAAAAGGACTGAAATTGAGGCACCTCTCATCTTCCAGTAAAACTCGGTGGCCACCCACTTTGTGTCTTTCCTTGAAGCCATTAAAATTTTGCTCTTAGATGAAAAAAAAAATTCACTGTCAAAAACACAAATGAAATTCAAATATTGAGGTTGTGCAGTATTCTGATTCTGTAACAACACAACATTACATTTATCCCGAGCCTTTGTACTGAAGGATCCTAAACTGTGATGCAAATACTGTAACATTAACACTCACAGCCTTGAAGCATCAACTGTTATAATTGTTCAGCCCATGAGGAAGTGAAACAGACACAGACTGAATTAATCCAGGTTAACAGCCAGTCAGGAAGGGTCTTCACAATTTTGATAATCAAAGGAAACAGGGATCACATAGAGAGATGCCCTGGAAAGGTTAAGGGAAGCGACAACTACCTAATTACTTAGGCAGATCATCACTTTAATCACTTATTGTATGTTTTACTGAACCCCAGATGTCATAAGAACCATCATTGGTGAGGAGAAGCCATAACTGTGCATACCAAAGACCAAGGTCTCACAGAGACCTGTCTAAATCACTGGCTACTGATTCTGAAGTGTAGCCCACTGGTATTAAAAAGAAGTCACAAATTCCAAGCTAATAAGCTTTTCTGCCATTATTAACATTAACTCCTCACCGAAACAGAACTGCCAGCCCCACCAGCAGGAGCTGAGGAGGTGGTGTTGCAAGACAAGCAGGTTTTGAGAGCAGCGAAAAGTCATGGAGCTGGGGAAAAGAGTAGGTGGAGAAGATGGTGTCTGGGAGGTTCATCTTAAAAAGAAAAAAATGGGGAACAGCATGTCCAAATGCACAGATGAGGAGTGGGAGGGAAAGCACTGACAGAGGGGAAGGAATTGAGCCCAACTACATGTTCATAAACAATATTTTTGCCACTAAAGTAGTCACCACTATCCTGGTGAGACACAGCAGACAGACAGCCATACTATTATCACACAGCCTGAGGTGAAGGCACGTGTACACCCCTGTGAGGGTAACTGGATACATAATGCACTGACTTCTTGGCTCATGACATTGTGTCTAGCCCTCAGAAGAAGAAACATATGCAGTAATAAAAGACTCTTCAATCTAAGGGAACAAACATTTCCAAAGAAAAAAAGGAAAAAAAAAAAAAAAAAGTGAGTATAATTGCCTGTTAAAAACAAGTGATGTGTTTTGTAATACTTTCTTCAAAAAGAGTACAGGAATCTTTCGGAAGACAAATTTCAACTTAAAAAGTCATTGCATTTAATAAAGAGCTAATAAGGAAAATCCGTGGCCAGTTGTATGTAGAGGGTCAGACAAAAACAATGATGGAGAACTGTTGGCACTGGTGTTATGCCTGGCACTGATGGGGGCCTGGAATGACACCAGCTGGTCTGTGCTGCCATGTTTTAAGCAAATTTGGCAAGAGACACCTGAAAAATTTTCAGTTGAAATTGAAGGATCTAGAGGTCTTAAGAGGCAAATGCATTTCTGAATGAACACATTTACTCTCTAGAACATAACTACGCTGTTTTGGTTAGGGTCCTTTTGGAAATGTGTAGGAAGAGCATCAGGCTTTATCAAGCAGACCAACATTTGTAAAACGTATGTCCACACAAATTGGCAATTATAGCAGAGACATCCTATCTGAAGGTTTAAGTTACATTTATGTCTCTGTTACATGGTTGTCTGGAAAGATTGATTTCTAGCTACAGCCAGTATTGTAGACTAACTCTAAGGTTGACTTTGCCTAAATAAATAAGTAAATAAGTAAATAAACATTGCTTGCTACCTCTTGTGGCAGCTAAAACTTCTTGGCTAGGCTTAGCTTTCCATTTCTGTATGTCATGGACCTGCATTCTGAACAATGTCAAATGCCTCTAAAATATACATCACAGAAGTGTAGATCTGTTAAGATTTCTAATCTTTACTGGTGAGAATCAACTTTTCATTGCACACAGAGAAACCAATTCCCATCTCCTCTCCCTCCAGAAATTAGACTGTACAGTGGAAAGGCTCCAAGTCACTGCTGTTTAATGGCAAATTGGCTTGGGGCATCAGCAGTACTAGTTCTAAAATCATTAAGTGAGCTGCCACCAATAGATCTTTCACAGTCAAGCTGCAGATAAATGAATGGTGAGGTTGTCAAAGATCGAATTCAAAGTTACTGATGAGTTCTATCCTCATACTTTGATTATTTGAAAAAATAATATTATTTAAAATTATTTTCTTCAAGTGCAATGTATTTTTTTCCAGGTGGAAAATAAAGGGCTGTTATAAGAGAAAGCAGAGAATAATTTTCCTCTCTAAAACAATCAACTTCTCTCCCTACCCTTTCTCCAAGACCAAACTCCATTAGTAGCTTGCTTTGATAGGAAGGGGTAAGATTTGTAAAAGCTTCTGAGATGAGGAGAAAAGAGACCAGAAAGAAAGAAAAATGATGCATCTTTTTGTTGAGGGGAGAGCAGCATGGCAGAGACATTTGTGGCTCCCACAATATTGATCTTGAGACAAAGGTACCCCTCAGAATTCCCAGGTTACAAATGAACATGTCTTCCAGCATCCTCATACCCCATTAATCGAAATAAACTCTCTCCTTGAATCATAGCCTTGCTTCTGTTGCAGGTCAGTAAAAAAACATTTACTGAGAACTGGGAAGAAATCCTTTCCAGGGGAAGTGTGGCATGCACTCGCCTCTCCTCAGCTGCTGTGGATCACAGTCCAAGTGAGAAAGAGGAGCAGGTTTTTGAATGGGTGGCACATGTACTGATGTGTCCCCGTATCTCTGATGGCATGATTTGATGACAAAGGCTGTTAGAGGCTTTTCATGCAAATTGTGAAATCACATTAAAAGGTGCCTCCTGCCTGGAAGAGGTTGTTCCCTGCAAGATACAGAGCAGAATGAAAGGGCGAAATTCAGGAAAAACATTGTTGTAGGCGCCTTTCCAATCTTCCTATGGAACTAAGCAAGCTAGGTTTTCTGCTTACTAAAGAGGTAAGAAAAGATATATAAAAACCTGTTTGTCTAAGATATAATCAACTTTAGGATGGAATAAATGTTCTTCAATGAAAGTACAGATCACTATTTATTGATTAGAATGTGGCCTTATATGACTAGCTTAGAAGTTAGGCTTAAAATCTGAATACCTTAGATGAGACACTCTTCTCTGTCTTCTCTGAATTTTTTAGGCCAGGAAACCAACCCCTTCAGCTTGTTTAATCCCCAGGAGGTTCATAGGAAGAGAGTCATTGGTGATTTTATGCGAAAAATAGCTGTACCTTTAGCATTTTCCACTCAATAAGAGTATTTCATGGCCAAACATATGGATAAAACTGTGCTGTGCATGAGTCACAGGCATGGAAGATAAATATCTGAGACTGTCAACAGAGTGGTCATTTCATGTCCTTACAGATATTAACTCCCACCATAGTTAAAGTCATTGCCTGTATAGAAACACTGTTTATTGGCAGGAAGCACATGGAAAATCTGAGTCATTTTACAGACTCCTGACATATGTAGGGACCATCAGGGATAGCAGAGTTATAATAGATGATGCTTCTCCAGCACAAGACATTTTTTTGTACCATGCACTGCATATCACAGGTTCTCAACATCACCCAGAAATCTTTGATGGTGATTTGTGACTTGTTTGAAAGGTTTTCTTATTTAAGGCAGCAAAAAGTTTTTTCAGTTTTCTCTAAACTCTAGTATATTTCTGACCTGAACTGTTCCAAAGACATATCCAGATTCTCAGGAATATTATGTTAAATTGTTAGAAGGCTTTTTGCATAATCTTTTGTTATAAGCCTTTGGGTATTTAATATTTACTCCACATGGATTTATTCTATTTTATTTTATTGTTAATGGTTAGAATCAATGATATTAAGGTCTTTTCCAGCCTAAATGATTCTATGATTGTATTTTAATACTGCCCTTATTATTAATTGTGAAAGGACATTATTAAAGTGCAGATTCACCCCTTTCTTCCTAAGTCAACTCTACCAATGCCAGGGAAACAAGTGATTCTTCTTTTACAAGAAGATAAAATTATGATGAATGTAATATAAGGAATAATTGAATCAGTGTCATAACAGCAGCATAGACTTCAATTAGAAAAAAATATTTCCATTGTGATAAAGTTCTGGCCATAAATTTCAGAAATCATACATTTTTGTAGCCTTATATTTCTTTGCTCACGAAATATCTGTCACTGAGAACCTGAGGATGACTGTAGAAATGAAAGGTTTCTCTTCACAGAAGAGCAAAAGGAGAGGGAAAAAAAAAAAAAAAAAAAAAAAAAAAAAAAAAAAAAAAAAAACCTTCCCTAAAAAAAAAAAAACATTTNAAAAAAGCCTGTCCTGTAAATGAGATACCATTTTCAGGAATCAAGTTAAAAGGTAAAAGACACTTCACTCCCAAGCGTGTAACTGTTAAAGTGTTTTGTTTAACATGACAAAGAGCAAAATGTGATTCTATAGGTATGTCTTACCTGTAAAACATTTTCTCCCATTATTTGGAAAGGAGGAAGAGGACAGAGATTAACAAAATGTGAAGACCAGATAGTGTAACATCTGAACTTGTTTAGACCATCACTTAAAATGGAATAAAGTGATGGATATAGATTTGTGCTGAAGGTTGTCAGTATCAGGTAGTACACTTTTGAACAAGTTCCTAATTATTATATAGTTTCATCTGAGAAGTAAAAAGGGAAATGGGTGTTTCTCATGGCATTATGGTGTTCTACAAAGCAAAATCCCAAAGAGTTTGGTAAAGAGTAAACTAAGCTGCAGGGTACAAGTATGATGGCCAAGGAAGCCTTAAAAAAAAAAACAAACTGATAGTCTGTATGTACACGTACGTGTGCATTTTGGGACCAGATGTTTCCAGTGGTTAATTAACAGTGTTAGCTGTTTGTGAAAAAATAATTGTGGTGAAAGATGGTTAACTTGAATGAGAAGGAAAAAAGAAAAAAACAAAGACATCTCCATACTGTTTATGCTGCATTTTCTTGCACATACTAAAGTACATTTACAAACAGGAGAACATCTTAAGTGTCTTCAGGGAGCAACCAAGTCCATTGCTGTTGGGATGGGCTCAATTATTTCTCAGAATTACTTTAAAAATTGTTCCCTGTGTCTTCCATATTCCTTGATCAATTTCTTTCATGAAGAAATACAAACCACCACCACCACCAACAAAAAACCCCAAAAAATTAAAACTTGTATTTGTGATGTTCCAGTCCTGTTTCATCACGATAGTAATTATTTATACAGCACAGTCACTTTCAGCTGCAGACATGGAGCTGATACTCTGGGTAGTTACTGAGAGAAGATCAGGCAGGACTGTACCCCCTTTTTATCATGGCATTGCCACCATACAAACTCAACACACAGCCTTGGCATTCCTAGGAATAAGTGTCGCTAGTGCCTCTTATTAGTGTTTATTATCATAACTGCTCATTGTATTGCCCATTATGTTAATGAATTAGAACAACAGACCTAAATGTTTGTTGTTGTATAAAGCTCATTAGTCTCTGAGAGGAACTCAATGCAACATGAAGGTTGAGGAGCTGGGTTGCAGGAATATTACCAATTAAGTCCTATATGAACACGCAATTAGGTAGGATGACATGCTTGATTTACGTTGCTTTATGGCTAAGCTGGATAAACAGCATATTGCTGAAGAAGAGAAACCTGCTCCCCCTTTGCTCATCCCCACCCTGCTGGAACCTATTCTAATGTTTCCAGTGGGAGCTCAGCACACAAGAACGGCTAGGCAAGGTGATTGGTGCCATCTTGAAGGATATTTAACTCTCTCTGCTGAGCTAAAAGGATGGGGGCAGAGTGTGTTCGTGTTGTGTCACTTGTTTGTTTAGCTGCTCGTCCCTTTCTCACTGACATTTGGTCTTCATGGGGTGTTTTTCCTCAGCACCTCAAGCCTGCAGTGACTGTCAGTTTATAAATGGCTATTACAAATCCCACATCATACTTCTTCAAATAGAGCACTGGACTTAATTTAGATTTCTCCATCAGCCCTTGCCTGCCCTGAGAACACACACAAGTATTTATTATGCAGTACATAATGCAGCATACACCATTGCCCATCACACACACATACATTGTACATCAACATGCACCATCGGGTGTGATTCTTGTGAAGCATCACTCTTCCTTACCTTTCTCTTCCCTAAGTCTGTGTTTGCGTCATTATACACATTTATCACAACAGAGGGGAGATGCATTTGAAAGGCACTTTCAGAAGTTGTCAGCTCCAGCTTCTCAGCCATAAATTGTTACCTCCCAATAGAGACTTGGTAACTGATCATATGAGCATTCCTAATTGTTTCAGAGCAAGGTGAAACTTCAATAATGAATTAAACTATGGAATCAGCAACCATTAAATAGCGACATGTTGATTTCCTTTTTTTTCAGGGTAATGCATTTTATTTCCAGAATTAGAGGTTACTTGTACAGGTAGAAACCCAACAGGAGCCAGACACAGGCAGCTGATCAGCAGTATCTTGTTCTGTATGAGGCACCTGTCTCTCACAAATGTGTCTTTCAAAAAGCCACGTCTTCTCAGTCTTCTGGCTTATTCTGTGCAGTCTTTGGCACCTGAACAATCAGTTGTTGACCTCTGTTTTCAATGACGCTGGCTTGGCACTGAAATCAAGCCATAGAGACAGTGAGGTACAACTGAGAGATATTTTATGATGCTGTCTCTTACTGCCTGAAATGCTGCACATGGACAGTTTAAATCATGGAATTGTACAGAGGGCTTGAGTTTGCCTCACTTTTTCTGACTCTTCTAAGCAAATATGGTATGGCTACATATGAAGACATTTGTTGGGTATCTAGTGACTCAGAAATCAAGTTTACTCTTGGTGTTTTATTAAGTAGAATAATATAAATGTGATATAAGTCAGCTCTGGTAAGAGAGTAGGGAACTACACACCTTTTGCCCCTTACTGTTCCTATGTGTGCAATACTAGTGCACCATTTGCTGTATCAGCTGTGTGGCAGGCTTTTGCATCCTATCTTTTTATTAATACTGGGATAGAAGAGTCAAAGTTCTCTCCTGTTTTAAATTGTGGAAGAATATCACATCCCTCTCATGATCTTTTCCCCTATTTAGCATGAAAAAAATTGAAACTTTCAGCATTGCATTGCTTTAAATTCTGAAATTTCTGATAAAAAAGTACTTAATAACAAAAAATGGACTCATCAGTGGGGAAATGAATCTGTTTTAGAAACTAATATAGCAATCAGCTTGGAATGGAAGTGACTGCTTAAAAGGAACATGAGAGGCACAAAATGTCAGTTTTGAATGGAAAGGTGAAGCGCTGTTAAGGGGAAACTGGGGAGATCAGAAGCATGATTCATTGGGAACACACACAAATAAACAAAAAAATCCCACAAAAACCAAGAACAGACCGTAAAGGGAGAAAAGAGGAGAGGACCTGCAGTTACAGGAAGATTGAAAGAAAACAGTGACAGGTAGCTCTGATCTGTTCAGGAAATCTCTTTTGGGATCTTTCATGGTCCTAGCCTGGAGGCAGAGGAGGAGGACCTGACAGGAGGCAGCTTTACATCTGTAGAGCCTTCATTTGACACCAAGAGTATTTCTGTAAGGATTTCTAAAGAAGATTTTGCTGCTGTCCATTTATTCTTTCCTAAATATCCTACCCGAGCATGTACTTCTTGATGAGTGGTTTGAGATCATTAGTTTTGGAGACTGGTGTTTGAAACAGGTTGCATTTCTCCAGACAGACACATCCAGGTTATCTCAGCCCCATCCTGAAGGACCTGTCCTTAACACTGTGATTATCTAGTTGTCTTCTCTCCCAAGTTCTCCTGGAGCTTTGTCAAGAGTGCAAAGTGATGTGCATTGTTAGGAGCAGAGGCAAACCCAGAGCTCTCCGTTAGAACCTTCCTGCCCACTTGACTCCAGTCAGGCTGCCTCAGTATCCCCATAGACTCTGCTAGTCACTTTAATCTGGATTCAAACAAGTAATTCTTGATTGCAAATTTCCTAGCAAGTGTGAAATATCCTAAGGTCCCTTGCACTTTCCTGCATTTTACAAAGGAACTTTCTCATACAAGAAGGATGAAATAGAGACACTGTTCTCTGATACTTCATGCAAAGCAATCATGAAAGGTGAGAGGCATGGTCATTAATAGGAATGAAAAAGGAAAATTATTTTTAAATTTTATTTTCTGTCTCCACCGAGTGTTTGCTGGAAGGATTGTCCCAATCTGCTCCTGTAGCTGCTAGACCAAGTGTCCTATTTCATCTGCCTGCATTGTTTTTCCTTGATTGAATGGACTGAAGGTGAGAAGCCTCTAATGTGGGCTGATGAAAGTGGAGTTGGCACTCCACAGCAATGAGATAAAGGTGGCAGATCTGATTTTTCAAACTTGTCTGAGAACATCTTTCCACTTTGTCTCATTTTTAACCTTCAACTTCAAAGATGGGGAAAGGTAAAAAGGAAGGGGTAAGATTCTTAAGGGCTAATTCTGAACAGTGATCTTCACAAGCATAAACTCTATGGAGGTCATTTACTGTCAGGCACTTTAAAAATCAGAATTTGTCTTCTACACTGTTAAATGCAGCTGGAGGAAGACTTCAAAAAATAAAATTTAAAAATTCACTCTCCCTCACCCCTGCCGGTTTTGAAAGACCACTCTGTGTCTCTCTAAAGGGGCAGGAATCTACTATCATCTCTGGTTTTGGACATCATTCATGGGAGTTTGCTGAAAATCTTTTTGAACTGGCCTTTTTTGGGGACTAAATTTTTATCATCTTTCCTTAGAGTTTGTTAGTTACTTGATGCTTCTTCAAAATTTAGGTCTTCTTTGTCATGCTAATGAACAGTCCTAAACCAATAGCTGTTCCATGTTCCTGTTAAGGGAGCTGTCCCCGGTTTTAGAGGACAACAGCTCTAAGGAAGACATGACTAAAACCCGTGTGGAATGGAGTCAAGCTCTTTGCAGAGTCTACTTAACTGTAGTAGGAACAAGGTATTCACTGGCACATGCTTCATAAAAATTTAATGTGAAAGAGGAGTGAATGAAAAAGTGTGCCAAAAGAGTCCCAAATGTTAAAACTCATGTTGCAGATTTTGAAATCTAGGATTTCCTATTTTCTGGAGATCAGAATCATTCGAGCTAGGATCCATTGAGGTGGATCCTACAGGGACTTTTGGCTTAGTCTTAAATTATCTAGCTTTGAACAATTACTTGAAAAACTTCTCTCATAATAACCAAAATCTGTTAAAGGTGGGGATGGGTTATTTTCCAGAGGGAATACAACCACTTAATACTTGAACTGTTAATTTTTTCTACATTGACTGGAGTGAGAGCTCATGACAGTCGCACTCTAAGCTTTAGTATCTTATTTAAATACATGGAAAGATCTGGGCCATTGGGCCACTCAGACCTAGATGGATTTTACCCTGATTGTTATTCAGAACCAAGAACATTTTCAAATCACAAATCTGTACAAACTTTATGACAAAGCACAAGGTGTAATTTCTGAGCTAAGCAATAGGATCTTCTATGGTACCCACAAGTAAGTTGAGAATACTTTTTAGTCATGGCACAAATCCACTGGTGGCAATGTAGAACAGCTTAGAAAGGAAAGGTTGTCCTCTTCAAAACCAAACTAACGGCGAACAAACTCACAGCCTTAATACATACCGATTAAAAGGAAATCAGGATGGGTAATTAACTCCTCTCTCAAGTGTTTGTACAATTCACTTTCCCTCTGCTGCATTTCCTGAGCACTCCTGGTGCTAAGCTCTGAAGACGTTGAATAATGACTTAGACCACTGAGTTAAAAGTTTATTTTCTTAAAAGATCTGTTCTCCCATTCAATCCATTTCACACATTGCCCTCCACCAAGCAGAACAATAAAATGAACTATAATCATAAATCCACGGGTGTTTTGAGGTAGCCCATTCATAGTTTCTCAGACTAACAATATGAGGCAGCCTGCAGCACCAGGGGAGACGTTAAATTTACGTTGTTAAATTTTCACTCTTACCTCTATAGTTTTTCTGAATCCTCCATCCTCTATTTAATACAGACTGCTAATCTGTTTTCTGTTTATTTTTCAAACACAGGCCTTCTGCCTCCTACACCATTCAGCATCCCACCCACCTCCCCTTCCCCTCTGACTTTCCCAGAGCAAACAGCGCGTTCAGATCGAACCAGATTGACAGGTGTGTGACAGATGGATGGACAGAAAACTGGATCAGTCCAAACTCCTTGGCACTTGAAAAATTGACAACACAACCAGAGCAGCGTAACGGGGAGAGATAGATTGGCAAATGGAATAAATGGTCCCCGGAAAGTTTGTGATTAATCTTTGCCCTGTCAAGTAATGGCCTGATAATGCAGGAATTTAATGGGAACGACTTCTGCTAGTTCAGAGGCACCCATTAGTGTGGAATAAAGCAGGAGACAGTAGTAGGCAATGTTCTTTTTCACAGCCTTTGTAAATAAGAGGAGATTATTAAAAGTGTACCATTTGCACCCCAGTCCCACTCTCCTAAATGACAAGTCCACACCTTTCCACTCTTCTGTTCATAAGGGGTGACACTTGTGGGTTTGCAGCTCCCTTCTGGGAAATATCCCATCTTATTTGATTTGTTACATGCTTCTCCTCTCCAGAATGAACTCCAAGCTACCTCATAAAGTTGGCACTAGAAGAGAAAGATTGTGTTAACTAAAAGGTGTATACTTTTCAGAAAGTTTCTCAATCCTGTCTTGAAAAAAACTAGTTTTTCCTATCTTCACATATCATTTGGCTCTGCCTCAATTTCCCTACACATAATAAGGCTGTTCCCCATCAATAGGGCACTGTGGAGGATTCTGCTAGGCAAGTCCAAAAGGAAAATTCTTTGTCTGAACAAATGTTGGTATTGTGTCAAATCTAAATTGTGCCTCACATGCTATGAGTGGTGATTAGTACTATGCTAGCTTAAGGGTAGGTCTGCTTAGGGTGAGAACACATCTATTCTAGTATTCTGTTTATAAAAACAGTTGTAGTAACTGGGGACATAACACAGGAGTAGGCAATAACATTTCCACTGAAATTTAGGTTGTAAAGACATTTTGTTCTGAAGTCATTTGGCTCAGTAGATACTAATTGGTATCTGTTTGGTTTGTCTTTTTGAACTTTTCTGAACTTCGTTGGTTGCCTCAGCATCTCTGGCAACAAGTGCTTTAATTCTGTACCACTTCAGGGGGAAAAAATTGCTTTTACTTTCAATGTACTTGTCTTCTCACTTCATTAGCTTCAAGTATTCAGAGCAGGTGGTAGCACTTTTGTCTTTAGCCCTTCAATTCCAGCCAGGGGCTTATTGCACAAGATGTCAAGAGGGTAGGGAAGGAGCTGTTGGGCGAAGGATCCCAAGAAAAGTGCAGGCAGATGTGATGTATCAGTAGGGTGATGTTTACTCTCCAAGAAGGCTGATACAGACTGAGGTACTATAAGCCTAATGAATATGAATATTGGTATGGTATGAATAACTGAGCCTAATGGTATGAATAACTGAGTCACCTTCATGTTGGCAAGGAGGGGACTGGCTGGGGAGTGAGAGGGGAGCCCAAGTGCTCAGTCACATCAGTGCAGCTGTAGCACTGGGGGAGGGAGGATGCAGGGGGGCGGAAGAAGCTCATTATGACTGATAAATAGAGGGCTCCTGTTGTCAGCAATGTCATTGTGTTCACCTTTTTTTTTCTTTACAGTCCCCTTTTTCCAGCTGTGTAATTAATTAATGGATTGGCAGTGCTTAGTTTCCAGTGATCTACAGGTTGACCTTGCACCTTCCCCTGCCAGTCTGCAACTGTTGTCAGTAGGTCCAGCTTTCACCAAAGACACCAACTCTCTAACCATCAATTCCCATCCTTGTAATAGTTGATCCTGTATGTTCCTCCCCATGCCATTTTCAGAGTTCTGAGGAAAAGACAGCAACAACCTTCTTTTTTGCTGGCATTTTTACATTGACTTTACACTAGGATAAACGTTGGCACAAGGTGCAGGTCCTCATGAGCCAAAGGGTAGGATTAAGATCACAGACATTTTAGTTCCTGGAAGGAGGGATGATCATATCATTGGATAACTGCTCAAAATAATACATGCAATACAAACTAGATTTTGTGGTTATTCTGCAGCCAGTCAGATACTTTGTGTTCAAGGTAGCTAAAATTAAGCAAAATATATTTCATCCTTGTTATGTCTGCCTTGTACTTATAAATGAGATGAGTAGATCTATTTCTTCACCTCTTGTTTATATCTTTTAGCATATGAGTAAAGTCATACAATGTTAAAACAGTTTACCAAAAAAATTACAGTTGTTAATGGGACTGAAGAACTTGTACCAACAGGGACCTCATAGCTTCAGTCCATAACAGAACTCTTACTTTTTCCAGTATGTGAATAAAATAGCATGAGCTTTACAATCAGCACCATGAATGAAAGTCTGGGTAAATACACTTGGTGACCTTGCTGGCAAATCTGCCCGACAATTTTGCAAAACAGACTCAGGCTATTGATCAAGTTGGCTGGAAGGGATCTTTTCACCTCAGGGTCTCTGGACTACATTTGACTTAGGGCAGTCAAGAGCAAAAGTGGCTGTTATCATATGATAGGAGCAAGCAGAAGGTCTCAACCTAGTCTCTGGAGAAATAAGTCCAGGGTATGGAGATCTCAATCAATTTAAGTTATACTAGGGGTGACTGACTAGGTTCACATCACAAGACCAGTCTTCTCTTGGTTTTAGGCCTGAATGCATAAGAACACAGTTATTTAATCTTTTAGTTTGACATAAGATTGGAAGGAGGTCTGAAAGACCATTAGAGAATCTGCCAGTCTATTGCTTCACTGTTTCAGTTTCTCTGTAAAGGCAATTTTTTAAAAAAACTAACATATCCCAACACTGACAGTCTAAAACTTTCAGCTACTTTAATAAAGTATAATAACTAATTCAAGACTCTACTCCTCAGCGTCACCTTTTCCAAGAAGAAATACACCTGACATAAGAGCAGGATTATCTAAGCAAGTTGCAGGAGTGTGCCCATAAGTGCTGGGTCAACCACTTTATTACTCTAGTGTACAGCACTTATGATTACTCATAGGCTTTGTCATATATATTACTCATATATTTATTCACCCTAGCAAACCCCACCTTTCCTAAGAGCTTTACTGACTCAGACCAAAACTCCACCTTGTCCAGCAGCTTCTCCTGCAACAGTGACTGTAAGTAAGTGTTCAAATAAAGATGTAAGAGGACAGCAAAAACTTTTTTGGTAATTAGTTTCAACACCCCTGCAGTAAGTTCAGGCTCAGGCATTTTCTGAGATGAGCCATTTGCCTTTAGGAGTGTTGGGTGGATTTTATTTTCTTGAATTCTCCACAGCTTTCAGATTTATGAGGGTATTTCATACCTGTATCTAGGAACAAGTTGATTCATAAGTCTAAGTACTATATAATCAACTCCTTTTCTATATTTTGAGTGTATTACAAGTTAATTCTGCTACAACTAAGTTCCAGATACTATTTTTTTGTGGAAGATCTTCCCTCTCTCCTTTCTTCTTCTCCTTAGAGAAATGGACTTCCCTTCCCTTCCCTTCC
>VXBR01005111.1:747-28204 GCA_013400215.1 Cisticola juncidis
TTTTTTTTTTTTTTTTTTCTTTTTTTGTGCTCCTGCATTTTTTATTTCCATTTTCCTAGTAAAGAACTGTTATTCCTATTCCTGTATCTTTCCCTGAGAGCCCCTTCATTTCAAAACTATAATAATTTGGAGTACAGGGGTTTACATTCTCCATTTCAAGGGAGACTCCCACCTTCCTTAGCAGACACCAGTCTTTCCAAACCAAGACAATCAGCTTGAAACACAAAAAATTCTCCATCCTGCTGCCCCTTGGAGCTGGAGAGTGTTCCATGCACAGCCTGGGTCAGCTGGGATGCCCTCTCTGTGGGTTTGTTTCATCCATCATTGTCATCTCTCTATCTCTGCTTGTCCCTGTCCCTTCCCCATCCTTTCCATCTCAGCTTCTGCATTTTCTTTTCCTAATCAAGAGAGGTTTTTCAGCGTTTTGGTGGCTCTGATCAGTCTGCTGGCTGAGGGGAATGCTCCTGAGAGAAGCAGGAATTTCCAGGGGGAATCACTCTGAGATCTGCTGCCTCCTCCCACAGAAGGAAACTCAATTTAAGCCACCATGGGCGGCCTTCTTCGACCACTTCTTCAACAGGTAGACCCACAAGAAATGAGATTTTGGTAGTTCTGCTTGTCCAGCACCAAATCCTGTCTCCTTCTTCGACCACTTCTTTGACAGGAAGACCCACGAGAAATGAGATTTTTCTACATCTGCTTGTCCAGCACCAAATCCTGTCTCCTTCTTCGACCAATTTTTTGACAGGCTGACCCACAAGAAATGAGATTTTTCTAGGGTCCAGCACCGAATCCTGTCTCCTTCTTCAACCACTTCTTCAACAGGCAGACCCATAAGAAATGAGATTTTGCTAGTTCTGCTTGTCCAGCACCAAATCCTGTCTCCTTCTTCGACCAATTCTTTGACAGGCAGACCCACAAGAAATGAGATTTTTCTAGGGTCCAGCACCAAATCCTGCCCTTCACACCCCACAGAGCTCATCCATCCCTGGCTACAACTCCAGCTCCTCTGGAGCAGCACTGCTGGGGGAAAGTCTGGAGTGACAGAGCTCACCCCTCTCCTGCTCACCTTGGCTCTGGTGGCTTTTCCCAGGTTTTTTTTGTCCACCCAGCCCCCCAAACCCCGTTCCTCACCTGTGCTCTGCAGTTTCCATGGCTTTGGGCTCATTCCCAATCAGCTATTTTCTCCCTCGTGCTCGCTCTTGCATCTGAGATTTCACTTTTAATTACTGTCACCTCCTGACTCTGCTGGAATTAAGCTGTTGCAGCTCATTACTATCAAAGATGCATTTTCCTCATGGATACTTCCAGGAGCATCCTCTTCCCATCCCAGCTCCTGGCTGAGGGTTCAGTCTCCAGCCTGGGGCTGCTTTCCCCACCTCACCCTGGCTGTGGCTCCCAGCCCTGAGGAGGTTTTTGCATCTTCTCCTCCCAGGTTTGGTCACAGTGGCCCTGCAGGGACAATCTCACCCAGCTCAGTGACCCCAACAAACCCTGAGCTTCCACTCTGTTGCTAATTTGGACTTGATCTTGCTCAGAGCAGTGGTGAGACCTCACTGACCACGTTGATGTGGGATCAGACACTTAAAAAGCAGCACAAACCCCTCCAAACCTACAAGCCATCCTAAATTTAAGGGCAGGATTCCAGCCTGATGCCATCAAAACCCCAAACACCAGTTCTGACAACACCACTGACCTTTCATTCCTCTATCCTGTTAGGACTGATCTAAAGATTCCCCTCCTGGGAAAACTTTTCCAGAGATCCTTAAGGAAGCTGATAAATCCTTCTTCCCACCTTCTATCCCTTCAATTTAAATTCTTTCTCTCACAGGCCTTCTCCAGCCTGTCCTGTCCTCAGCCCCTGTTTCATGAAGCTCTTTCAATGCACTTAATTTTAATAGTGAACTTCATCCTGACCAGGTTACAGATGTCACACCCAATTAGCAACTCCTTTCCTGAATTAACCATACTGACATCAGATGGACAAATGAAACTGTTATGAGACCAAACACAACCCCAAAGTTTCCCCAATTTCCTACCAAATCAGAATATTGGCCCAGCATTTTTAATTTTCTCCTGCTGGGTTTCCATTTCCATTTTCCCTGAGCAGTTAATCCCTTATTAGCTGGTGAGCAAGAGACTCGTAGATCTCAGTGAAGCATTTGACATTATGGATTGGAATGTTTTACTTCTGAACTCTGGAAAATTCATTAGGATTTCTGCCAGCACCCTTTATGATTTCAAGCAATTTGAGTAGTGGGGAAGGTGTGGAGATGCACAGGATCAAGGCATGGAATAGGAATGCCTTCCCTGCAGTCTGACTTTTTGTGGAACAGGTGTAAATCACAAAGTTTTGAGGTCATAACCTTCAGAAAAGGAGTGAAAAAAGACTTTTGGAATGTCCTCCAGGCAGATCCAGCCCGAGGGATCTTTCCCTCCCCTCCTGGACATTCCTCAGCTTTGCCCATGTCACCTGTAAAAACCTCTCACTGCTTCTGTACCCTCATTTTAAAGCACAGCTTTGTCCCTCTGTCACAAAAAAGCCAATTTGTCTGCTGACAAATTGATTCTCTCCCTTTTGATTTGTCTGATTTGTGCACAGCCCTGTTGGGTTTGTGCCCCTCTGCAATATCAGAGCTGCATGGAAAATCCAGGGGGCTCAGGGGTCTTCCCTCAATCCCCAAAGCCAAATTCTTGGCAATTCTTGACACTGAAACATGAACAGGTTTTTGGTTACTCTGGGTTTTGCCATTTGGGGTTTTTCTTCCCTCCCTAAAACATCATCAGCTGTATCTTTGCCCCCAAACCCAACATGGGGAATTAAAACCATTAAAACCCTGTGAAATAGACTTTGCAATCTGGATTTTATTCAATGACATAAACACTTAATTACAAACATCTGTTTTAGCCTAAATTCTAATTACCAAATCTAGCCATCTGTAATTTGAATGATTTTCTCTGATTTCCTTTCTTTGCAATGTGATTAATGAGAATGGCATTAGAGCAGGCAGCTCCCTCCTCCTTTGTCAGATGCTTCCTCAGCTCCAGCAAAAATGCCCTGGGATTTTTGCAGCTCACAGGAAACCTCCCTCCTGTCACTTCCAGCTGTTGAGCTTCCTTTTTCTCTTTTTAGGATGAGTTATCCCACTCCTTCCCAGGGCTTTGAGGGGAATTTCTAGCAGAGAGATGCTCCCTGCCAGATTTCCAACAGCACAGGCAGAAAGGTCCTGGATTCACCTCACAAACAAAAGAAACTCTGCTTGGGAATATTTCAGCTCTGCTCTGTGACTTCCCTCCCCTCAAATCCTTTTCCCATCACCTGGGACATGACATTTTGAAGAATTCCAGCCCCCCCAGGCATCATCATTTCACATCCTCCCACCTGCAGGGTTTGCTGGATGCTCACAAGGCAGGGTTAAGAACCTAAAATGAGAATTTTCATTTCCCCGTCGCACCTGCTGCTGGTTCCTGCTGTCTCCTGTTTGCACTAGGAGGAGGAAATTTGTTTTTAATGCCTCTCAATAGCCCCTGCAATCCAAAAAGGAATCTTCCTGGTGGAAATCCTGGAGGCTGAGCAGGGCAAGCTGATTACAGGGAGGGAGAGCAGGATGGTCCCAGGCACATGAATTAAAGTCAAGCCAAAGCATGTGGACACAAAGAGCAAAAATCTCCTTATTTTGCCTCTTAAGGATCCCTTTGTGGTGACAATAAGGAGGTTTTCAGCAGCTCAGCTCGTCAAGGGGGCTCTGAGTTCATTAAAATCCATGCAAAGGGTTCAGCTGATGATACTTTTCTCTCTCTCCTCTCCCTGCAGCTGCAGCTCTGATGTGGCAAATCTGCTTTGCAGCCTCTCACAGGGGTGGAGAATCCCTGGGGAATGCTCCAGAGCTGATGTGCACAAACCTCAGGGAGATGCTGGAGCACAGAGCACAGCTCAGCCCCTCAGCATCCTCCTGTGCCATCTGCAGCCACAGCCCCCTCCAGCAGCCACTCTCCTGGAGTTTAAACACACAGGGACAAACCTTCACCATTCTCCTGGAGTTTAAACACACAGGGACAAACCTTCACCATTCTCCTGGAGTTTAAACACACAGGGACAAACCTTCACCATTCTCCTGGAGTTTAAACACACAGGGACAAACTTTCACCATTCTCCTGGAGTTTAAACACACAGGGATAAACTTTCACCATTCTCCTGGAGTTTAACACACAGGGATAAACTTTAACGAGGGAAAAAACCAATCAGAGCTGCATCATCCCCTGCACCCACAGAGAAACACAATCCAAGCCAAGATTAGGCTTGAATTTAAAGCTGTGCTCCCAGTCCAGCACAGGGAAGCTCTGCTAAGCTCTGCACCCCAAGGTCCTTTGGGCAGCTCTGATTTTTAGGGTCATTTTGGTATTTTTCACATCAGGAGACTCCTCTGTAAATCACAAATTGACAGCTCGAGTCCTTTCCTACCTACTTAATAAAAATTTTCTGCTCTGGCTCTTCCTTCCCATTCCTGGACCAGCATCTCCTCACAAATCCCATCTGAGGTACAACAGCAGCCTGGGGATATCCCTGAGTTCTTTAGCACAAGATTAAACAGGATTAAATAATGAAATTATTTAATAATTTAAAAAGCTTTCAAAAAATATTTCAGACAGAGTTTCTACCCCTGCACTGCTCAGGACCATCCTGAAGCTTTTCCCACAGGATTTTTTCCATGGTTTATCAGAGCTCCCAGCTCAGGGAAGTTCTGGGAGATGGGAATGGACTTTACTTACTGCTGGCCCAGTGAAAGGAGCGTGGTCACAATTCTCCTGCCAGGACTGGTTGAGGCTCTGCACAAACTCTTGGAAGAAGGCGTGGGACTGGTTGAAAATGGAGAATCCCAGGATGTTGACTCTGTCGTCCAGCAGGCTGTCCAGGCGCTGCAGGGAAAACTCCTACAGCAGCCCAAAACAAAAAATTAGAGGGGATTAGAGGGGAGAACAGGCACTGAAACCTTCAAACTCACTCAGTGCCCCTGCAGGGAATGGGAGCTGTGAGATCCTGGATGTGAAACCCATTCAGCTGTTGGAAGGGAGAGCCTGGGTTTTCATCAGGATTTCACTCAGGGTGCTGCTCACCTCAGGATTTTAATGAAGATATCACCAAGTCCAGCACTTTATTGGCCAAATTCCACCAAAAAAACCCCAAAAACCCTTCAAAGAGGGTGTCACCCACCTGCTGAGTGAATCTGCTCTATCACCACATCCAGTTTGGTGACACCAAGTTTCAACTGTTAGATTAAATCAGTTCTTTCCCACAGGAGGGAAGTTGAAGTTGAAGGTCAGGTTCTACCTAACCCTAAAATCCCCCAATCCTGCACTGCTCCTTTCTGCTGCCAGGTACCAGGAGGAGAAGCCACCCTGGGGAGGCTTGGAGGGTGACTTGAGTGAATTTTGGAGCTGGGAGCCTCCTCTTGCATTTCTGCAAGGGGTAAGAACAAACTCTGTTAAAAAAATTAAATTAAAAACAGAGGGCTCAGTTTTGCTCCTCACATCCGTGGAAGCAGCTACACAACAAAGCCTGGGGTAGAGCCTTCCTTGTCCTATTAGCAGGGAATAATGGCACTTTCCTCATTAATTTCTCTTCTCCTAATTGCTGAAGTGGAGTGAGAAGGTGGGAGTGACAGTCTCAGCAGCTGCTGGATGCCCAGCACGGATCCAGCCGTCCCTGGGCTCCCTGGGGGATGAAATTCCAGCAAGTGGAGCCACTTTTTATCTTTGCTGGGCACGCAGCAGCAATTCCTGTAAATCTCCCAAAACATGGGACTTACAAGGCCATTCCAGCCCCACAGGAATGTGATCAAAGCCAGGATGAAGCAGGTTTTGGACATGCAGCCAGGTTAACGTTGGGTGATGTGAAATTGTCTGGGAATTATTGATTCATTTGAATGATATCATCGCCCTGCCCTGCTGACAGGTGATCCATTCACCCAAGGATTCCTGTCAGGAATTCCTCAGCCAGGGCAGAGGGCTGAGGAGGAGCTGGGCCTGAGGAGATGCTGGCTGCAGGCAGAGCAGCAGGAGGGATGTTCAGCCCCTGGAAAATCCTCTCTCCCCTGCAGAATTCTCTCTCCCCTGTAAAATCCCCTCTCCCTGCAGCCAGAACCTCCAGGCAAATCATGCAGGGCACCAGGCAAGCAGCTGCCCCACTGCCCTCTTGGCTTTGGGATATCCAAGAGGAAAATGAGATGTTTTGTACTGGAACTGCCACAAAAGCCAAAGTTTCATCTCATGCCAGCCCGCCCCAGCCTCAGGGCAGCTGAAATCAGTGAGGTTATTTATTTATTGTGCCTTTTCTCCACTGAAAACACTTCCAAGCTTTTGAAGTTGAAGGTTTTGTTATGCTCTGATCTCTAAATGAGCAGTTACTGGGCAGGGGAATGAAGTGGTCTCGCTTCACGTGGGGAAACTGAGGCAGGGGTGAGCTGTACCCCAGCCAGGCAGAGCCACAGGGCTGAGCCCACAGGTCCTGCTGCCCTGAGTGGCTGTGCCATGCTCAGAACCAGCCCCCTGCAGGGACCTTTTCCCACTTTTCTGGGGAAATTCAGGGAGCTGCCAGCACTCTCTGCTTGAAGAACCAGCACAGCCAGACCCCAGCAGGCTCCAGAGCTGAGAATTTGCTCTGGTTCAAACCTCACCAGCAGCTTTGCCCAGCTCCCCTCACCCCTGTTCAAGCTTTGGGCTTTTCCCACTGCCAACCCTCTCCATTCCCATCTTTTTCCAGCTGCAGAAAACCCCATTTCTGTGTCTGTCACCTCCATAAAGCGTCACCTCAGTGACACACAGGGGTGGCATGGCCTGTCCCCGACCCCTTCCACCCACTGCTCCCTGTCCCTTCCCTCTGCTCCAGCTCCAATCCTTGCCCATTAAATTTCTTTCCATCAGATGAGCAGGAGAGCAGCCGGCAGAGCCGGGTCAGGGGGAAATGAGCCGTGAGCTGCCTCTGCAATGAGATGGAGATAAACCACCCTAGGGGGACACACTTCATTTGCACTGGGATAAGAGAGATTTGGTGAGGTCAGGCTTTGCTGCAGAGGGCAAAGGGGTGAGAGAATCCCGATACTCCCGGAGCTGCCAGCTCAGCTTGTCCCTTTTTTTTTATTTTTTCCCTTTTTACACACTCATTCTCCACGCTTGACATTTCCAAACCCACGTTTTGCAAACAAAACCTCATTTGCTATTCAAGACCTGCAGCTCTCAGCTGATTTCCCTCCTCTCACATTGCAAGGGACAACCACAGGCAGGACAAGGGGTGGAAAACCCCTGATCTCAGGGGTGTTTTCAGGTGGAAAACAAGGATTTCTCTCTGAGATGCAGTGAAGTGGATTCCTACACAAAACACTTTCCCAGCTGCCTTTTTCTCCTCCTGGAGTTTCCCCCATCCTCAGTGCTGGCTGGAGCTTTTACAGGATACAAGATTCCCAATGCAATAAAAGAGCCATTAGGAAAATAACTCTGACATCCTCTTTAGGAGAGGGCTCCAAGCCTCTTCCACCTGTGCAAACACAGCTTTTTGTAACCCTGGGCTTGCAGAAAATGCCATCAAAAAGATGAGTGTAAACATCTCCCTCATTTCCTGCCATTTCATGGTTTTTTTATCCCTCTCCCTACACTGGAGGAATTGTAATAATTGCCCAAAACTTGGCCCTCAATCTCAGTCCAGTGTGAGGCACAGAGACCACCAGGAATTTCAAGGTGAATTTCAGATCCTGCCTGCCTGAATTCCTCCCCCTCTTTCCACTCTGTTTTTTAAAACACCCACCACATGTCAATATTCTCTTTCAAGAGAGCTCGCTAAGAAAAATTAGACCCCGAGGATCTGCAGCCAAAATTAATGAACTTTTTCACAGAAAGAAAAATCCCCAGGCCTGGCTCTGCTTTCGGCAGCAGGCACCAGCAGGCAATTACGGTGTGGATTTTCTGACTGCTACTACAGGGCTGCAACCACGAAATGTGTGCTGTTAAATAACAACACTTAGCAATTCTGTGGCAGGCTGTATTTCCCTGGTGCTAGGCACACATTAGCTAATTGAATTCCACGGGGTTCCCTGGGAGACGGAGCTGGAGGAGTTTATTAGAGGATGAAGTCACTTCCCTGCATTTCTGCACCACTCTCATTTTATAGGGGGACACAAACCCCGTGGGGTGACCCCAGCACTGAGGTCACTGCGAGGACCTGGCCAATAAAAGGAATAATAAAATAAATAAAAGCCACAGAGCCGAGCTGTGCTGTCCCAAAGGTGTGAGATTGGTTTTTCCTGCGTGGCTGGGTGTGAGTTATGAGCAGATCTGCAGGGTGCAGTCCCTGTTCCATTAGGGACATAAAGATATCAGTGGTACTCACTGCAGGCCTTGCTCTGCAGGTCTGGGTGCAGGATCAGCTCATCCCAGCCAGGATTCTGCACCCACAAATCCTCTCCCACCTCAGCTGGCCCTGGGACACCCAGAGTTTGGGAGAAAATTCAGAATCACTAGCTTGGAAGAGACCTCCAAAACCATCAGCCCTAACATCTCAATTAAACCATGGCACTGAGTGCCACATCTTTCTTTAAACTTTTTTTTAAATTAAATTAAATTAAATCCTGCCCTGCCTGTGTCACTCTGGGACACCCCAGCAGTGACACCCTGCTCCCCACACTGGCACTGGGTCAGTATGGGAAATCCCAGCTGCCTCTCCCCAGGGGAAATTGGAGTTATTATCCCAGAATACAGGGAGGAAACTGAGGTGCAGAGTGAAAAACAGCAAGAGGTCTATACCTGGCCCTTGGAAACCCAGGATCATGGAATGGTCTGGGTTGGAAGGGACATTAGCAGTGTCCCATTCCACCCTGACACCTTCTTGGCTGCTCCAAACCCTGTCCAACCTGGCCTTGGACACTTCCAGGGATCCTGGGCAGCTTCTCTGGGCACCCTGTGCCCTCTCCCCACCCTCCCAGGGAACAATTCCTTCCCAATATCCCATCTGAATCTACCTTCCTTCACCTTAAAACCATTCCCCCTTTCCCCATCACCCACAGCATTGTAAAAATCCCTCTCCAGCCCTCTTGTAGGTCACTTTTAGGCACTGGAAGGTGCTGTAGATCTCTCCAAAAAGTCTCTTCTCCAGGCTGAGCAGCCCAGAAGAGATGTGAGTTAAAAACCTGCCTTACAGCAGCCAGCATTCATCTATCAGCATCTCACTAATGAGGCTTCAGCCCAAACCTGCAGCTGAGCAATCAGCTTCTGGGCTACAGGAAATCCCAGAAATTACAGCCAGTCCTTTCCTCTGGCTTCCCAAGAAGATTGGCTGGAGAGTTCAGCATGGAGAGGGCCAGCCCAGCAGGAAATTATCCATGTCACAGCAGCCTGCCTGGCAAAAAAAGGTATTTTAAAGTGTGGAGCCACCTCCTCTGCCCTGCCACACTGGGATGCCCCTCCCCAGAGTGGCTCCTGGTGATTTTTTCCCCCTGCAGCAGCCCCTGTGCAGCTCAGCACTGCAGCAGCTCCTGAGCTCCCTCCAGCAGCATCGATTTTGTGGGTGATCCTGTTCTGCAGCCCGGGTGTGTGTGCAGGACTTTGATTTTATCTCATTTTTAACAACCTGGGCAGCAGGGAGGCAGTGAATGGTGCCTGCAGGGTGTGATGAGCCTGGAGAGGAGTTCCTGGCATTGCCAGGAACACCCAGACCTCCCCACCCCTGTCTGAGCTCATCCCCAGCCCCTGGAAGGAGCAGGATTTGCTGGAGCTCCTGGCACTGCCAGGGACACCCAGACCTCCGTGTCTGAGCTCATGCCCAGCCCCTGGAAGGAGCAGGATTTGCTGGAGCTCCTGGCATTGCCAGGAACACCCAGACCTCCTCACCCCTGTCTGAGCTCATGCCAGCCCCTGGAAGGAGCAGGATTTGCTGGAGCTCCTGGCACTGCCAGGGACACCCAGACCTCCTTCCTCTCTGTCTGAGCTCATGCCCAGCCCCTGGAAGGAGCAGGGTTGGCTGGAGCTCTTGGCATTGCCAGGGACACCCAGAGCTCCTCACCCCCTGTCTGAGCTCAATCCCAGCCCCTGGAAGGAGCAGGGTTGGCTGGAGCTCTTGGCATTGCCAGGGACACCCAGAGCTCCTCACCCCCTGTCTGAGCTCAATCCCAGCCCCTGGAAGGAGCAGGGTTGGCTGGAGCTCTTGGCATTGCCAGGGACACCCAGAGCTCCTCACCCCCTGTCTGAGCTCAATCCCAGCCCCTGGAAGGAGCAGGGTTGGCTGGAGCTCTTGGCATTGCCAGGGACACCCAGAGCTCCTCACCCCCTGTCTGAGCTCAATCCCAGCCCCTGGAAGGAGCAGGGTTGGCTGGAGCTCTTGGCATTGCCAGGGACACCCAGAGCTCCTCACCCCCTGTCTGAGCTCAATCCCAGCCCCTGGAAGGAGCAGGGTTGGCTGGAGCTCTTGGCATTGCCAGGGACACCCAGACCTCCTTCCTCTCTGTCTGAGCTCATCCCCAGCCCCTGGAAGGAGCAGGATTTGCTGGAGCTCCTGGCATNCTGGAAGGAGCAGGATTTGTGGAGCTCCTGGCATTGCCAGGGACACCCAGAGCTCCTCACCCCCTGTCTGAGCTCAATCCCAGCCCCTGGAAGGAGCAGGGTTTGCTCAGCTCGGGCTGCACCAGCACAAGATGCCCCCTCCATCCCTCCTCTCTCCCTTGCACACACACAGAGCTTTATCTTCCTCTCCTAATCGCTGCAAGGGCTTTATTGGATTTTTTGGCTGCTGATTAACACCCTCCAGCACTGTGCTCAGCAGGAGAAACTCCCTGCTGTAAACTCAGCAGAGACTGCCCTGCCCTCGCTCCCCCCAGCCCCTCTGGCAGCACCAAAAACTGATTTACACCAGGACACTCTGTACTGCTCCTCCTCCTTTTTTAATGTGGGATGGGAAAGGAGAACACCGGGCCAAGGCTTCCATTTCTCTATTAAAGCCTCACTCTGGCAAAACCTCCTTGTCTAGAGTGTTTGGTGCTGAGAAAAGCTCTCCAAACCCAGAGTGCAGTGTCCATCCTGAGGTTTCATGGCAGCTTTTGTGCAAGAACCAGCCCAGCACAGCTCTGGTGACATCACCTCTGTGTGCCATTATTCACCATTTCAGGGTTAATAAAGTATCCCAGACTCTCCCCAGCTCATGGAAGGCAAAATTAAAACAATGAACCCAAAAGGAGCTTGACCCTGCATTGGTCATTTCTTCACACCCCAGCCCCAAGGGCCAATTTTTCCTCCAAAAATCACCAAATCTCCTCAGTTAGAGGTGGAGAAAATTCCTTCCTCTTCCTCTCTGGATCCTGCTGCCCTCAGAGCCAAACTGCCAAGCTCACAAATCACTCCAAACTCAGAACACATTTATTTGTTTACTCAAGTGGACAATATTATGTTAAGTGCTTTCTATGGTTTTCCTGAAAGGCTCCATTTATTTATAAACTATCGACAGAGTCGATAAGTTTCTAATGGGCCACATGTAAAAATCAATTTCTCTGGGAGGGAAAAAAAGTGGGAAAAAAGCAACAATTTGAGTAGGTAAGTGCAGGAATAGATCTACTCAATGCTGGCTGGCCATTCAGGTAGGGAAAGGGAAGCTGTGACATCAGTGAGCTCAGGGACAATCTAAGGGAACCATATTTATATCTATAATTGGATTTCTCTTCCAAAAAAAGCATCAAAGTGCCTTACAGGTCTTGAGCCTCCTCATGCAAGGCCAGCTGTTAAATTTTGGAGGCTGTTCCTCAAACAAGAGCACTTTTAGGAAAATACACTGCCCAAACTTCAACTTCTCTGCAGGGAGCCCGAGGTTTGGAGAGGGAGAAATCCACAAAGAGCTCAAGTGCTGAATGCTGGGGTGTGAAAAAAGACAGAACTTGGGGAAAAAGGGGTGGGAAGAAGGGCAGAGGGAAAGAGGGAGGTTTGCCCTCATCTCAGGGGTGTATCTGAGAGAAGGATTTACCCAAAATTTGGGAGTCAAGCACAGGGAAAGGCAGGGAGGCACAGTCAGGATTTGTCTAAATCCTCCTTCCCTCATGCTAAATAGAATGAGGAGAAATCGCTTTGGCAGCCTTGCAAGGACCTGATTTGTTTGCCCTGCTACCACAGGCACTGAAAATATGATCCATAAATCCCAGAAATGATGGGGGCTCTCCAGAACACTCCTGCTGGGAATCAGGAGGGCTGGAGGGGAAATTTGGCACAGGGGAAGGAGAAAACTCTGCCTTCCTCACCTGGGCATGGGGCAGGGAGGTGCCCCTGGCAGGAGGAAGGTCAAACACCATGGCCTGTGCTGGAGCTCATGGTGAAACAGAAGATTATTTCACCAAAAAAAAAGTAATTTCACAAAATCTAAGCTCTGGTCAAAGCCTACCTGTGCTGGAGCTCATGGCAAAACAGAAGATTATTTCAGAAAAAAAAAGGTAATTTCACAAAATCTAAGCCCTGGTCAAAGCCTACCTGTGCTGGAGCTCACAGTGAAACAGAAGATTATTTCAGAAAAAAAAGGTAATTTCACAAAACCTAAGCTCTGGTCAAAGCCTACCTGTGCTGGAGATCATGGTGAAACAGAAGATTATTTCAGCAAAAAAACTCCTCTGGTTAAGCTAAATCAGGAAAAGACGCGTTTGGTGCGTTACATAAATGTATTAAAAAATTGGATGTCAAAAAGCCCTGCCTCTCCCTGCCCAAAGCAGCAGCAAGTTAGAGAATCTGTCTCTAATTTGCTTGCTGACTGGATCAGCCTCAAAATTCGGTGAATTCTCCATCAATCCATGAGCTGGGAGTCCCTGTGGCTTCCCTGGATGGAAGGAGAGAGGGGAAAAAACCTAAGCCCTGGTCAAAGCCTACCTGTGCTGGAGATCATGGAGAGAAAGAAGATTATTTCAGCAAAAAACTGTAATTTCACAAACCCTAAGCCCTGGTCCAAGCCTGCTCTGTGTTCCCTGTCCCTCTGCTTGATTTGACACCATCCTGTCCTTCAGGAGGTGTCACGGTGCTGACAGCTCCAGCACAAACCTGTGACACTCTCCGGGGGATTGGGACACCAATTTCCCCTCCAGTTCCAGGCTGACAATTCAGCTTGTCCTGTATGAAGACCTCTTTATAAATCACCCAACAAAGAAGAGAAAGCAGGGAACAAGGCAAAAAAAAACCCCAAACTGATTTATCTGGTCTGTGGGAGTTGAACACTGTTTTATCAGCAGCAACACCTGCACACATTTTTGTCAGGGAACAAAACTGCACCCAGCCAATTGCTCTGCCTCACTTAAGGAAAACTCCTTTACACCTTCCCCTTCCAGTAACAATTTTAATTGTTTCAATTATTCCCATCTAATCGCCTTGACAAATATTTTGAAATTTAAACCCAGCCTGAGGTCCAGATGTTATTAAANATGTAGGCACTGGTCAGGACTGCATAACATAGTTCTGGAAAGAGAAGCAGTTAGAGAAACTGTGCAGGAGCCAGAAGAAACTAGCCTCTGTCAACTTTGAAGTGGAAAAAAAATTAGGTATTTTGAAGTTGTTTGGCTAAATTAATAAAAACCACATTTTAAACAAGACAAATATGACTTTTTAATTTCATTTCTCCTTGCATGATAAATCTGAGTATTTTTCTACAGCCATCTTTGGCTCTGATGAAACTTACCCCTCAACCACTAGCTGGGTTTTGGATTTATCATATCTAGTCTTAGTTTATTTGAACTCTCACTGTGAAAGAATCTACTTTCTCTCATCTGAAATAGAAGTTCTACTGCTAAAGGAAACAAAGACATTAATAAACCAATAGCAAATGGAAATGTAAAATAATTTAGGTTAGAATGGAATTAATTGATTCCCTATTGTCCAACCATGGACATTTCAGAGAAACAACAAATTTCTCATTCTGGACATGTGATAAATTATAAATTTCCTAAATTTTCCGTAAATAATTTATAAATTTTCCCCCTTGTGGCAGCGGGGGGAAAAGAGAGAAGGAAAAAAAAAAAAAAAAAAGACAAAATCCAACAAGCTGCACAGAATTAACAAGCTAAAAGAATTAATTGTAGCGTGGGGTTTTGGAGGCATCCAACACTCTGTGCTGCTGATTTCAGGGATTTCCAGTGCTGGAAGGAACATTTTCTTCAATGCACAGCAGTCTGCTTCAAATGGTCTAATTCATTATTATTATTATTATTGTTATTATTATTATTATTATTATTATTATTATTATTATTATTANTTATGATTATGATTATGATTATGGACATCACTCATATGAGCTCTGCCAGCCCTGCCAGGGATCATGAACAGCTCTGAGATCACCCCAGCAACCTCCTCAGGGAATTTCATCCCTCCCAAAAGTCCCAGATCAGGGAATCATCACCACGTGGAGATGCCAGGGAGAAATTCAGGTTGGATGGGGATTTTTTCACCAGGGGATGGAGGACAGGAGTGCCCCAAATGCAGCTGATGGATGTGGGGAAGAAAAATGCACCAGACCTGAGAGTTCCATTAGGACTCCTGGAAAATTTGCCAGGTTGCTGCTGCTGCTGCTGACAAAAATGGGTCCCTGGAGCCGGCTGAGGAGGCTGAGAATGAATTTGCACGCAGGAAAGGAGCCCGTGGATATTTTTATATTTGCATTTTCACCTCAACTCCCATGGAAATACTGAGGGTTCCTCCTCACCTGCTCCAGTGATTTACTGGGAGAGCACTGGGGACACTCCCTGCAGCCACCAGGCTGGGACAGAGGGGTCATCACCCCCCAAAATTCCCCTCCTGTGCCCCAGCACACAGAGAATTCCCCCCTCTAACACTGGCAGAGAGCAGAGCTGCACCACACCAAGAGCTGTCGGCTGGGATGTGCTTATTAAATAAAATTAATGCTAAAAGACAGAAACAGAACTCCCCTCCAGAGCTGCAGGGCAGGTGTTTAATTCAGCATTTTATCCTATTTTCTCCTCTTTTTTTCTTTTTTTTTGCCTGAGATATTTTTCCGTCTCCAAGCAGCTCCGTGCTGTACAGTCTCTCTATTCCCTTTTCTGATGGTTCTCTCTCTATTTAAGCCATCTTTTTGCTTGCTCCCCTTGACAGCAGTTCACTGTGATTTTATCTTTTCTATTAGGCAGTGATTGCAGAATCTCAGAGGGTTCATTAGGAGCTTGATAATCCCTCCAGATTTATGAGCCTAAATTGCTCACTCCCATCTCCAATCCCCATTTAAATATTACTAATTTCCTTAAACATCTCTTCCATCTGCCCAGGTTTTGTCTGATGTCACCTTTCCATAATGATTCCTGCCAAAAATCCAGTTAGTTCTGCTACGGGCTGGGCTTTTGAACAAAGTGGTAAAATAACCTGGATTGATACCCTGAGAGAGTGAATGGCAACAAAACTCATTTCTTTCTCACCTGCCATAGATGCATTCCACAAGATGAATGGGTTTGAAAGGCAAATTTCACCTCCAGCAAATGTTTAATCACCCCCGTGCTCAGCTCTGGGGTGGGGGTGGAGGTGGGAGCTTCATTTTTGGGGTTGTTTCTGTTGTCTGAGCAGCATCCACGAGCAGGCTCTGCTGATGTGCAGGGGGAAATCCCTCCCTGAGTGCACAGCCCAGCCCTCTCGGGGTCGTTTTTCCCTGAGATTCTCCTCGGGGTTGCTGTTCCCCGGGGTATCAGGGTCTCCCCCAGGGTTGCTGTTCCCTGGGGATTTCCCTGGGGTTGCTGTTCCCCGGGGTAATCAGGTTTTCAGTCTTCTCTTTGCCCTGGGTGTTTCACACCAAAGCCAGAGCAGACAGGCTGAGTCCAGCAGTGTTATCAGGGCTGTTTATTCTAAATTATCTCTCAGTTCTTGTCCAGCTCTGCAGGGCGTNCTGCTCTGTGGGACTGGGAATGGCTTGGGGAGGGCAAGTGGAAGAGGATGAGCTGTGGGAGCACTGGAAATATTTTCTGGGAGTGGGAATGGCTGGATCTGGCACTGAGGGGATGGTGTTGTCCCTCAGCAGCTCTGCCAGCACGGTGACACCGTGGGTTGGGGCACAAACACAGACCCAGGCTCCATCCCTGCCTGATCCCTGTGGGAACATCCCTTCCTCTGCTCTCCTGCCCATTCCCTGGGATGAACAGGATCAGTGAATTTGTCTTGCTGCCCTGACCTGTGGATGGAGCACTGAGCAGGAACCCCAGTGCTGTCCAGCCAGGAGCCTTGTGGCCTTTCCTATTCCCTGCATTTCTCCCTCTCTGACTCCTCCTTCCCCTTTTCCCTTCTCCATCCTGTGCCCCCATTGCTCCAACCCCTCATTCCCCTCCCTCCCTGCTCCTCTCCACTCCAGCTCCCTGCCCACTCGTTTGGCTCCGTCCCTTCCCGTCTGTCTGCCACCCAAACACAAAGTGTGATTCAGCTCCTGGCTTCCCTGCCAGGAACATTAATAGAAATTAGAGAGGAGAATCACTTGGGCTGGGAGGCAGCTCCACTGAGTCCCCCAGGCTTCCATCAGCCCCACTGCAGCACCAGCAGCCGGGTTCCTGCTCCTCAAATGCTCATTTTGGATTTCCCTGCCCATCACTCCTTGCTCAGCACAGCTCTGAAGGGTTTAACCACACAATGCCCCCTTTAATGTCATTTGTGGCCATAAAGCCAAACCACCACGCTGGAGATGTCCCCTGTCCTTTGGGATTGAATTTATGGGGTTGAATTGATGGGATCATCCCTCCTTTGTCTCAGGGAGCAGCAGAGCAGGAGGGCACAGGGCTGTGGCGCCTTCCAGGTGCTCATTCCTGGACTTTTCCAACACAGGGAATGGGGTGGTGGGGTGGTGNCACAGGCTGTGTGATGCCTTTCAGGTGCTCATCCCTGGACTTTTCCAACACAGGGAATGGGGTGGTGGGGTGGTGACAACACCAGCAAAACCCCCAAATATCAGGAAAATCAGGAAAATCAGGACAGTCAGGACAATCAGGACAATCAGGAGAATCAGGAGAATTGGGACAATCAGGACAATCAGGACAATAAGGAAAATCAGGACAATCAGACAGTCAGGACAATCAGGACAATCAGGACAATCAGAAGAATCAGAAAAATCAGGAAAATCAGGATCCACACAGGTGCTGGACCTTCCCAAACACCTGCAGATCTCATTGACCAGCTCCTGTCACCATGTCCCCAATTCCTGCCTTTGGATGCTGCATCAATCATTTTCCACCTCCCAAAGACCTTCCCAGCTTTGCAGGAATGATGCCTGAAGATTCTTTTAGCTTTTTATATTTTTTTCATGTGTTTGTAGCCTCATAGATTTCCAACGTGTAGCTGTACAGTTTCTAGTAATTTCCCTGCCCTTTCTCACATTTTAAAACAAATCAATCCTTCCTAAGGCATCCTTGAAATTCTGGTTAGTTTGATTTTAACAACAGGAATTTCTGAGGACATCTTGTTTTGCACCAGAATTTAAGAGCTGTAACAAGACACAGAACAACTCCAAGGGGCAGACCCAAGGGTGGGTTGCTGAGGCAACAGATCTCTTGTTGGATGTACCTGTTAGATGAACTAATTAATTAACCTGATAAAAATTGTAGAAATCCAATACCATGCGTGCACAGAAAGCTTTTGTTCAAGAACTGCTTTTGAAATTACAGTTCTTGATTATTGTTTGGAAAGGTTTTGCCTTTTGATTCAGGTGACATCCCTGCCTCACTCCCTCCCCAACACACATGGCTCTGCCCAAGGATCCCACAGGTCAGGGGAATCAATTCCCATTAAAATAACTCCACACTCAGGCAGGAAAAGCTGGGAAAAACTCCTTACCAGATTAGTGAAGATATAGGTGTAATAGGCAGATGCCATCCCCAGTTCAGCTGCCTGTGAAGGAGAGGAAAAAACAGATTAAACCAGAGCCTGACAATCTCCAATCTCCACAAGCAGGGCCACAGCTTGCTTGTTCAGGCTTATCTCAGCCTGCAGGAAGGGAGGGTGGGACACAACGGCTGGACCTGGGAAATTAAAGTCTGAGGAAGGAATTTTTCAGCAGGACTGACTGTACCTGAGGTCTCCTGTCCATGACAGCCCTGACAAAGCACCTGCACAGAGAAATGACCCAGCCTCAGACCCCTGGGAGCGTCCCTGCTCTCCCCACAGCATTCTGAGATGGAATTCAGGGATTTCTGCATCCTGCAGGTGCAGCCACCCAAGGATAAACTCTAAGGAAGATGCCTGTGGAAAGCAGAAGCTTTTGAACCCCTGGCAGACCCCAATGGGCCTCAGAGACACTGGAAAGGTGAGGTGGGTCCTGCAGCCCCAGTCCCGAGAGCTCCAGAACCCCTTGGGATGAGGAATTCCACGATGGTTTTGGAGGAAAATAAGGATTTCTGCTTTGTTTTGCTCCTGTTCTGGGACATAATGAGGGAAAAGAGCAGCTGGGAGCTCCAGGCCTGTCCCTTCCACCACAAACTCCACGATGGAGGGAGAAAGGCAGGAAAAGCTCTTGGGAGTTACAGGAAAAGGACAATCAAGCCCCTGGTGGTTTTCCAGCTTTATCAGTCAGATTTGGGCTCAAATTCCACAAATTAATGAGCATGGATGAGGCCCAGTATCTCAGCCTGCTCTCCAGAATTGAGACAGGGCTGTGCTGGCCACAGAAATAGAAGAAAACAGGGCAAAACTGTCCAGGGATGCAGAGGGAAGGACACAGAGTTTTCCATGGGGATGATCTGTTCCAGAGATCACAGAGCAGATAACTGGAGCCCTTTCCCAAAATCCTCACTACACAAGGAGCTGGTTGTGGGAACAGATGCTCAGGAAAGTGGGGCATTAATCTGCAGATGCTCCTGGAAGCCTCTGTTCCACTGCCAGGCACAGCTGGTCTCAAATCGAGCTCCCAGAGCCTGGCAAAGAGGTTTTCCCAGCAGTCCAGACCACACAGAGGAACGAGAGGCAACGAGGGAAGGAGCAAAGGCAGCACCTCCTGGTGTGAGTCCCTTTTTATCCCTCCTGGAAGCTGTGACAACAGAGAGTCAGGGAAGGAAAGAGAAAGAGGCAGCCTGGATTGCACCTCTCCTTTTCCTGCCTGTTTTTTACCTGTTCCTCTGCAAACCTGAGGCCACCACTGCTGGTGGCTCTGCACTTTGTCACCCTGTCCCTTGGCCAGGTGTCACACCAGACACAGCAAAGCCGTTTCCTCCAAGGAGTCCCCTGAACGCAGAGCCCACCTCGTATTTCACCTCCTGCACAGCAAAATTTGGCACCAATTCCCCCTCCTCATCCCTTCCTGGGGACAGGGACAATTCCAGCTCTCCCTGTCACCCACTTTGAGCTCAGAGTGTTTGGTTTCAAGGGCAGAAAATGAAGGTGAGCAGCAAAGCACCTCTCCCATCCCTTCCTGGGGACAGGGACAATGCCAGCTCTCCCTGTGACCCACTCTGAAGTTTGGTTTCAAGGGCAGAAAATGTGAGCAGCAAAGCACCTCTCCCATCCCTTCCTGGAGACAGGGATGATGCCAGCTCTCCCTGTGACCCATTTTGAGGTTTGGTTTCAAGGGCAGCAAAGCACCTCTCCCATCCCTTCCCCTGGCCCTGGCAGCTGGGAGCAGGACAGGCTGGGAATTTGGGAATCATCCGTGTGTCTCCAGCCCATCTGTGGAGGGTGAGGCATGAGAAACTCTGAATTCCTCTCACAGTGCAGGGCTGCTCTCCTGGGACAGACCCAGCAAACACACAGAGTGATTTTCCTGGATGTGATGCTCAGCACTACCATCCCTGGCTCCACCTCTATCAATAAAACCCTCCCAAGATGCAAGAAGTCACCAGATCAGGAGCTTTTTATTTATTACCCTCCATTCCACAGTCCTCTAGCTGGAAGAAGTGGGTTTTACTGGGAAATGCTGGCAGTTTCTGACATTTCTCAGAGGTGGCAGAAGGAGGCTGGGGCTGGGCAGGGAGGTGTGGGTGCCTGGAGAGAGCTGCTGGGAGCCTGTGGGAAGTCACTATAGCAACAAGAGGGGGACAGCCCTCAGCAGCCAGGCAGCAACAGGGGAAAAAGGGGAAAAAAAACCACACAAACCTCCCCTCTCCAAGTAGACAACCCCAAAAAATCCCCCAAACTGAGTATTTAGAAATGAAAATTGCATGTAGTGGAATAAAAATCTTTTGCAGGGAGAGAGGAGTGATAAAAACATCCCTGCTGGATGTCACCAGGGATAAATGTGACACAGGCAAGGCCTCTGGATGACACATTCCATTGTGATAAAACAGCCAGGACAGTGTGGAATGCCTGCACCAGCACCAGGGGGATCCCAGGGCTTGGATCCTGCCTCCCTTCAGGAATGTGCTTCTTGTTCCCTCCAGGATGTGAGAAACTCTGCTCCATCTGGAGCCACTGCTCAGTTCTGAAATAGGCTATCAAAACAAGTGCTGGAAACTGCAGCCAGAGAGCATTTAAAAATAAACAGGATTAAAATAAAATCTCGGTTAATAAGACAATAAAAATAAAAAGAAGGAGAAAGTTAGACTGATAATGGGAGGGGAAAAGAAGAAGGCACAAGAGCCATTTCAGAGGGATGAGCAGCTCTTGATGGTGACACCACTTGTGGAGAGCAAACACATCCCCTCAGAGCAACTCAACCCTCACTTGCACAGATCCAGCCCTGGAAATTCCACCCGTGGCAATTCCCCTCTGGGCAGAGCCCATTCCCAGCCCTGCTGCAGGAATTTTGACTTTTCATTGTGGTTTAGGCTGAAATGCAGGNCACATCCTCTATTCCAAGGGGGATCCTACTTTCCTTAATTTCAAAATCACAATAATGCAGAGGGAGGAGTTTCCTATTCTACATTCCAAGGGGGGTTCCTGCCTTCCTTAATTTCAAAATTATAATAATTCAGAGGGAGGGGGTTCACATTCTCCATTCCAAGGTGGGCTCCTGCCTTCCTTAGCAGACTCCAGCCTTTCCAAACCTGGACACAACATCCCACAACATCTGGCTGTGGGGAGCAGCAGCACCCCGAGGGGCAGGGGAGGGGACACTGACCTTCTGCAGGATGGTGTGGGACATGGAGGCGTTGGCGTGGACGATGATGGTGGCTGTCTTGTCATCCCGGATCTCCTTGAGCAGCGGGGTGGGGTCCCGGCTGTCGTCCAGCATCCGCACCGACAGCGTGTCCTTGGAAATGAGGAACTGCCGCAGCAGCTTCTCCAGGTTTAAAAGGCCTTGGAAAAAAGAGAGGAAAAGGGCAGATCCCTTTTAGTTTGAGGTTTGGTTCCTCCCTGGAACACAGTGATCCACGGCATTCCTGAAATTCTGGGTCTGTGCACTGCAAAGGAAAGGATTTGGGGCTCAGCGCCTGGTCCAGCAGGGAATGAGAAAAGATGCAGTTATTCCAGCTGTTCCCCAGAAAAAGGAAGTGGGAGAAAAGAATTTGGGGCTCAGTTCTGGGTCCAGCAGGAAATGAGAAATGATGGAGTTATTCCAGCTGTTCCCCAGAAAAAGGAAGTGGGAGAAAAGAATCTGGGGCTCGATTCTGCATCCAGCAGGGAATGAGAAATTTATTCCAGCTGTTCCCAAAAAAGGAAATGGGAGAAAAGAATTTGGGGCTCAATTCTGGGTCCAGCAGGGAATAAGAAATTATGGAGTCATCCCAGCTGTTCCCCAGAAAAAGAAAATTGGAGAAAAGAATTTGGGGCTCAATTCTGGGTCTAGCAGGGAATGAGAAATTTATTCCAGCTGTCCCCCAGAAAAAGGGAGTGGGAGAAAAGGATTTGGGGCTCGATTCTGGATCCAGCAGGGAATGAGAAATGATGGAGTTATTCCAGCTGTTCCCCAAAAAAAGGAAATGGGAGAAAAGGATTTGGGGCTCAATTCTGGGTCCACCAGGGAATTAGAAATGATGCAGTTTTTTCCTTTTTCCCCAGAAAAAAGAAATGGAAAGGATTTAGGACTCATTGCTTGATCCAGCAGGGAAGGTAAAGTGATGGAGCTACTCCAGCTCTTCTCCAGGAAAAGAAAGTGGCCCCAAACTCCTCTTGGGAAGAGATGAGACCTTCAACACAAGGTCCAAACAAGGTCTCCATTATCTCCCTGCATGTGGGATTGTTCTGGTTGCTGGAGGATTATTCCTCCCCCTCAGCCTTTGCACTTTCAGCTCCCAAATCAGGCGCCCAGAAAGGAGCAGGTTTTTTGGAGATCTTGGAGCTCTCTGATGGGTGACTGCTCTCTTCTAAAGGGATAAGAAGCTCTGCAGAGAGTTGGAGGTCACTGCAAAAATACAACATTAAAAAACTGACAAAAATAAGGATGGGCACGTCAAGGGCTCCTTCCAGCACAGCTGCCTTGAAGCCTAATAAGATGTCAAAACTCCTGCTGCAGATTTTGTTAGTCAAGAGAGCAGCTTTGCTAGAGCCTCTCTGCTCTCCAGCTGCTAAGTTTCATCAAGGAATAACCTCCTGCCAAGTTTGATTGATCAGAGGGACCAGCAGATGGAATCATCAGCACAGCCACACACCCCATCCCCACAGGAAAATAACCCCAAAAAAGGGGGGAAGCTGAGCTGGAGAGACAGAACCATCAGCAGGATCACATCCCAGCTGGCAGAGAGGCAAATTAACCCTCAAGTCAGAGTTTTACTCTGAACCTGACTTATTTTTGACTGCAGGAATGCACTGATTCCCCAGCAGGTCAGGAGGCAGGGGAGGGACACAGAGGGGTGGGATCAGTGCTGGATCTGCTCTCAAGGACTCCCAGCACTTCACAAGGCAACAAGGGCAGGAAAAGGGACAAATCCAAGATGAGCCTCTCACCCACAGGGAGAGGTTGAAAGCACTCTGAGCTTGCTCTGAGCTTGCTCTGAGCTCCTACAATGCCCTTCCCTCTCACCTCTCTGGGTACAGGGAGGGGTTATAAAAACAGCTCTGCCAGGACTCTTCTGGGTCACATCAGCTTCTTTTTCTTCCTCACCAGGCAGAGAATTCACTCTGCTTACACCACAGAAGTTCACCTGAATACTCCTTTAGTCTTCTTTAGTCTCCTTTAGTCTTCTAAAATCCTTTAGTCTTCTATAAAAGACTAAAGTCTTCTCTTCACCCAAGTGGAGATTAAATTTTACCTAAGCCCTCCATTTGACCCTTGAGGATGTGGAAAGGTTCATTTCCACCCCATTCCATACCCACAGGAGACCAGAGAGGCTGCTGCAAGTCACAGCCCTGACACCACCAAGTTCACTCACAGCTCCTCCCAGTGAACTCTGCTGCTGTGAAACCCAAGAGAATTTTTCTAAAGCTCATCAGGCACAGAGAGGAAGAAGCAGAACCAGGAAAAAAAAAGAAAATAAAAAGAAAAGAAAAAAGAAAAAAGAAAAAAAAAAAAAAGAAAAAAGAAAAAAGAAAAAAAGAAAAAAAAAAAGAATCATTTGGTCTCCGCCTCCAGCTCGAGGAAATTCTCATTTCCAGCACGTCAGATCCTACCTGTAGCCTCATCAAGCCTCCTGCTCGCAGCTGCTCTTGCTGTGTGCAGGGAAGCCTCTATTGTGTGCAGAGATTCCCCTTTGTTTGATGCTGAGAGGATGTGAGACTCCTGCTGCTGCTGCTGCCAGACTGGCACTTCAGAGGGATGTGAACCCCGGCAAAGGCTTGCAGACTCCTCCTGGCACCTTTGAAGTACTAAAGTGGCAACAGAGAGGCTGCACCAGGCACCTGCTGCTTGAACACTCCCGTGGGGAGCTCTGAGAGAGGCTCAGGCTGGCCTGTGGCAAGTCCTGACCTTGATTATTTGATTTTTCCTAGTGCAAAACATCCGGAGCTGGCAGGAGCAGCCTCACTGCCGAGCCCTCAGCGCCAGAGCTGCTTCCTGGGAAGGAGGAGAGGCAGAGCTGGAGCTCTCCTGGATGCCACAGCCCTGCTTAAAGCTCTTGTTGATGGTTGGGAAGAGAACATTCCCATCACCCAGCCTGGCTTTTAATCCCAACACTGTTCCTTCAAACATCTCCCTGGGTGTTTGAATTTAATATATATATATATATATATAGAAAAGGATCAAAGATCCAGCAAAGGAAGTGGCCCCAAACTTTTCTTGGGAAGAGATAAGACCTTCAACACAAGGTCCAAAGAAGGTCTCCATTATCTCCCTGCATGTGGGATTGTTCTGGTTACTGGAAGATTATTCCTCCCTCTCAGACTTTGCACTTCCAGATCCCAAATTAGGTGCCCAGAAAGGACCTTGGGCCTTGGTGCCCACGAGGCCTTGGACCTCAGTGCCCTGGGTGTTATTCCCTCCCTCTCACAGTCAAAGAAGCTCCTAAAAAGTCCCTACACTCCTTTATTTGCCTTTTTGGGTTAAGATTTCCCTGTAATCGCACAAAACCCTCCAGAGCAGTTCCCAAACCACCTAATTCTTGAACACCGCATAGAAACTGAGTCAGAGAATCTCACCCCAGCCACCAAACCGAGTCACACAAATCTCACTCTGTTCATGGCATCACATTTTACATCCCCCACGGCATCACACTCAGGCTGGCCCAAGTTCTTTGGCTTTAAGGGTCATTTTCTGCCTCTGCCAGGGGAAATCACAGCCAGCCCCCCGAGGAAGGAGTGACAGGATGAGTGTGGCAGGGTAGGGCCCAGGGGTCCCCTCACACAACCTCGCACTTAAACCAAAGCAGCTCCAGCTTGCTCCTCCTGGGATCTAAATAATAACAGCCCTAAAAGCAGCATTTCCTCACTGATGAGCAGGCAGCTCTCACGCTCCCTCAGCTGCCTCAGGGGAACCTTCCAAAAGCTGAAATGCCTCCAGTTAGTTGTTTAAGGGCTGTGCTTAGGAGCAGTGCATGTTCTAAGGGAAAATCAGGGTTTGTGCTCCTACAGGCAGCTCAATCAAGCCTTGTCTGGGCTCTGTTACAGTCAGGGCATGTTGGGCTTCAAGCCTGGCTCAGATCAGGTCCTTGCTGAGCACAAAGAGCTGGGTGGATGAAAGGCTCCTGTGCCACTGCTGGGTCTGGGAAGGACTCAGCACATCTTAAATATTGAGTTCTCCAGCAGCACCAGAGCGAAATAAATTGGATTGCTTCAGGTAAGAGGGTTTGATCCAGCTAAATAAAAATCATATTAATCATGTTAATCCCAGTGGGAGACACCTGGCCCGGGACTGGGGAGCAGGGCAGGGGTGCAGAGCCCTGAGCCTCTGCACAGCAGCTGAGAAAACCTAATTATCTTTGCTTCCCTCCTTGCTTGAGGTTACAGTGAGACAATGAAAAATTCCGGCTCTGGGAGTGATGTGGGAAACCATTTGCATGATTTTAATTGCATCATTTCGAGCAGAGGGCCTTTCCTGGGGTAGATGTGAGCACTGCTCAGCAAAGGTGATTTACTGACTCACCTCAGCAGTGCCTGCAGCTCTCGGGGAGCACAGAGGGAAGGGAAAGAAACTCCTGCTCCTCGTGTCCCTGTGCAGGGATCTTCCCACAGGGATCTTCCCATTCCAGCTGGGAATTTTGCCCAGAGCTGACTGGGGGTGATGCTGCTTTTCCTTCCCCTGGCCCAGACAGGAGCAGCATTCCCAAAGCTCTCCCTGCACCCACCCACCTTTCCAAAGCCCCTCTTGCAGGCTGGTGAGCCTGGCAAACCCAGAGCTGATGGATCTGGCACGGGGCAGAGCTGGTGTGGCCACCCCAAATCTACTGCTTGGTGACCCCAGAGAGCAGGGGACACACAGAGCCTGCTCCTGCCACCCCAGGGGCTCTGCAGGGAGGGAGGTGGCCCTGCCCAGGTGGGGATGGGTTTGTCGAGGTGGGGATGGCCCTGCCCAGGTGGGAATGGGTTTGTCCAGGTGGGGATGGCCCTCCTGAAGTGAGGATGGCTTTGCCAAGGTCCAGATGGCTTTGCTGAGGTGCAGATGGGTTTGTCAAGGTGGAGATGGATTTGTCAAGGTGGGGATGACTCTCTTGAAGTGTATCTGGCCCTGCTGAGGTCCAGATGGCTTTGCCAAGGTACAGATGGCCCTGCTGAGGTGCAGATGGCTTTGCTGAGGTGCAAAGTCCAGTGTCCAGATGCACAGCCACCAGCAGATTGTGTGGCTGCAGAGCCCAGGGGTGCGTGCACTGTGCTGAATATTAATCAAATCCTGTTTTTAGGCCACAAACTGCATGCAGCTTTGGACAAGACATATTTCAAAGTGCTTTACCTGCCTAAAAAAAATCTCCATTAACAGGCCTATGCTTTTTATTTTTTTTTTTCCTATTCAAAGCCCCATCTGTGGAAGCAAAAAACTCTTCAGATGCTCAAACAGAAGGCAGGATAATCTCTTCCCATCCCCTTTCCTGCTCTGAAAAACACCTCCATGAGGCACCAGGGTGGATAAACAGCCCTGGAGTGGAAAAAGCTGCTCTGACCAGAGAACACGAGGATCTGGGACCTTCTCCAGCAAGCACCAAACAAAAAGGAGATGAAGAAAAGGGGCAGGCAAAGCCAGCCTGGCAGAGACTCACATTCAGCTTTGGCACAGATGAGGCAGGCAGTGGTGCAGTTAAAGAAATTCAGGATTCCTGCCACGGCCACGCTGATGTCGGTGTTGCTGGGGTGGAGGTTGAGGGTGGTGAACCTCTGGAGCTGCAGCTTCAGGAACTCCTCTGGAGCCACTCTGAAGTGAGGAACCTGAGCGTGGGGAGGAGGAAAGAAAATATAATTAAAGGGGAAGCAGAAATAAAAACAAGTAAATCTGCGCTAAAGGGCCTGTGGTGTGAAAGGCACAGCGGGCAGAAAGTGGAATATCCCAATAAAACTGCAGAAGCATCACTGGAGTCAAGAGGGGAGGGTGGGATTTGTGCAGCAGCAGAGGAAAAATAATTATCACAGCAAAGAAAAGCCACGGGAAGGAGTGGAGCAGGAAAAGTCTTGCTGAGCCACTCAGCAAAAGGCAACGGGGACTGTGATTACAGCACAGGAAACCTTCCCTGTCAGTTCAACCTAATTAGCTGGGGTGCTAATTGTAGCTGGGCCCAGCCTTCATTTGGGAAGGCAGGCAGGGACACAGGGGATGCCCTGCCCCTGCATCCAGCCCTGCCTGCTGCACAGAGGTGCCACCAGGTAATTAATTAATTAGCAGAGACAAAGGAAGAACGAGACGACCCCGCGCTGGCGAGGCTGGGCAGAGGAGGAGCAGCAGCAGCAGCAGGCCAGAAGCTTTGGGCATTTCTGATCAGCCAGGGCTGGCACCACCAGTGCTGGGCTTGCCATGGATCCAGCAGAGCAGCAGCTGGAGCAGGATGCTGCTGCACTAGGAATTCAGGAGCTGGGAAACTGCAGGGCTCCCTCTGAGGCAGCTCTGGTGCATCCTGCAGCCCAGCGTGGATGGGAAGGGTGGGCAGATCTCAGGGTTGTTTTTCCCTGAGATTCCCCTCGGGGTTTCTGTTCCCCGGGGTATCAGGGTCTCCCCCAGGGTTGCTGTTCCCTGGGGATTTCCCTGGGGTTGCTGTTC
>VXBR01005111.1:28214-40947 GCA_013400215.1 Cisticola juncidis
CAATTCCTCCAGCTTGTCTCTTCAGCCCCATATGCTAAGAATCCTAATTTCTATATTTATATTCTATAACAAACTAGCTACTATTTATTTTTAAATTCTTAGGATTTGTGATTCTTCTTACATGTGAGTATTCACTGCCATGGCAGGGCTCAGAGGCAGTGTCCTCCTGGGCTCTGTGTGAGGCTCTGACCCCCCTGGACAGACCCCAGACCCCCTGTCCGGTCTGCAAACCCTCCAGGGTGGCCACAGGGATGTCCTGGACTCCGACAGGAGACACCCAGACCCAGCCCAGACACCATGGGCTCAGCCAGATGAAGAGAGGCAGCCTCATTTTCCCTCCGCTGGGTGAATTATTTTGGAAGCAACACAAGTCGGGGAAAGGGAAACATCTGCCACAGCTTTGTTAGCAGCGTGTCAGGTCCTCTTTCCCTGCATTATTGGTCCTTCCAAAGGCATCAGCCCCTGCCTCCCACCTCTCTCCTCCTGGGAGAGCCCATTACAGCTGGTGATGGCTCTTTATGGGCGGCAGGAGCTGCTGGTCAGCAGGAGCTCAGCAGGAATCAGCTGCTGTCTGCCTGGATTCCTCAGCCAGGGAGGGAGAGGGGGATTCTGTAAGCAGAGCAGACAGGAATGCTGCTCCTGGCACATCCTGATCACCCCTGGAGGGATCCAGACCCAGCCTGAGGCTCAGAGATGCAGGAAAGGGAAGGAACCCAGCAGCTCCCAGGGCTGAGCACAGCCCTGACTTCATCCCCAGAGTCCTCCTCTCCTTCCCAAGAGCTCTGCCCCGGTGCAACTCCTCTTTCTGGACAGAGGAAAGGGAATTCCCTGGGTGTAAGAGGGGTAAGACAGGGCAGGTTCATCCCCCAGAACATCATCAGCCCCGGGGGTGTCCTGGGGACGCTGCTCCCCTTCCCTGAGGGGTGGCTGCAGGCACGGGGGGCTCTGGCTGGGCTCTGCCCCCCCTATGACACAGCTGATGCTCCTGGGATGCAAATCCCAGGGAGTTCCTGCAGGTTTACGTCGTTTGGGGGCAGCTGAGAGAGCCAAACACCTCAGCAGGGCACCAGCGCTCACCTCTCCTTTCTGAACTAAAAAATAAATCAGGAGCCTCAGGTCAGAGGCTCGAGTGAATCTGAATTTCAGAGGAAAAGCACCTGCAGAGCTGCCTTCCCTGGGATGGAGCACATGCCCGGGACATTTAGCAAGAGAAAACACCAAAAACACCCCCAGGGCACCCCTCCTGCTGCATCGGGGCTGGAGGATCCCTTCAGTCTCTGCCACACTCCAGGAACAACCAGCACTCATTTGTGAATGCAAATTATTTACAGTGCTCAGCGCCAGCCTCCTCTCCTCGAAGGCTGGGCCCCAGAGAGAGCCACTAAATGGCTGGGAGATGTTATCTGGCTTTAAAGGGATGAACTATGAGAGGAGAACTCAATTCCTCCTCCCCAGTGCAGAGCCAGATCAGCCTAGGCTGGTTCGAGGCTTATAAAATATTAAATCCAGCACACAGTCTGGACAAAGATAATAAAAAGGAGTGGAACTGGATGGAGCAGCAGTAAACAGAAAGTTTGTGCCAAGAGTGGGCACAAAGTCACAGCGGGAGCTTTGGGGTTGCATCCATCAGGGAAAAGCTTTGGGGTTTGCAGCCCTCAGACAGTGGGGACGTGTGAGGGGAGCAAAAGGGGGTGCAGAGAGGGAAAAAGAGGCAGGAAGAGGAGCAAAGGGAAAAGGAAGGAATTTCAGAAGTCTGGGCATCAGGAGGAGGGGGGACACACCCTGCTGTCCCCTCTGATCATCACAGAGGGACTTCACTCACCTCCTTCTCCCCACAGATGTTGCTGATGATGGAGCTGGAGGCTGGGCTGGAGGAAGGCCCCAGGACCCCCACCACGCCTTTGGGGAGGATCTGGCACACTGTGGGCATCAGAGAGAGGGAGAGAGGTCAGAATTCATCCCCAATTCCAGCAGACAGCGGTGCCCACAGTGCCTGCTGCAGCTCAGGAAGGACACGGCATCACCTCCTTCACACAACGCCCTCTCTGCCATTTCCATCCCAAAATTCCCTTTATTTCCCCCTGAAGCACTGCCTGTGGCACTCTCCATCTTCCCCCAGCCTTTTAAAACCCCACCCAAACTCTCCCCAAAGCCCCAAAATCTTCATCTCTGATCCTCTCTTGTACCACCCCTTTCTGTCCCCGGGACAGAAACATGAACTGAACTTTATGGAAGGTGCTACACACCTCAAAGCATCAGACAACAGCGAGGTTGGGGTTGAGTGTGGGGTTTGGGAAGGGAACATCAGCAGTTTCAAGTTTTCCCAGAGAAGCTGGAAGTGTCCAAAGCCTGGACGGGGCTTGGAGCACCCTGGAGGTGGAACAAGATGATCCTTAAGGTTCCTGCCAATCCAAACCACTCTGATTCTGTGATCTGTGGCCTTTAGACTCCAGAAGCCTCCACAGCCTCACAGCTGGAATTTGAGGCTCAAATCTCATTTAATTTGTCACTTTGGAGAACTGGTTTTGCTTCTCTTTTGAAGGAAAAACTCCTTATCCTCCCCAGTTCCCCTGATTGCTCCAACTTCTTACAGGAAGTGCTCATGAAATACAAACATCTCCTCTTGGGTCTTCTGAGCTCCCTCACTCTCCAAAAACTCATTCTCCTACAGAATGAGGAATATTTTTCTGCAGCATCTTCAAAGGAATCCAGGGCTTGCTTTTCCTCCATGCTTAAAAAATTTACAGGCACTTAAACCTCTCCAGAAGACCCTTTTAAATAAAGAACACCAGCAGTTTGAAAGCTTTGCCTGCTGTCTCAGCAGCACCCATCAGCCCCTCTCAGCTCTGCCTTTCAGCATCCAGGAGCTGCTCCAAGCCCTCCCTTATCCACAGGACAAAGTTCCTGGGGAAAACCTCGTTGTGCCGTGCAGGGGAAAGTTTGGTGAGGGATTTTTTCCCGTGCCTGCCAACGGGAACAAAAAATAGGTTAAGTAGTCATAGCAACAGAGTTGCAACAAGTGGAGGAAGGAAAAGACCTGGCTTATCACTACCAGGAGAAAACATCCACGAAAATGAAGGGAAATGAATGGAAACAAAGTGGAGGTGCCTGAGGCAAAGGTTTTGACCACGCTTGGAAAGCTCCTCTTGTAATCCGAGCACATTTCCTATTTCAGAGCATTTCCTGATGCTGCCAGGTCTCCACAGGGAGAGGAGGCTCCACCTCGCTGCTGCCACTTTCAGGATGTGGGAATGTTGGTCCTGTACCCCAAATCCATTCCTGATAATCACAGGGACCATAAATGGGTAATTACAGAGCCCCTGCCACTCCAATCCCTTCATGGTCCAACCCCTGGGCACCACAGAAGCTGTGCAGGGCATTCTGTGGGTGCTGCAGGCTCCAGCAGCTCTGGGTTTCTGTCCCAGTTTTGATGCTGTTCAGAATCTGGAGTCTCGAGAATGCAGGACATGGAGGTGGCATCACTTTAGGAACCTCTTCACCACGGATCAGTGACAATCCTGGATCAGGTGTTCAGGGCACAGGGACCCTCCTTTTGGACAGCAGGGCAGTGTCCAATCATTTCCTGGAGTGCATTTGGGAATTAAGCCCGAGTTTGGACACTTGGGACACAGCAAGATATTTTTTTTAAAGGAAGACAGAACCGCAAACTTATTTTTGGAACATGAAAAAGCACAACAAGTGAGTAGCTCTTGATGATAAATGTACACACATCACCTCACACATGGTCAGAGTGTCTTTCACTTCCTGAGATCCTGGAGCACCTGGAAAAGCTTTCCATGGATCCTCCCTGCTCAAAGCAGGGCTGAAAACTCCCTCTGGAAAAAAAAAAATCCATCCCCAGGGCAGAATCATCTTCCAGAGCACACAGACACCCGAGCAGGGTTTCAAACAGAATGCACGGATAATTCCTGGCTCTAATTCAGAAAAACCAGCAGGGAAGGTGTGGAAATACCTCAGCAGCTCTGAGATCTGCAGAGACAGGGACTGGTCAGGGGATTCTTAGAGAGGAAACACCGAGTGCAGGAACAGAAGGGGTCTGGAGATGCCCCTGGAGCATCCCTTGTGCAACCAGAGAGGTCTGGAGAGGTTGGAGATGCCCTGAAGTGCCCAAGGTGAGGTTGGATGGGGTTTGGAGCAACCTGGGGTAGCAGAAAATGTCCCTGCTCATGGCAGGGGTGGAACAAAATGATTCTTCAGGTCACTTCCAACCCCAACCATTCCCTGAAAACCAGAGCAGGCTGGAATATTAAATCCCCCAAAGAGTGGGACAGGTAAAACCAGCCAGGAAGGAGCCTTTGAAAGGGGACTTTGAAATCTGGGCGTGGATAAATCAAAATCTCCAATTCTCCAGCTGCTCTGGCCCTGACCTGCCCCGGGGTGTTTGGACTCACAACAAAGAGGAGCTGAAAAGGCTGCCAGGCCAGAGGGGACAGGGTGACAAGCAGGGAAATGTGTCCTGCCCTGGCATCAAAAGGAACGAGGTGCTTTAGATAAAAACGTGATTAAACAACTCATTCTGGAGCTGCACAAAAGGAGCTGCAACATCAAACACAAAGAGGGAACAGCCTTTCCTTGTAAGAGCGAAAAAGAAAATCTCTGTCCACAATTTATCATTGAAACCTCTGTAAAATCACACAGGGACAGCCAAAGTTTGTGTTCATTCATAGCTAAAGCTGGAATAGCAAACCAGGCATGAATGGGTGGATTGAGTGGGATTTTACCTGCTGGGGCAGCTCAGGTTTTGGGGCTCTCTTATATTAAAATATCTGAGTCAGTCAGGAGGGAAAATTGGAGAAAAACAGCTCCATAAAATAAAATCAAATAGTAAAATAAAGTAAAATAATAAAATAGAATAGAATAGAAAAACAAAATAAAATAGAAAAATAAATTAAAATAAAATAGAAAAATAAAATAAAATAAACCCCCTGGTTCCCCAAATAAAAACCCTAACTCCCCAAAAGTCTTCTTCCTTTTCTATATGCAATATAAGTTGTAATCCCAGCACTCCTAGATCTGTCAGCTAAGCAGGAGCTGTGATATTTAAGAGTGAATCAAAGGGTGTGAAATGTGAGAACAGTATTAAACAGCTGTAAACAGCTTTGCAGTCACAGGTTAAAACATCTCAACAGTTTTTATTAATATTGTGTGTCATAACAAATACCAGCAATGTATTGAAGCATTTGAAAGCCTTGAAATTTAAGTTCAGGGATCTGATTTTCCTCTGCCACCAGGATAAATCAAGAATAACATCAGTGACATTAATAGCGGAGCCATACAGAATCCAGATTATTCCTTTTCTAAGAAAAGCTTCCAGACATTCTTTTTTTTTTTTTTCCCTCTGAAGAAAAGGCAAATAACACACTGCAAAATTCACCAAAATCAAGTCAATTTGCTCCAATTTCTACTCTAAAAATCCAAGTGAAGAAAATGTAGAAAATCACCCCAAGGTGAAAACTGGAAATGGGAGATGCTTCTTCCTCCCTTGCCCTGTTTACAATTTCTCCCCAAACGCAACATTTGCTGAAATCAACGATTTCTCCCATAATATTTCATTCTCAGCCAATTCCTGTTCCTCTGCTGGAGAAGCCTTCCAAGAGGAGAATTCCTGAGCAGTGTCAGGCTGAAAATGAGGCAGAAAAGCCTCTCATGATCCTCACAGCACCTCTGCAATCAAGGGACCAAACAAAGGTCCAGGAATGCTGCTACAAACAGGATATTTAGGAGGGACGAACAAAAATGGAGCTAAAAATGCCACTGGGGCCTTCAAAGACCAAGAAAGCTGAGGAAAATGAGGAATTTTCTCATTTTCTAGGAGTGTCACAAGGAGATTTGGGATATTTTAATGGGCAAACTGGGAATGTGCTTGGAGAAAATCCAGAGAAGGCACAAAGATGATCAGAGAGATGGGGCAGCTCTGCTGTGAGGAAAGGCTGGGAGAGCTGGGGCTGCTCAGCCTGGAAAGGAAAAAACTTTGGGGTGAGCTCAGGGTCCCTTCCAGCTGAAAAAAAGGGAAAGGGAAAGATGGGGAGAGACCTTTTACACGGCTGGAATGACAGAACAAAGGGGAATGGATTCAAACTGCCAGAGGGCAGGGATAGATTGGATCTTGGGGTTGTTGTTTTTTGAGATTTTTTGGGGGGTGGCTGTTTTTTGAGGTAGTAGGGTCTTTTTTTTTTGGGTTGCTGTTCTCTGGGGATTTCTTTGGGGTTGTTATTTTTTAAGGTAATAAAGTTTTTCGTTTTTCTTTGCTTTAAGTGTTTTACACTGAAGGCAGAGATGATAAGTTGAGTTTAGTAGTTTGTGCTATTAGAGTTGTTTATTTTATATTATTTATTAGTTTTTGTTTAGCTTTGTAAGGTGTCTTTAGTAAAGCAAGACACGTGGCTGGACTGGGGCAGATCAGAGATCTTGATCTTAAGTACGATATCTCTGACTTAATTACTGTCTAAGACGTATTTTTTATTTACAAAATTTTGCTAATACTTACTACTTATACTAACATGTTGATTCTATTCTAAACCAATCTCTAAAGTTTAAGTTAGGAAAAGATGGGGGACGATAGCAAGAACAAGAAGGCTAGGGGCTACTCTTCAATTTTTCTATCTTGTCTTTTTAGCTTTATATACTAAGAATCTTAATTTTTATATTCTATAACAAACTAACTACTATTTATTTTTAAATTCTTAGGATTTGTGATTCTTCATACACATTCAACATCCAAAATGCACTTTTTATTGACAGAATTTTACCAATGCCCACTACCTATGCTAACATGTCAGTTCTACTCTAAACCAATCTCTAAAATCCAACTCAGCCAAAGATGGGGGACGAGAGCAAGAACAAGGAGCACAGGGGCCACTCCCCAATTCCTCCAGCTTGTCCCTTCAACTCCATATACTAAAAATCCTAATTTCTATATTTATATTCTATAACAAACTAACTACTATTTATTTTTAAATTCTTAGGGTTTGTGATTCTTCCTGCATGTGAGTATTCACTGCCATGGCAGGGATCAGAGGCAGTGTCCTCCTGGGCTCTGTGTGAGGCTCTGACCCCCCTGTACAGACCCCAGACCCCCCTGTACAGTCTCTAAATCCTCCAGGGCTGCCAGAGGGATGTCCTGGACTCTGACAATGGGATAGAGGGAAAAAATCCTTCCTTGTGAGGGTGGGGAGGCTCTCACTGGGTGCCCAGAGAAGCTGTGGCTGCCCCTGCATCCCTGGAAGTGCCCAAGGCCAGGCTGGGGTGCAGCTGGATGAGCTTTAACTCTGTGATTCCATTGCAATCCAGGCCATTCCCATCCCTTCTGCAAGGTCTGGCCAGGTAAATTGTCCTGCCCTTGTGCTGTGCCAAATTAGGGGACAACAGAGCTGGGGAAGAGCAGGAAAATCTTCAAAAAATGAGGGATCCAAAGCAGTGGAGAAGTGCTGGGTGCACTCCCTGAGCTGGGTTTAATCTGGGCTGCCTGACCGGTGCCAGGCTCTATAAATAGAGCCCAGGTACTCACTGAGATGCTTTATTAACTGCACACTCCTATAAATAGAGCAAATTCTCACTCAGGAAATGAAGGAGCCATGTGCTGATCCCAGAGCCCCACGGAGCTGCTCTGCCAGCTCATCTGAGCTCCAGAAATCCCACCAGAACTCCAGGAAAAACCAGCCAGCCCCAAAGCACCACATGCTGCCACGATTTTCAGGGATGCCCTGCAGATCACACAGTCATGGAATGCACAATCATTGGGAATCAAGTCTAAAATCACTATTATTTAAAATTATTTCTCCAGCTTTCTCGAGCCAAGTGGTAATAAAAAATTATAGCCCTCCCTTGAACTCTAAAGGTCAGCTAAAAAATGATTCTAAAAGGAGAATTTCCTGTTCCAAAGGGTTTTTCCCTCTTACAGCAAAAAAAAAATCTACCATAACCTTTTGGGTTCCTTTCAAACTGTGGGACAGTGACCATCAATTTCTTTTTTTATTCACCACCATAGAAATGGCATATTGGGCATCCAGAGGAACAAACCTAATAAAGAACAGTTTCACTCAGGGACTTGAAAGAGACTCTTGAAATTAGCTCTTCTTCATCCTCATAATTTCAAATATCACTTGAAAAACTTCACTTGGCGTAAATAAATCCGCTGCCAATCTCGAGCTCCAGGAAGAGCTGACATGTTTGCTGACACACAGAATTCCACAGGGTTTTACAAACAATTTAATTGCACCCAACTTGCCCAAGAGTCTCTTGTTTGCTCACCATTAAGTGCTTGACAAAGGATCAGCCTTACCCCTGTTTATTGACAGCCAGATTAAAGGGAATTATTTGTCCCAAGCCACTGAGTGGTGGCAAAGCTTAGTGGGGGCAGGAATCCTCTCAGTCCATGCCTGAGCTGCACCAGCACATTTCATTCACCTCGAATGAAACTGCTCTGTGAGCTGAGATGGGTTTTTGGCAGAATCACAGAATCACCAGCTTGGAAGAGACCTCCAGGATCATTGAGTTCAACCCAAACCTAAACTCAACTTACCCATGGCACCAGTGCCACATCCAGGCTTTAAACACATCCAGGGGTGGTGACTCCACCACCTCCCCAGCAGATCATTCCAGTGCTTTATCACCCTTTCTGTAAAAAACTTTTTCCTTATATCTAATTTATATTTCCCTTGGTGCTGCTTGGGGCTGTGTCCTCTCCTGTCAGTGCTGCCTGGAGAAAGAGCCCAACCCCACCTGATAAAAACACCCTTCAGGGAGTTGTGAGAGTGATAAAATCACCCCTGAGTCTCCTTTTCTCCAGGATAAACATCCCAAGAGTCCAACCCCACCTGCCACAGCCCCTCTCAGGGAGTTGTAGAGAGGGATAAAATCACCCCTGAGTCTCCTTTTCTCCAGGCTGAGCACCCCCAGCTCCCTCAGCCGCTCCTCACAGGGTTTGTGCTCCCAGCCCCTCTCCAGCCTCGCTGCCTCCTCTGGACACACAGAATCACAGAATCACAGAATCACAGAATAAAGAGGTGGAAGAGACCTCTAAGATCATCAAGTCCAACCTCTGCCTTAACACCTCAGCTAGACCATAGCACTGAGTGCCATGTGCAGTCTTTTTTTAAACACATCCAGAGATGGTGACTCCACCACCTCCCTGGGAAGACAATTCCAGTGCTTTATTATTCTTTCAGTGAAATTTTTTTTCCTAATATCCAACCTGTACCTTCCCTGTCGTAGCTTGAGACTGTGTCCCCTTGTTCTGTCAGTGGGAAGAGACCGACCCCACCTGAGCACAACCTCCCTTCAGGAAATTGGACGAGCTTTTTCTCTCTGTACCGCCACAAAATCCCGAGTTCAGTGGTGCAGGCTGCCCTGGGAGGGGATCTGTGCCCTCCAGGGTGGTACTCACTGGTCTCTGCAGTCTCGTACTCGCTGTCCCGCAGCAGCTCGAAGATGTCCACCTCCACCCGCGCCTTGCCCGCCCGCTCGGGCGCGCGGTTGATGCGGTTCTTGGCCAGGGTGATGGAGAGCCTCTCCCCTCTGCTGCACTCCATGGGGTCATCCAGGATGGCAGCTGTGGGGAGGAGAAGGTGTTGGCACGGGTTAGGTTTGGGCTCTCCCCTCCCCACGCTCCCTGGTCCCTGCAGGAGCTCTGTTTGTGCTCCCGTCGCTTCCCCCTTCCCACGCGCGGCCTTTCCCGCTGCTTCTCCCACTCCGCAGGTCCTGCCAGACAGGTGGGTGGTGAAATCTCTGCAGCAGCCTCTGTTTTACCTGCTGGATGCCACAGCACAGCCACCCACGCTGCCAGGCTCCCAGCACCCGCTGCCACACGGGCTGGATGCTCCAGAGAGCCACATCCAGCTGCCCAACCCCAAAAAACCCCGCTGCAGGCGCTGCCTCACTCCTAACAAAGAACAGCATCCCAAAAACCCCGGATGATGCCTTTGTGGCAGCACTGATGGGGAGCTGAGAGCTGGGGTATTTTAGGAAGAACGTGGGCAGCTGTGGGTGGGGAGGGACAAATATTTTTCAAACAAAACGCTCTTGACTCTTGAACTCAGCTCCGGGGGCTGCCCACTCAGATCTGCACAGGCACAGGGAGGTGGGGAGGGGGATTATTTTTATTTTCTGGAGGGAAGGTAAAAAGGATTCAGGAATGGAGCATTCAGAATTTCATGAGGAGCTGGCAGCCCAGGGGGTTTATCCTTGCTCACAGGAGGTTCCCCCAAGAATGCAGATTTTCCATTTTATCCAGGGAACAGCAGCGCTGCTGTTTGCATTTAAAAAGCACCAATTCCTGTCTTCCCTCCCCCAAAAAATCACTCCACAGGGAGCAGGGCCATTCAGGACTGCTGTGGAGCTGGATCAGGTGCAGGGGAGCAGAGCAGGGATCCGTGGGGCTCTGCTGGTTCATGGCAGGGGAAGAGGGAACTCCTGGAGCAGCCAGGGTGCCCTGCTGGAGTTTCAGAGCCTGTCCTTGTGCTGCAGCAGGTTTGGGGTCATTTTTTGGTAGGAAAAAGCATAAATGAGTTGGGAACTGAACTAAACCCATCAGGGAGATATCTCGAGTCCTAAAAGGACACAGAGGTTTGGAGGGCAGAGCTGGCTGGGACAGGGTTGGAGCAGCTCTGGGATGAGACTGAGGGATCCACAGAGGGATCTGGGCTGTCCCTGGAAGGTCCTCGCTGTCCCCATCACCCTTCAGTGCCAGCACAGAGCCTCCAGCACAGCCCAGACCCCTGTCTGGGGCCCAGCCTCCTTTTCCTTTGGTTTTCCTGCCCCTAAGGCTCTGACCCAGCCCCAAAACCCAAAGCAGGGTCTGATTTCAGCTCTCAGCACCGCTCAGGGCTCTTTCCCCAGCCTGCCCTGCTCATCCCAGTGGGATCTTTTCTCTCCTGCAGAGCATCCCTGTCCCAGCCCTAACCCCAGCAGGGGAAGCCCAAAGTTGGTCCACACCAGCCTGATTTACCTCAAAACCTGAGAATACTCAAGAATTCCTTCTTTTCCTATCTTTTCCCAGTTTTATGAGAGTTAAATTCATTCATCATCATTTTATAATGCAACAGAAAGGGTTGTGATTTCCTCCAAGGCCAGGAGCAGGGTTTTAGGATATTAATATGGCTGATGACTTCTCTTAATTAGAACAAAACTGGGAGAACAATTTGCCACAAACTCCACTTTTCCAGGAGAGAAGCAGAGGGGAAATTTCTCGCAGGAACTTTTCCTGCAGCCCTGCTCCCAGGGAAGGGTAAATCCTGTGCTGAACATCCCCAAATGCAGCTCCTGCTCAGGAGCTCACTCTGTGAAATTAAAACTCAGCAGTGGGGGGAGTGGATGTCAGCATTCTCAGATTCATTAGTTCCTAATTTAAAGCTTCAAAATCACTAAATTGGGGAATGTTTTCAACCATTTTCCTAATTGGCAGCTTTCAAACAAAATCCACTTCCACTAATGCACAGTTGAATGATCTTTAGGTATAAAAATTGTCAAAAGCAAAGCATTTTGAACAGTTTCCTCAAGCCAGCTAAGCAAAAAAAGTTTGCACTGAGCTTTTTTTATCTCTGTTCAGGACAGGAATTTCTATTCTTATTTTTGAGGATCTTGAAAACTTCTCTGAAGGTGAAGAAGGGAAGGGAAGAAACCCAAAATAACAACAGCAAACTCTTTTACCTACTCAGCTCTGATCGAATTTGAATTTTGGGAGCAAATACAAGAAGAAGGGGAAAGTTCAGGTTTTGGAAAGAAAGGAATTCAGATGGAGAGCCTGGATCCAGGCTGGAAGTGGCAGCAGCAGCTCCAGATCAAATTCCAGCAAAGTTTCCAGTCTCCCTGTGGGATTTAGGATAGGAAACCAGCAAAATGTGCTCATTTTGGGAGACTGGTTACTTTAACTAAATATTAAACCAGCCCCCAGGACTGGGGAGGTAATGAGGCTGAACTAATCTTTATTTATTAAAGCTGGAGGATGAAAAAAGGTCATTTAATGTTTAAAAAAGGTTGGTTTTAAAGCTGCATGGCTCGGGACACTGTGCCAAAGCTCATCTAACAGTGGCATCATTAAGTATGAACAAAAATCTTTCTAGAAATTCCCTTTCATCTCTTCCTGTCTATTAAACAGGGGAAGATGTATCAAGTAAATCTTTAATCCTGGAGACTTTCAGCAAAGTCTTTGAACTTTGTTGCCCTCAAAAATCACTTTTCTCTTCCCCGTGGTGATAAATGTCTCCAGTCTAGACTTCTTCTCATGAATGATGAGAAAAATATTGCAGGAGCACCTGGAGCTGCAGTGCCTGGCTCAGGACTGCTCTGGATTTCCAGAATATTTTAAATTCCAGGACTGAGCTTTCCTCAGGAAGAACATCTCTTCCCATGGGATGTTCAATTCTGACAGGAAAGCATCCCTTCTGTCGTAATAATTAGCTTTTTATTCAATTTACTCGGAATTTCTGTACAATTAACACAAAATCCATGCTCCAGAAGCACCAAATCAGGAGGGTTTATCCCTTTGGAGTAGCTGGGTAATAATCAAGGTTCAAGCAACAAGTGAGTTCCACTGCAGAGCTCCATCAGACACAGATTGCAAAGGCAATGCTCAGAGTCAATGATTTAACAGCAAGAAGCGGAAAAAATAAAGGTGGAATTTAAAAAATAAGGGTAGAATTAAAAAAAATAAGGGTAGAATTAAAAAAAATAAGGGTAGAATTAAAAAAAAAAAGCGTAGAATTAAAAAAAAAAA
>VXBR01005111.1:41332-53535 GCA_013400215.1 Cisticola juncidis
GTAGAATTAAAAAAATAATAAGGGTATAATTAAAAAAATAAAGGTATAATTAAAGAAATAGGGGTAGAATTTAAAAAATAAGGGTAGAATTAAAAAAATAAGAGTAGAATTTAAAAAAGGATAGAATTAAAAAATAAGAGTAGAATTAAAAAAATAAGGGTAGAATTTTTAAAAAAGGGTAGAATTAAAAAAAGAAAAGGTAGAATTAAAAAGATAAAGGTAGAATTAAAAAAATAAGGGTAAAATTAAAAAAAAATAAGGGTATATTTGAGAGCCAGAGAAATGCAAGGGGATGGGGTGGCACCTTCTGAGAAAAGCAGATTTTAGTGACAGTGCTGCAGGGAATTTTAGTTGTCAGGGATGGGACAGGATCAGGAATTGGTGCTCTGTGCTGAGCCAGGAGCTGGACAAGTATCAGGAATTGGTGCTCTCTGCTGGGACAGGATCAGGAATTGGTGCTCTCTGCTGGGACAGGAGCAGGAATTGGTGCTCTCTGCTGGGACAGGAGCAGGAATTGGTGCTCTCTGCTGGGACAGGAGCAGGAATTGGTGCTCTCTGCTGGGACAGGATCAGGAATTGGTGCTCTCTGCTGGGACAGGAGCTGCCCAAGGATCTCCCTGTGGCCTCCCCAAGCCCCACATCCCCAAACCCACACGGGACAGGACCAGTGGCTGAGCACACCCAGCAGATGCTCAACCCTCAACCCCTTCAGGCTCTGCCCCTGGATAAACCCCTCCAGGGGGAGGAAGGACCCTCATTTCTGCCCCAAACAGCTCAGCCCTGCCTCTCTGTGCCAGGCAGGGCTGTCCCCTGTGTGCCCCGAGCTGCAGGCAGCTCCTGCAGAGCTGGGTGAGGCACAGCCCTGATGGTTCAGTGCCCAGCCAGCTCTGCCAGCTCTGAAATGCCATCCTCACCACCCTCAGCGGGTGCCAGCAGGGCTGGGGGAGCAGGGAGCTCCATCCTCCCTTCCCCAGGGCTCTGCCAGGCTGATCCCACTGCCAGGCAGCCTCAGCATCACCCCCAGCTCGTGATTCATCCCAAACCTAATGAAGTCACATTTTTATAACAACAACAGGGAACAGATGCCTCTGTGGGGATTACACACAGCCACAACAAACTGTGTGCAGCTGACCTTGCCCCGTTCACTTTTTTTTTCTCATTTACATTTTCTCAGATGCTTTTTATACCTTTGAAATGTAAAGTCATACTCAGAAACACGATTTCCATCTCAAGGCATTTCTTGAAAATGTAGATTTAACACAGCACTGACTTGGTAAACAGGATATTTCACTGTTCATAACCTGTCCCTCCAAGTGAAAAACACATAAAGGTTCCTGCAATATTTCCTAAGTGTCCCAAAGGACAGGTTAAGATCACACCTACAACCTCTCCTGATTTATGCTGTAAACACAAACACAGAACCGCTGAGGTTGGAAAAAACCTCTGGGATTATTGAATCCAACCTGTGCTCAGTCTCCACCAGAGCACTGAGACCAGCCCAGCCCTACCCCAGACACCTCCAGGGATGGGGATCCCAAACCTCCCTGGGCAGCTAGAAAGAAGGAAAGGAGGAAAGGAGGAAAGGAGGAAAGGAGGAAAGAAGGCCTTCAGTCCAACACTGCTGACCAGGGCTTTGCCCAGGAATATGATCCTGCTGCCAGGAGTGGGGAGAGCATGTAGGAAGGGGGAATTATCCCCTTTTTGCAGTTAGAGCATGTTAAAGATGGTCCAGAGCACAGCACCACTCACCTCANGGAAAGGGAAAGGGAAAGGGAAAGGGAAAGGGAAAGGGAAAGGGAAAGGGAAAGGGAAAGGAAAGAAGGACCTCCCCACCCTCCTCAACCCCAAACCACCTCCAAAACCACGAGGCTGCAGCGTCAGGTGATTAAAAATTATTGCCAAAATTGCCTGATTTTTTGCTTTTCTGCTCTGCTGAATGAGGCAGCAACCCCCCAGGCTGTCAGGAGAGTAAAGGAGAAGAAATTTGCACAGTTCCTCATTACAGGGCTGTCAAGTGGAGCTCCAGTGGAGAAACAGGTGGGATTGGATTTTCCATTATAATCTCTGAAGTGCTGCTTAAAAATAAAATAAAAAGGCGTCAAGACGCTATTACTCTGCGAGGAAAGAGCATCTCATCAAGGGAAAAAGAAGATCTGAAAACATAAAATCTCCTTCACAAAGAGGTTTGATAATATTTGTCTGGTTGGGGTAGCAGAGGGCTATTTATTGCTCTTGGCCACCACTGGAAATCTGCATTTAAATGGAGCTTCCCTCTCACTCCTGCTATCCAGAGAGAGAAAATTCAGGGGAGGTGTGATAAACACAGCTGAGGGCTTTAGCTCCTGCTGCTTGAAACACAATCTCTCCTTTATCTTCTTTAATAACTGCTTTGTGTACATAAAATCAGAATTACACTCCCCGAGACCCGGAGTTTGCAGGCAGATTGAGGAGGGAGGTGGGGATGGGGATGCAAATCCTTGGTGGGACCATCCCTGGATCCCAGAAAACCTCACCCCTCTGGGCAGGCAGGAAAAACCCTCCAGGCTCCTCATCTCACCTGAGCTGGGCAAAATAAATCCCACTCTGAGGCAGCATCAGACACCCTGAGCACGAAGAGAGAAGCAAAAAGGCACAAAAATAAAAGAAAAGGGTCCAAAAAGAGAAATTCCCAGACACCCTGAGCACGAAGAGAGGAGCAAAAAGACACAAAAATAAAAGAAAAGGGTCTAAAATGGGAAATTCCCATCCAGAGCAGGCTCAGGGGGGTGAACCCACCCTCTGGTACCAAAGCAGGGCAGGAAACTGATTTTAAAGGGAAATTTTAAATGAGTTTTCACAACCAGACTTGAGGCACTGCAGATGTGTAGATTTAAATATTGGGATTGTGGCCAGTTGAGTCCCACTCCACGCCCTGAAAAACCTGCCCAGAGAATTCCCAAAACCAAGGAGAGACAAGCAGGGAGGAGGAGGAATGAGGTGTAAGGTCAGGAAATGGGATTCTGGCTCTGAAAGGAAGGGACAGGCTGGAATAATGAACACCAGGGGCTCTCCTGTCCACAAACCCAAAAATCAGGGAATTCCACCCACCAGGAGCTTTTCTCTGCACAGCTCCATGGCTGTGGTGGGATGGTTTGCTTTGTTTTCCCTGAAACTTTGCCCCCAGCAGGAGCTCCCCACATCACTGCCCTCTAATTCAGATTTTCAGCACCTCTGCAAAGCCCCCTCTGTCACCCTGGACCAGAATCTGCCAAAAATCCAAGCCCTGCACAGCCACCCACATCCCCTAAATGCCTAAATCTTATTTTCTTAGGAATCCAGCCTAAAAACACTGACCAGAGTAGGGAAGATCATTTTTTCTGCCTGTCTTTTGCTTCCATAATGTCAAACTTTGTTTCCAAAGGAGTTTTTTTTGCCCATTTTCGTGGTCTCAGGTGACTGGCAGCAGCTGTGGTTTTGTAGGAGGAGAGCACTGGGAAGCCCTGGTGGGGCCAATAAACTTGGCAAGCCCAAGAAATGAGCAAGAACTTAATTAAGTCAGTGGAGAGTATAAATATAAGAAAAATAACCACACAAACCCCAAGTGCCACTGCCAGGCAAGCAAAAAAAAGAATGAGGAAGGAAGAAACAATGGGCAGAGTTCTGAGTTCAAAAAAAACAGAAACAACAACAAAAAAACAACAAACAAATGGGAAAGTCCAGCGGGATTTATGGCTCTAATGATGGATTTGAGAGATGGCAATGAATAATGGAGCTGTGGGATTTGGAGAGCAGGCAGGAAAGGACCCAGACCCCACAAAATACCCTCAATAAATGTGTTTTGTACCCACAAAATACCCTCAATAAATGTGTTTTGTACCCACAAAATACCCTCAGTAAATGTAATTTTTACCCACAAAATCCCAGAGCTCCGTCCCCAGAGGTGGCCGAGTTTCAGTGGCTGTTCCAGCACACTCTGGATCTGCAACACTTTGGGATTTTCTGACTGACAGGGATTTAAGGAGAGAAACTTTCCCAAACCTTACAGGGGAAAGCATTTCCTGAACCTCCTTCTGGTCACAGGCTGGGAAAGACCTCTGAGATCACCTGGCCACCACCACGGTCACTAAACCCTGTCCTCGAGTGCCACACACACATTTTTGGGACACTTTTAGGGATGGTGACTCCTCCACCACCCTGGACAGCCTTGACAGTCTTTCCATGGATAAATTATTCCTGATATCTCATCCAGCCCTCCCCTGGCACAACTTGAGGCCATTTCCTCTGATCCTGGTGAGGATGAGACAGCAGGTTTAGGATTTAAGGAACAGGGGGTCTCTCTAAAGCCACTGAATTTCCATTAAGTGAGGCTTTAATGACCATAATTACCATTTTCCTCTGAACCCTTTTGGATATCTCAGCATTTAAATTGCATTTTCTCTTCTTCCAGCACCTCCCTCTTTCAGGGAGGTCACAGCTTTGGCTGATCCATCCCAGGCTGACAAACCCCAGTGAACTGCAGGGGATGCACAGCCCAGCCCAAAGGATGCAGGAGGGAAATTCCAGGTCCTGTTTTCCCCCATCCAGGGATTAATCCACACACAGGGACAGAAAACAGCCCTGGATGTACCCCCAGTATCAAGGTGAGGAGGGGGAAATGTTTTAGAGGGATGTGGGGGTTTGCTTGCATTAATAGGGAGAATTTAGAGATATTTTGCACCCCTTTATTCCTGTTGCAGATCACTGGGCACTGCTGCTGTGACAAATCTCTAAAAGATGGACCCAAGGACACGGAGCAACCATCCTGGATGTTGATATGGCAATTCCCATAAAGATATGAGCCAGACAAATGATAGGGGAATGATTTTCATTCTCTTGTGATGGATGAAGAGTGAAGAGATAAGGTGGCTCCTCAAGGTTTTCCAGGACCACGTGGCAAATAAACTGATTTAAAGTGCCAGGAGGCTTCAGGAAGCTGTTTAGAGTCTCAGCCTTTCTGCCACCAAAACTTGACAATTCTGGCTCAGTCCTCAGGCTTCTGAGGGCATCACAAAGTCAGCACTGCAAACAGATCTCCTGGGAGATGGGAATCCCTGGGAGCAGGAATGTGTGAAAGATAAATGGCTCAATGCCACGTGGCTGAGTGTGAAGAGTCAAACTGTATTTGGGAACCTCTGGGTTAGGAAGGAGCTCAGGGATGATCAAATTCCACCCCTTTGGTGTGGGCAGGGAGAAGTTCCATGGGCAGGAGAAATTCCATGGGCAAGGAGAAGTTCCATGGGCAGGGACACCTTCCATGGGCAGGGACACTTTCCATGGGCAGGGACACTTTCCATGGGCAGGGACACCTTCCATGGGCAGGGACACTTTCCATGGGCAGGGACACTTTCCATGGGCAAGGAGAATTTCCATGGACAAGGAGAATTTCCATGGGCAGGGACACCTTCCATGGGCAGGGACACCTTCCATGGGCAGGGACACCTTCCATGGGCAGGGACACTTTCCATGGGCAAGGAGAATTTCCATGGGCAGGGACATTTCCCACAGGCAGAGACACCTTCCCCTAAACCTCTCTGCTCCAACAGCAAAGCTGAAAAGATGAATAAAGCTGGGAAAAGATCAATAAAGCTGGGAAAAGATGAATAAAGCTGGGAAAAGATCAATAAAGTTGGGAAAAGATGACACTGGCAACCTCACCTCTCCTGACAAGGACCCAGATGCCTTAAAGCACAGAAAAGAATTTGATCCAGGAATAAAACAACACTTGAGCCTTCCCCTGAGGTGCCTCAGGATTGCTTTCATCCCTGCTCTTCCCTGATGGAACAAACACCTCTTGCTGCTGAGTCACGCTGGAATGAGATGCTAAGGAGCTGCCACACCAGATGTGGACGCCCTTCAGATCCAATCCTGATCAATCTGCACAGCCTCCATTTATTTATTTTTTGCCACTCAGCCTTCAGCTGGTTTAATGGGTTGCTTTAATGTCTTCCTGCCTTCCCTCGTTAGTATGCTCTGCCCACTGCAATCCTTCTCCCCTGATGGCTCCTTCCCTGACTTCTGGATTGGAAAGAGAAACAACAAATTGCCTTTTCCTGGACCCTGACATGGCTTTCCCTGCCTTTCTATCTATCTTAGCAGCACATTGCTAATTCATCTAATCCCAGGATGCTTTTTTCTGGTTGTTTGGACCAAAACAACAACAAAAAAGCAGCTCCACTTTGTTTTTTGGATGGGTTTTTGAGAAGAGGGATCTGCAGAGCCCTGAGTGAGTGAAGTGATGCACAGCAGCATCCCCAGCTCGGAGCAATTTGTCTCAGCATCCTCTGGAGACCACCCCTAAGAGGGGAGGGGGTGTCAAACATTGCCAGGAGAATCCCTGGCACGAGAGGAAAAACAACCACAAGATCCTTAAAAAGTGACTCAAAGTTTTCCCAGAGAATCTCTGAGGTTTCCAGTGCAAGGCTCTCCAGTGTGGGTAAAAAAGAACTTTTGGGGAAACAGCTTTGCTCTCAGCTTGGGAGCTCATTACAGATTCTCCTGCATCTGGAAAAAGTTTTAAAGGCACCACACAGAAACTGGAGAGGGCAAGAAAGGAAGGGGGGATAGCAAGGCTATCAGAAAAGGCTCAGCTGCAGAGAGAAAATTAAAACAGACACAAAAACTCTCAGTGAACGAGGCTGAGCAAACCCATTGCAGGCTCCTGGGATGTCAGGAATGATGGAAGAGCTGGGGAGGAATCAGCACCAGCCCTGGGTGAGGATTGAGATGTTCCAGACCCACCCAGGCTTGTAAAGCAGAGGGAGTGAGAGAATTACATCCCTGCAGTCTGCTCTGAAGCTTCTTAGAGGGGACACTGAATTAGTGGCATTAATGCAGCAAGGAGCTGGATCAGGCTCTCAGTGATGAGCTTAATTAAACAACAGAGTTATCCACAGGCCGGGGTTTGTGTTAGAAATAAGCAACAATTTATACTGATTAATTGAAGTCATGGTTCAGATCATTAAATCTTCCTCCTTCCAACCATCTTAATGAGGATACCTGCAGGAGCTGAGGCCAGCACTGATGTTGGACACTTGGAGAGTGGGGGGACAGGGGACCTTGCCAAGGCTCCTTCCCACCCTCTGGTATTCCAGAAATCCTGGAATTTCTGCTGGGGGTTTCTGGATTTCTACTGGGGGGTTCTGGGTTTCTCCTGGGGGTTTCTGGGTTTCTGCTGGGGGTTTCTGGGTTTCTGCTGGGGGTTCACTCTCTGCTGCTGTCACATGAGCAGTCAGGGCTGGCAGCCTCAGGCAGTTCCACGTTCCCAGTTCTTCTCCAAGTCTGTAAAAGACTCCTTAACACAGCAATGAAAACGTCTTGGAGACAGGCAGCTGTGTCAGCTGCCCTCCCAAATCCAATTTTTTTTCATTATCCTGCCAGAAAGAGCCTGCCTGGAGAAGCAGGGCTGCTTTATCATCCTCCCCTGCCTCCTCCTACATGAGGAATGTCCTGGGTCAGGTCTGGGACAGTAAACTGTGACCCCATCCTCAAATCCCCAGAACTGTGACCCCATCATCAAATTCATCAAATCCCCAGAACTGTGACCCCATCATTCATCAAATCCCCCAAACTGTGACCCCATCATCAAAACCCCAAAACTGTGACCCCATCATTCATCAAATCCCCAAAACTGTGACCCCATCACCAAATTCATCAAATCCCCAAAACTGTGACCCCATCATTCATCAAATCCCCCAAACTGTGACCCCATCATCAAATTCTCAACCTCCCTTCCCTGCCACCACTCCTGGCCACCCCTCTCAGCTCATTCTGTGCTCATGATGATGCCCTGCAGAGCTCAAGGGGAAAACCCTTCCAAAAGGCCCCACTCCATGAGATTGGAGGTCTGAAGATGATGAAATTCCCACTCCAGCGCCGCTCTGAGCCGGGATCAATTAAGGATCATCTCTAACACTTATTCTAATTGGAATTGTGAAAGCAGAGCAGAGCCTTTGTCCCTTCCTGCTCCTTCCTCTCACAGCCTGAGAGGTTTTATAAAGCTCTAATATTTCAGAGAGTGGCCTTGGTGCTCTGAAGTGAAAAGCCAGCTTGGGAGAGCATGGCTTGCTCCAGCTCATCCATCACATCTGCTCCCAGACCCAGTGGTTATTAAAAATTAGAGCTGGTCAAATTATTGTTATATTTTGACACATGGAGAATATTATTATCATCCTTCCCTGCTCCCCCCAATCCCTGCCTGTGAATCATTCATGAGTCTCTCCTGATTCCTGCAGAGGAGCTGAGCTCCTGCTTTGTGTGAGACAAATTTCCTGCCCAAGGAGGGATCCGTGGTGGGGGAGGCTCTGGAGGAGCCAAGGCGAGGCCTCAGGTCTCTGATGAGCCCAGAAAATGTTCCCAACAAATCCCCCAAGGGTGATTTCCAGCCCCTCTTCATCTCCTCCAGCCTTTCCCCCTTTTTCTTAACACAATCCTATCAGATTGGGAACTGACTAATGGTGACAATAATGAAATAAACTTCATTTTGGATCAGTTGCAGGACTGGGGCTATTTCCTTCATCTCTTTGCCATCACAGAAAGTGCCTTTTAAATGGATAACAATGATTGTGAGAGGCCAGTTATTACCTTGAAACCTCGCATTTTGATACATCCAAAGCTGCTCCCTTATATAAATAACAGTTATTACTGCAAAGTGATTTTCCCTTTTCTCTACTTCCAAAGAGTTCCTGCAGGAGATGGTGGAGAAAATGGATTCCATTACTGCCACACTTAGGCCCTGTTGCTTTCATACTTTAACTCCCATCATTAATCTCCTTATGTGTCTTTAAACAAATGTCATTCATTCATCCACAGCTCTCTGGCAGAAATTCCTCCCCTTCCTTTCCCCCCAATCCCCTTTTCCAGTTAAACAGGAGCTCTTCCTCCCCTGACTTATCAGTATTGTGCTCCTGCCAGTCAGGGAAAAGCATTTTGGGCAGGCTAATCACAAGGAAAAGCAGGAGAATCCACAGTCAGGGGAGGCAAGGAGCTGAAAATCCTTTATGGGGATCACTCTGCTGAAGGGAGAATTCCAAATTAACCCTGGAGGAAGAGTCCTCTCTGCTTGGGCAGGGAAAATATTGCAGGGAAAATATTGCAGGGAAAACATTGCCTGTGGCACTCAGCAGCCTCTGAGCATCCCACAAACACAACTGCTCCACAAAGGAGCCACTTTTGGATGATTTGGTGACAAACAAGGCTGTTCCTTCTCGTGACAGGCGTGGCACAGCTGCAGCTCCCACTGTTTGCTCAGGACTCTGCTCTCATTTCTCAGCCAGACAGGAGCTGTCACCTCCTTTTTGGCAGGAGAGGAGGCAGAATATGCAGCCCAAGCCTGCAGTGGAGTTTGGAGATCAATTCTGCCCCTGAGGGGGTAAAATCTCACCTTTTCCAAGGATTTCATCCCTCTCCTCCATGGAGCAGCACCAGCACTCCAGTCTGCTCACACTGCCAAGGCCAAAACGTCCCCCAGCAAAGACAACCCTCCCTCTGCCATTTTCCAGGCTAATTAGGCTAATTAAGGCTAATTATGCATCAGCCATAAGGCAGGTGGGCACAGGAGCACAGTCCCAGGGAACAGGGCTGCATTTTGGGGACACAGCACCATGATGTCAGCCCTCCTCCATATCTGCTCAGGGGATCTGTCCCTGCAAATCCTCAGAAGAGGAGGGTCACTCCCAAAAAAATCTCATTTTCTGTCGGAAAAAAGTTTTAAAAGTTTTGATATATTTTTGTTAGGACTTGTGATTCTTCTGATGTTCCTGCCATGTTTGCTTCCATGCATACGGCGGGCCATGGCCAGAGCTGCCAGAAAGGGGTTCTTGGTGCAAATAGGAGGGGGAGATGTCGGAGTCCAGGACATCCCTGTGGCCACCCTGGAGGGTTTGGGGACAGGACAGGGGGTCTGGGGTCTGTACAGGGGGGTCAGAGCCTCACACAGAGCCCAGGAGGACACTGCCTCTGATCCCTGCCATGGCAGTGAATGCCCACAGTGGATGAAGAATCACAAACCCTAAGAATTTAAAAATAAATAGTAGCTAGTTTGCTATAGAATATAAATATAGAAATTAGGATTCTTAGCATATGGGGCTGAAGGGACAAGCTGGAGGAATTGGGGAGTGGCCCCTGTGCTCCTTGTTCTTGCTCTCGTCCCCCATCTTTTGCTGAGTTGGATTTTAGAGATTGGTTTAGAGTAGAAATGCCATGTTAGCATAGGCAGTGGGCATTGGTAAAATTCTGTCAATAAAAAGTGCATTTTGGGCAGTGGTTGGGTGGGAGATCCCGCACTGAAGGTTTGGGGATCTCTGACCCGCCCAGTCCCCGCGTGTCCTGCTCTGCTGGGGACGCCCTGCAGAGCTGGACAAGAACTGAGAGATAATTTAGAATAAACAGCCTTGATAACACTGCTGGACTCAGCCTGTCTGCTCTGGCTCTGGTGTGAAACACCCAGGGCAAAGAGAAGACTGAAAACCTGATTACCCCGGGGAACAGCAACCCCAGGGAAATCCCCAGGGAACAGCAACCCTGGGGGAGACCCTGATACCCCGGGGAACAGAAACCCCGAGGAGAATCCCAGGGAAAAACAACCCTGAGAATTTTCCTGAGGTTTAACAGCCAGGCCAAGGCAGGACTGTGAGCTGGAGATAAATAACCTTCACTTCAGAGTCACTGATTTTCCCCTGCCACCTCTGGGGGCAGGAATAGCAGAGATTAATTCTTGGTGTGACCTCAGATAACTCCTGAACATCTGGACTGCTCTGCTGCCCCAGGAGCGCTGCCATTCCCTCTGCCCCTGCTCAGCCACAGCCTCTTCTTCATTATCATCTGTCAAGCCCAATTAACAAGTGACAGTGTCAACAATTAGCAGTGACATCAGGGGACACCACCCCTGAATTTCCCTCGAGAACCACTTCACAGGAGCCTCCACCCTTGAGAAAATGGGGTAAATCTCCCATAAAATTGTCATTTTTTCCCCTCATGATGCTCCCCTGGCAGCCCAGAGCGCTCATTTGGACTCTCCCACCTTTTAGGAGTGCCCATCCCTGCTCCTAAAACCCAAATTATCTCCCCTTTCCCAGCATTTTAGGGGATAAAAGATTCTGGGCCAACAATTTGGTGTTTTGCAGGTGCCTCCTCTGAGCTTTTGTGCCTTTCACAGAAAGTGCTTGGCTGTGATTTCCTGATTAACCAGTTAATGAGGAGCCTGCACTGAGCAAAACCAGCAGGAAATGAGGCCAACATTTGAAACAAGAGAAAAAAATCCAAAATATTCCCTTGAAGAGTGGCAAAAACTCAAGTGGAAGAGTCAAAGGGCTTTTCCTAGGAAACACCAACCACCTCCACTTAATCCTTAATATCCTAAATATCCTTAATATCCTAAAGCTCCTTAATGATCAGGAATATTCATGAATAAAAGCCTAAATTTATATGGAAATAGCTACAAAACCAACTGCTGATCCCATCCCTGCTGCAAGAAGTCACTTTCTGCCACTTCTTGAAGTGCATAACTTTGCTGCAAGGTTGTGGGTTTGATTTTTGTTGTTGTTGGTTTTGTTTGCTTGAAAAAAAGGTCATCTAAAGGCAAAAAAATAGAGACAGCCTGGAATAATTTTTTGGCAGAGAAGCCCTGGCAATATCTTCTAGGTCAAAAGTGGTGTTTCTCAAAAAAAAATTTAAATTTCTTGAGCCCAGTGAACAGATTGTCAAGGCACAGAGAGGGTTTCACTGCATTGGAAGTCTCTGAATGCATGATTTTTTTTTTGTAGAACAGAGTTGTCATGAGCCAAGTGGTGAGATGCTACTAAAGTCCATAAATAAAGGATATTAATCACTTGGCTGTGATTTTATTTTTCATATAATCGCATCTAATACGTGTTTGCGTGTATATATATAGAAATAAAACATGAAAAGACAACCTTTGTTCAAAATTAACCAAGTTAAAGAGCTCAGCTCTACCAAGAGCAGCAAAATTCTGTCCCCTTTGCTTAGGAGAGCTCAGCAGGAGCTTCTCCATTTCCATCCAGGGGCAGGAACTGGTGATTCCCACACTCCAGGAGCTCCCACAGCCCTTTCTTTCCCAAAAAACTCAAAATCACCCCAAAATTCCCCATTAAACCCCACCATGTACCCAAAACCTCAAAATCACCCCAAAATTCCCCATTAAACCCCAAGATCACCCCACCACCGACCAA
>VXBR01005111.1:56758-71706 GCA_013400215.1 Cisticola juncidis
AACCCACAAAAAAAAAAAAAAAAACAAAAAACAGAAAAAAACCCCACAAAAAATCCCTTAAAAAAATCCTGTGCAATTTCTGTGCTCAAATTTATTGCTCTGTGGCATCACCACCAACCTTGTAGGAGGAAAAAAAAATTCTCTGGAAGTGTCTGAGGCCAGGTTGGATGAGGCTTGGAGTGACCCGGGATAGTTGAAGGTGGCCTTGGAATAAACCATGTCCTCAAGGGCCACATCCACTTATTTTTTTAACATTTCCAAAGTTGGTGACTCCACCATTCCCCTGGGCAACCTGTTCCAAAGCTTTCCAGAAATTTCTCCTAATATCTGATCAAATGGGGGGGTATCAATAGCTGAGCTCCAAAGTGAAAAATCAGGGGAAGATTAAACCCCTGGAAAAAAATAAACTAAAGCAGAAATCCCTTTATCCAGCTAACACTGGGTACACAGAGAGGTGACACCAGAGCTCTCAGGAAATGTCACAGGCTCTGGGGACAGAGGTTCTGTGAACTCCGAGTCACAATGAGCAGCTCAAGCCACGAGTTTGACTAAACAGGGCTGGTTTATTTTGGTGCCTCCTAATTTGACATTTAGAGCCTTTATTTGTCTCCCTCCCAGCAAATGGGGGCCACAGACAGCAGCGATCAGGGAGAGCAGGGCAGGGGGAGCTGGGCTTATAAACACCCCTATTAAACCACACAACATCTGTTCCTGGCTGGAATCACTTCCAGGAGATTCACAGCCCTCTCCCTGCTCCATCAGGGAGCTCTCAGCAGCTCCATCCATCTCCCAGCCCTGCCACCCAAACCCATCCTGGGAGGAATTACAGCAGCGGCTCTGGGTGCTGCAAGCAGCGTTAGCCAAACCCCCTGCTCCATCATTTTCCTCCCTTTTAAGCTGTCTCGTTTCAGAGCAGGCAGGGTGTGGGAATCCAGGACATCCCTGTGGCCACCCAGGAGGGTTTGCAGACCGGACAGGGGGTCTGGGGTCTGTACAGGGGGGTCAGAGCCTCACACAGAGCCCAGGAGGACACTGCCTCTGATCCCTGCCATGGCAGTGAATGCCCACAGTGTGTGAAGAATCACAAGCTGAGAGAATTCAAAATAAGCAGGATTTAGTTGATCATAGAATGTAAATGTAGAATCTGGGATTTTCAGTATCTGGGGCTGAAGGGACAAGCTGGAGGAATTGGGGAGTGGCCCCTGTGCTCCTTGTTCTTGCTCTCGTCCCCCATCTTTGGCTGAGTTGGATTTTAGAGATTGGTTTAGAGTAGAAATGCCATGTTAGCATAGGCAGTGGGCATTGGTAAAATTCTGTCAATAAAAAGTGCATTTTGGACAGGGTTGGGTCAGGGGTGCTGTACATGAGGTGTGGGGCTCTCTGACCCGCCCAGTCCTGCTCTGCTGGGGATGCCCTGCAGAGCTGGGACAGAACTGAGATAATGCCCCTGCCAGGGAGGCCTGGCAGAGCTGAGACAGAACTGAGATAATGAAGAATAAACAACCTTGGAAACTGCACTGGGGACTCAGCCTGTCTGCTCTGGCTCTGCTGTGAAACACCCAGGGCAAAGAGAAGACTGAAAACCTGATTGCCTCGGGGAACAGCAACCCCGAGGAGAATCTCAGGGAACAGCAACCTGAGAGCAGGGAGGTTTATGCTGTGCAGGGGGAGGTGTCTCTGTGTCTCTCTGTGCACAGGTGACCTCCAGTTTTTCCTGCCAGCATCACAGAGAATGAGGAAAAAAAACAAAAAAAAAAAAAACAAGTCAGGTAAAGCCTGCAGCGTGTTGGACCCTTCATTCCCTCACCACCACCCAAAAATACCCTTCAGAATCCCTTCAAGGAACTGCTGCAGCAATCTCAATAATTACCTTGAAAGTTCTGCTGCCATAAATCACGTTCAGACAAACCCTGCTCGAGTGTTGCAACCAGAAGAGATGATGGGGGCCTTGTCCAATGGCCAATGACCAGAGAGGAGTGAATTAAGAACATAAATATAAGTGATGAGGGCCATTTCCTCCCTTTGCCATCCAATTCTGGAAAACACTTGTCTTTTCTCATCAGTGCTAAATTGGAGCTGCAGGAGTGTGAGAATGGGCAGGGAGCTCCAGGGGCCAGTAGCACAGGACAGGCTCTGTGGGCAAGGACTAATTAGATTTTGAACCAAAAAAACTCCCAGATCTTCTCCCCACCCTCTGCTCATGCCTCAAAAGATCTGAGCAAACACCACCTCAATATTCAGGCTGGCCATGCTAAAATCCAGTGATTAAGGTGTGTTTGTCCCAATTGGCATTATAAAAAGAAATTCAATATTATTCACTGACAATGAGAGCAAATTTGAAATCAAGATTTATTTGCCTGATTTTTTTTTTCTCCCTAATATTTAACCTTCAGATTCCCAGCCTGATTTTCCTTGCTGCTGCACACATTATTAAGAGGAGATTTTAAACCCCTCTGCCTTTGGAAGTGCTTGGGTTTATTGCCCTTTTCCCTCTTGCAGCTTTTGGTTGGGTTTTGTTTCCTTTTACATTAATTATTCCCAGTTTTCCTGGTCACAGCTCCAGGGTTCTGCTCCACTGGAGCTTCCCAGGACACCTGGTGGGATTTTCACTGCCCAGGTGAGTTTGCATAAATAGTTCATCGTCTTATTTTGCAGGAGGGGCTGGAATTCTCCATCCAACCCCACATTCTCAAACCAGAATCAGTTTCTAGACCTGCTTGTTCAAAGAGGAGTTTTCCAGATAGGCAGAGTGGCCCAAAATCTCATTTTTTTCCTTTATCTTCCATGTCCCAGTGCTCCTCCCTAAATAACAAGGTGCAGTACAGCCAAAAGAGCAACTAAAATCATAAAAAACACCAAAATCCAGCTATTTCCAGCAGCCAGCAGCTGCCTCCCCCATTCCCACCCCTTGGGAAGGAGAATCCAATATAAATTACAGTACAAAAGTTGAATTGACGTGTTCTAAACGCTCTCACTTTGAATTCAGTCAATAATATTTTGCATTATTAAAATATGAGTTTACAGTCATTTCTCATCTGAAGGCTGTTTAAGCAGTAAACACCAGGCTCCTCACTGACTCCCAGTTTGCACTGGGATTATTTAGTGGTTTTTCCCAGACTGATTTTCCCTCTATGCACAGCTCCTGGAGTTATGGGATGCTTCCCCACACAGCTCTTATTATCCCAAAAAAACTCAGGAAGTGGCAGATTTTAAACAGGTGTGATTTGTAAGCTACAACCTCGTGTCATGAGGGTTTTCAAATAAATAAATAAATTGATTTATGCTGCAGAGAGGCTTCACAGAGAGATCTGAGCACCCAGAGAACATAGAAAGGAAATTCCCATCCCACCAGAGCATCCCTGTCCCACTCTGGATAATTCATCACAACCTGACTAAAATATCTGATTCACCCCCAAAATCTCAGGTGTTTGCACCAAAGGTGGCAGGTTTGACAACTGGTAATTTTGTAAATTATCACCATGTGTCCTGAAGATTTTCAAACAGAAAAAATAAAGTGATTTATGCTGCAGAGAGGCTTCACAGAGAGATATGAGCACCTAGAACATAGAAAGGAAATTCCCATCCCACCAGAGCATCCTTGTCCCCACCCTGGACAATTCATCACAACCTGCCCAAAATACCTGACTCACCCAAAAATCTCAGGTGTTTGCACCACAAGTGGCAGGGTTGACAACTGGTAATTTTGTAAATTATCACCATGTGTCCTGAAGATTAAAAAATAAATAAATAAATAAATAAAGTGATTTATGCTGCAGAGAGGCTTCACGGAGAGATATGAGCACCCAGAGAACATAGAAAGGAAATAATCATCCCACAAGAGTATCCCTGTCCCCACTTTGATCCACTCTGGATAATTCATCACAACNTGCACACAGAGAGGAAATTCCCATCCCATCAGAGAATCCCTGTCCCACCCTGGATTGTTCATCACAGCCTGCCTAAAATACCTGACTCACCCCCAAAACCTCAGGTGTTTGCACCAGGAAATGGCAGGTTTGACACAGATGTGGTTTATAAATTATCACCACGTGTCGTGAAGATTTTCAAACAGAAAAAATAAAGTGATTTATGCTGCAGAGAGGCTTCAGAGAGAGATCTGAACCTACAGCTCCAAGCACATAAAGAGGAAATTCCCATCCCACCAGAGCATCCCTTCCCCACCTTGATCCACCCTGGATAATTCATAACAATCTGCCTAAAATACCTGACTCACCCCCAAAACCTCAGGTGTTTGCACCAGGAAATGGCAGGTTTGACACAGATGTGGTTTATAAATTATCACCACGTGTCGTGAAGATTTTCAAACAGAAAAAATAAAATGATTTATGCTTCGCAGAGAGATCTGAGCACCCACAGCTCCAACCACAGTGGGGAAATTCCCATCCCACCAGAGCATCCCTGTCCCCACCCTGCATAGCTCACACCCACCCGCCTAAAACACCTGAGTGGTTTTTGAAGGTGAATTCTCAGCTCTCCAGGAACTTGTAGAACAAAGCCCTGAACAGGGCAGGGGCACTGGAGTGGAAGAAGGAAACACAAGGCACAGATGGCAGCGGCTGGGGAAGCTCTGAGCGTGTGACAGGCACCGATGGCAGGGCACTGTCACCTTCCAGAAGGGCTTTGAGCACGGCTAGGGAGGCTTTTTGTGCTGGGCAAACACTCAGGGACTGGGAGTTCCAGGTGGAAATTCAGATATTGAAATGCAGCCCCAGCCTCTGGCCTGCGTTCCCGAGCTGGCTGTGACAGGAGCGAGCAGCAGTGCCCTCAAAATGAAGTTTATAACTCGCTCTTGTTTATCTGTGTCTCTATTGCTGCTATTAATATTTGATGTCTCTGGAGGAAAGGTTCCTCTCCAGCAGAACGAGCCCTGCTGCAGCATTAATCAGAGACCAGCAGCCCCAGCTCAGCTCAGCCTGAGGCTCCCCAGTTCTGACCTGGGGAAAGGGAACAGGTCTGGGAGTGCTGGCAGGACCTTCCCCCAGGTCCTGACAGCTCTGAGTCCTCGCTGTCAGCCCCATCATGGCTTTGGGCACCACTGGGAGGAGAAAGAACCATTCCCAGTCTGAACTTCAGGCACAGATGTGACCTCAACCTCAAGGTCCACACCCAGACTTCTGTGCTCACCAGCACACTGCCCTCCTGATCCTGAGCAGAGCAATCCGGGGAGAAATGAGGGAGAAAAAAGTGACTCTGGAAGCCACAAGAACCTTTATAAAAGCCCTGCCTGGCAGCTCATTAGGACCTGGCTGGGCTTTGCTCTGCTCCCATTAAATCCCCTTCTCCTGCCCCTGTCCACACCTTAATGGGCAGACCCCTCAAAGAGCCAGGTCAGGAGCTGGTGTTTGATGGTTCCCCCATTTCCCCCGTCCCAAGCACCCTGAGAATCCCTAACTGGCTCAAACCACCAGAGCTCTGCACTTTGATTTAACCCATGGAAAAGGCATTGCTGGAGAAGGGCACAGGGGGGTGGTGAGGTGGGTAAAGGCAGTGAGGGAAAGGGATCATTAATTTACACAAAAATGCTCTCCCAGCCAGCCTCAAATCCCAGACTAGAACAAAGCCAGCCCTGCACAAAAGGGTTTTTCTACCTTGCCCTGGCTACCCAGCATCCATGAAGGAAATGAAATAATCCCAGGGAAACAGCAGCCACTGCTTGGACAAGCTGCTGTGGCTGCCACCACACACAGACAAAGAGCTCCAAGGAAACCTTGCAAATGCAGCCTCACACCAAGCAGCAAATGAGCTCCTGCTTCTGCAGCATAAAAAGTGGGACTGATGTTCCAATCCCATGGGGTTGCATCCACAGGGATGTGGAATTTTCCCTTCAGCTCCATGGGCAGCCTCACAGAGGTGATTTTTGCTCTGTGGAATAAAGATTTTTCAGTCCAGCCCTTCTTGTTGATACTCAATCAAGTGAAATGCAGTTTGAAAAATTGTTTTCTTTCCTTAAAGTACCTGCAACAACCCCTTCCACACACACACAAACACACTCCTTTTTCAATCTCAGCTGCCAAATCTTAGCCCTGCACTTCAGGGCCAATTCCTCCTTTATTTACTGAAAGCTCACTCTAAATCTTTTAAATACCAGAAATGCCAGTCCTCCAAACAATTACTCTGGCTGCAGCATCAGTCAGTTCCTGCATTTTCCATTAGTGTTACTCATTTGATGGCACATCATCTTTGCTTTAGTAAGATCTGGGCTGTGCCTTTCCTCTCCTGCCCTTCCTGGTGCTTTTTTATCCACGAGATTCCAGATTTCATCTCCTGGACAGAGGACATCAGACACTGCATTTTCCCCTCAGATTTCACCTCCTGTTAAGGAGGACATCAGACACTGCATTTCCTCCCCCAGATTTCATCTCCTGGATGGAGGACATCAGACACTGCATTTCCTCCCACAGATTTCACCTCCTGGACAAGGGATATCAGACTTTGCATTTCCCTCCCCCAGATTCCACCCCCTGGCCAGGGAGGACATCAGACATTGCATTTTCTTTTCCAGATTTCATCTCCTGGATGGAGAACATCAAACACTGCATTTTTCCCTCAGATTTCACCTCCTGTTAAGGAGGACATCAGACATTGCATTTCCTTTTCCAGATTTCACCCCCTGGCCAAGGAGAACATCAGACCCTGCATTTCCCTCTCTTCTTGACCACCATAAAAAATCAATTTATGCGTGGCTCCATCCAGGAGATTCCAGCACAAACACCAATCCATGTAGTTCCTTGCAGAAAACCAACAGTGCAGGGAGATTTTGGTTTTGTTTTTTTTTTGTTTTTTCAGGCTGGAAATCTCTTAATTAACGCCCCAGGGGCAGTGGGAAGTCCCTGTGAAACATTTAACAGCCAACACTGAGATTAGAGCCAGGAGGCAAAGAAACCAGATGGACGCTGAGTGTGAGCTCTGAGCCTTCTCGTTGGAACAGACAAGGAGCAAGTTCTGGATCTCTCACCAAGTGTTGATAGCAAGGAGAGGAAACTCAGAATCCTGACTCCAGGGTGGTCAAGGACTGGGATTACCCCAAGATAAAACTCAAAACCTGAAGCCTCAAGGACAGGATCAGATTAGGTTTGTCCTGCCCACGCCACCAACACAAGAGCTCCCAGCAGAACCCAAATTTTCCATGACCAGGATGTGATTTGGGATGCCCTGAGCCTTTAGGCAGGAACCACCTTCACCTCTGGGCTCACTTTGAGCCCCCCAGCCCTTCCCAGCCCATCCTGCCCCAGCTGCATTTGCCAGGGCCCAAGGAGCCCTTCCCACATTCAGGCACTTCCATCCAAGGCTTTTTTTCCCTTCCCTCATAAATTTTTTTTGATAGAACACTTCAGACTCTGAGTGGAGCTGCACCAGAACACAAACCAGCGCTCTCCTCATGCATCCATATGTTTGATGTCAAAAAGACAGAGCAGGTCATTCCTTAGGAAGAGGCCCTTGGAATGCTGATACCCGCTGTCATCTCCGTTTTCCATCACAAAATGACAGCCTCCCGTCTCAAAACAAGCCCTAATGGAAGCACATTTATCCCCATCTTGCTGTAATCACGTTAGACAGTCCTACCAATTTAACTTTATTGGTTCCTTAACTGTCTGAAAAAAAAAAAAAAAAAAAGGAATAAAAATCCATGCAGCCCAGCCTGACATGTTTTACTACACAGGAACGGCCACCTGCAGTCCCCTTCCGACAGCAGCATCCCGTGGTCAATAAAGAGCCTTCTGTCTGGTGCTGGGCTTCCTGCTAGGATCTCATTTTCTTTAAGAGACTTGTGCAGCTTCTGAGCACATCAGATTCTGCTCAGGCCTGAGTTTGCAGCGTGTGCTGGGCAGTGAGAGGCTCGAGTGACGATACTGGGGTCAGGATGCTCCCCTGCTGGAGAGCCGGGCACCAGTGAGGATGAGGATGCTGTTATAACAAGGATGAGGATGCTGTTACAATGAGGATGAGGATGTTGTTACAGTGAGGATGAGGATGTTACAATGAGGATGAGGATGTTGTTACAGTGAGGATGAGGATGTTACAATGAGGATGAGGATGTTGTTATAACGAGGATGAGGATGTTATAATGAGGATGAGGATATTTTTATCTGCTGCCCAGACACCCCACCCTGGCACACAGAGGGGGAGCCCAGCCCAGGGCAGATCACAGCACCAGGGATTTGCTTCTGCAGCCGTTCCTCATCCCCAAATTTGCGGGTTGGGCAGCGCCTCAGCCGGGTGCAATCAGCCTCAGTGGCATCCTGCAGCTCGCTAACCCCACCAGGCAATCCTGCTCCTCGGGTGGCCCCACAGATTTCCCTGGAGAAGCAATGGGTGTCTCCCAGAGAAGGGAAAAGAGCTGGCCCCATTCCAGGCACTGCCACTTTGGAAAAGAGAACAGCAGCAGCCAATTTATTTTCTGCCTGGGTGGAAGCCTCAGCCTGTTGAATTTCTGTGCTGTTTCCCTGCCGGTTCTGTTTGTGTTGGGAGGGGTGTGCAGGCAGGGCACGCGCTGCTGGCATCCCTGAGTGGACACAAAACCAGCTCTTGGAGGGCAGGAAAGTTTCCTCAGTGCTCTGAGCTCCTCTAGCACCGAACCACGGGGAGTATTTTCCATGCTGGAGGGAAAACTGCAGCTCTGTCAGCTCCTATAATAAACTGTGCCACCTTTTTGTACAAATAAAGCCAATTTTTATGGAAAAGGCACCCAAGTGCCAGCCCTGGGCATGGAATTGTTACTGGGATGCCCAGAGCTGTGAGCTGGAGCTGGTCCCTGCCTGCTCTCACTCAGACACTCACAGATTGTTCAGTCCCTTCCATCTCTGGGCATGGAACTTTCAGTCCAGTCCAGCAGCTGTAATTTAAATTTAGAGGTGATGCCTGCACTGTCTTTGACACCCTTGCAGGATGGACAGGGTGGCATCATCCCCGTGTGTCCTGATGGGCAGTGGCAGTGCCCCAGAGCTGCTGAGTGTTCCCTGTCCACTCACAGCACCTGGAGAACCTCATCTTTCCTTCCCCAGACCTCTCCAGAGCTGCCTGGCTTGCCAAAATAAAAATAAAAAACCCCACAGGCCCAGAGGGACCAGCAGGTTCTCCCAAACCTGGGCAGCCAGGGGCTGCTTTACAGCTGGAGCTGGTGTGTCACCCTGGTTTTGAAGACTTTTTTAAGCCTTCTGTAAGGTTCTTCATATTGGAGTCAGAAATGTTACCTTATCACACTTTTCACTATAAACACTGGCCATGTTTTGCTAACTCTTTCATTGTTTACAGATTTCTAGGTGGGAGGAGAAAGGTGATTGACAGTTGGCTTGACCAATGTGGGTTGAGAGGTGGAATTCCATCCTCCAATCCACAGGCCCCATAGGAAATGTATAAAACTGAGTTTTGTAAATAAACTGGCTTTTCTTTTCCTGCTTTTCTCACCAGCGTGAGGTTCTTTCCATGTCCTCGTGTGGTTCTTTCCATGTCCACAGTGACACTGCTGTGTCACCCTGGTTTTGAAGACTTTTTTAAGCCTTCTGTAAGGTTCTTCATATTGGAGTCAGAAATGTTACCTTATCACACTGTTCACTATAAACACTGCCATGTTTTGCTAACTCTTTCATTGTGTACAGATTTCTAGGTGAGAGCAGAAAGGTGATAGACAGTTGGCTTGACCAATGTGGGTTGAGAGGAGGAATTCCATCCTCCAATCCACAGGCCACATAGGAAATGTATAAAACTGAGTTTTGTAAATAAACTGGGCCCTTTTTTCCTGCTTTTCTCACCAGCGTGTCCTGGTGTGGTTCTTTCCATGTCCACTGTGATACTGGTGCAGCCTCTTTTCTTGTCTTGACAGTGACCAACATCAATCCCACCTCCCAAAATCAGCCAAAATTCACTTCAACCAACGTGCACCACACTCCTGCTCGTGCTGGGGCGTTTGAGCACACGCAACACTGCACAGCGGGCAGGAGCGAGTAGGGGAAGTGGCTCTAATTAGCCAGAACACAGATTGGAAACCTCCAAGTGGTTTTGTTTTCATACCACCAAATTAGGCTCATCAGGTTACCCACTATGGGCAGGATGATTTTTATTTTTTTAAAGTGTTCCTTTGAGGCAGATAAAAGGGAACAGAAATTATTTCAGCAAAGCTCTTTTGGCTGTGTGGCTGAGAGGAGATTTTGTCTCTTTTGGAGCTGAGTCAGGAGAAAAAGCAGCTTCTGAGGCCCCTCTGCTGCTCCCCACATCCCAAAGGGTCCTGGCAGGGGCTCAGCAGGTCCCCACTCTGGAGGGCTCCCAGCACACTCCTGGCTCTGTCAGGGGAATCCCAGCTCAGTCCAGCTCACTCCCAAACCAGCAAATCCACAAACTTGGATTCTCACAGCCCAGACAGACTAAAAGATGTTTTAGCCAGGTTTGAAGGAGGAAATCAGTCTGAGGTCAGCTCTGGATCTGATTTCCTGCTGCATCCTCGACACAAGACAAGAGAAACATCCTTGGGGATCACCAGAAATGAGGACAGGATCTCCATCCTGCTCTCCATGGAATTTCCAGGGAGAACTGGGCTGCTCTCAGTGTCTCAGCCTCATTTCTTCCCCAGGACAGGCCAGTCCTGGGTGTCACCGTGGACAGACCCTGCAGACACAGTCCCCCTCTCTCTGCTCTGCAAAAAGCCAAGCAGAACACAAACAACATCAACCTGCAGCTGCTCCAAGTCCAGGGGCTGAGCCCCAGCTTTGAACTCATCCAGCTTGGATTGAAATCCTGGGATCTCAGAAAGGTCGGAGTTCGGAGCAGCAATAATGCAGAAATTAGAAATTTTAAAATTAAAAAAAAAATGCAGAAATTTGAATAAAATCAACTGGAGGAAGAGGAACAAGAGAAAATTCATCATCACAACAGCAACACATAAAGCCACCCTTGTGTAATTAAGATACAATAAACTCCAAAGTCTGATACTATGCTGAGATTCCCAAGTCCCAGTTCCTCATGAAATCCACTCAATCCCATTTTCTGCCTTCCCACCACAGAAAAACAGACCATGGAAACAGGTAACTCCCTCTGCAACGTGAATATCTCTGTCTTCCCTCATCAGGGAGGCACTGGCATCAATTAGAAGACAAAGCCATTAGACACAATTTGTTTATTCAAATTAGCAACAAGGCTGTGTCAGAACCCCGGGCTCCCCACGGCCCTGATCTCAGCCAGGGTTTGAGGCAGGATGATGATTGATTGAGCCTCCCTCAGCCCCTGGTGGCTCCCACAGCTCTGGATTGCTCAAAAATCCATCTCAGCATTCCCAGGGCAGCTCCCCAGCCCTGGGGTGGGATCTGCTGTCACTGGCATCGTCTCCATCACAGCCTGATGCAGAAATGTGCTTTTCCTACAGATCCACCTCACCCCACTTGGCTTTTGGTCCCTCAGAGCCCAGCAGGGTTTAAGAAATCTAAGAAGAAGAAGAAGTCTGAGCCTCCTGAGAAGCTCCCCTGGCCAGGTAGAGGTTTCCTTTCAGGTTCCACCCTCTGATGCCCACGGGTGCCTGCACTGCTCAGCCCCTAAATCTGACTGCAGACAGGTGAACATTTGCAAGCAAGCACTAAAATATCCAATTTCCAGAGGATTTGGGTAAGGACTCCAGTGCCCCTGTCCTCTCTCTGTTTATGAAAGGCTCTCACACATCACTGCACAGCAGCAGTGTCAGGCTCCCAGGGTTAATTGGCCCTCAGCATCTCCAGGGCTGCTTCCTCCTTTAATAGCCAATTAGACTTTATTAGCTGCGTTGTCATTTACATCCAGGCCTCCCAGCAGCAGTCCAGAAGCTACAAATTCTCCTCACAGCCCTTCAGTGGCCTGGACCTTTCCATCACGGGCTGACCTTGCTGCTGTGCCCGTGGCCTGCCCCAGGACAGCCCTGCCTCAGCTCACCTGGCTGTGGGGTGGGAATGCCCTGCAGGGGGATCACAGGAGGGTCTGGCCCATCAGGAAAAGTGTTTTTATGGGATGCAGACACATTCCCAAAGCTCTGTCAGCTCCCAGCCCCTGGGCTGGCCGTGCTGGCGTCCTGCAGCTCTGATCAATGGGCAGGTATGGGAACAGCCATTGATTTCACACTGATTTTACACTGATTTTATTTACATTTTTTTTAAATTTGATTTTATATTTTTTTTGTAATGAAGTTGTCAACTCTCTGATTCAGCCATTAGTGAGTGCTCATTTCCCTGACCTGCAGGGCCAGGGGGCTGAGGAGCTTTGGGTTTTCCTTTTTAAAAAGCAAGCAGGACTTGCTAATGGGACGTGAGTGCCTCCCTCCTCATCCTCGCCCTGCTCCACCTCTCCCTCCTCTGCTTTCCCATCACAACGCCAATCACACACTCCCACATCCACAGAAGGGTTCCTAACCCCCTCTACAGCTTCTGGAGCAGCTGGATTTCCATTCCATTCCATTCCATTCCATTCCATTCCATTCCATTCCATTCCATTCTCCATTCCATTCCATTCCATTCCATCTCCCATTAGCAGAGTCATTTAGAGATGAAGGAGACATTTAAGGATGGCATTAAAATGCAGAAATGAACGTTCAGCTGTGGAAATGGGACAGGGGTGTTTCCATGTGACAAAACCCAAACAGGTTTACGTTAATTCTGCTCCCACTAAACCAGGGGATGATTCCAAGGTGAATTTTCCAGCTCCCAGGAGCTGCATGACAAAATCCAAACAGGTTTACGTTAATTCTGCTCCCACTAAACCAGGGAGTGATCCCAAGGTGAATTTTCCAGCTCCCAGGAGCTGCTCCCAGCCCTTCCCCACCCCTGATCCTGCTGGTTCCTCCCTCTGCACCTGCATCACGGCTGCCACAGTTTTCCTCTGTTTGTTGCTAACAGCCCAGGCACATTTCCACACTTCCCTTGATGGACACGCACCAGGCTGGGGCTGGGGAGATAGAGGTGTTAATTTGAGAGCTTGCTACAGGCAGTTCCTTTCATTTTCTCTGTGCCTCTGCCTCATATCTGGATTGTAAGAACAAATGTTACTGTCAGAGCAGCAGTCCATCCAATAATTCCTGCTAATAGCCTCCCAGCCCTGGGCTACTCTCAGGTTAGGAAACTTCAGAAACTGATGTTGTTTATATATTTAATAACTCCAAAGTGCTTTTCTCTCCCCTGTGCTCAGACAGTTTCCCTTAAAATCTGTGAAAACTTTCTGTACCCACCACATCCTCTGAACTCAACACATCAATCACCTGTTGCAAAAAACACCCAGTTTAACCCCCCTTCCCTCCCATTTTGCTGGGATTTGCCTTCCTGGAAACTCCAGCACAGGCATTACCTCCCCAAACACATCATTCCCTCCAGGAAGGGGCATCCTGGGCATCACCAAAAAACCAAACCAGGTTACCTGGGCGTGCTTGCACAGGTGAGCTGTGCACACACACATTCCTGGAATGCCACAGGATCCAGGGAGCTGAATCCAGCCCTGCCTGGGATCTGCAGGGCCCATTAGGGGCTGATGAATTGGTTTTTTTTCTGCTCTCATGAATTGTTCTCTGCTCTCAGGAATTGTTTTCTGCTCTCAGGAATTGTTCTCTGCTCTCATGCCTGACTCTGGATTGGGTTATCAGCTCAGAAAACGGAATTTGTTTGCTGATATCAAAATGCCGCCGCTCACCTGGGGGATTAACACCGTGACAAAATCATTAGGAGCCTGAGGGAGTGCTGGAGGCCTTCTGAGTTCATGGAAAATTCATTCTTCAGCTAATGAATGTCTTTTTCCCAAGCAGCTCCCGCAGCAACCCCCCTGTTCCTCAGTCCCCACGAGACCGAGCAGACAGACACAGGCTGGGCTTGATCCTGGGCTAAAGGGGCAAAGAGCACATTGCAAACACAAAAATGGCATTGGGAGTGTGAAAAAGGCAGATTGTGTGTGGCTCTACGCAATTATTTACTGTATGTAATATGCTAGGTAGAAAAGTTATACAATTTTAACATTTAAATAATATAGTAAATGTAGTTTTTAACATTAATTTGTGTGTAAGGTGTTTTCTTTAGCTCAAGAGAAAGAGGGGATTACCAGGGGGTTTTTCATACAGAGATAACAATTACAAGAAATCCTCTAGTGAAAAAGAATTTGTGGCTCCCTTATCAACAGAAGCGACCTCTTTGAGGACTTAAACCAGACTTGCAGATGCCAGGGAATTGAAAGACAAGTAAACGATTGTTTTAAATAAAATATGCATAGACATAAGGAGGTTGTTGGAAAAGAGAGAAATTTCTCTCTAAGTTGCCCTTCTCCTTCCTGGCCTTTGTCAAAGAGGTCGTAGTCCGGGCTACCTTCTTTGCTTTTATTGTCTCATTATTTGTTCTGACTCTGAAAATCTGTTTTTTTTTATTATTATTATTACATTTGTATTATTTTTTTGTAACCAATTTTTATTATTAAATTTTTATAAATTTCTAAAAGCGAGTGATTGGCATTTATCACAGGGAGCAAACTCCAGCAGGGCTCCTCAGCCCCAGCTCTGCAGGGAACGCGTCCCAGAGCCACAGGGGAGGCTGAGCTGGAGCTGAGCCCCTCTCTGCCCCCACTCCTGCCCCTGGCTCCTCCATCCTGCTCCCCCTGGGTGACAGGAGACAGAACTCTGCTCTCGTGGCTCTCCCTGGAGCTGCTGCTCCTGCCTGATGACACAAGGAGCTGGCACTGGGTCACTGTCACTGCTGGGGAGGGGGACAGCAGCCACTTTCCCTGTGACTTCACTGCCAGACCCCCCATGCCACTCCAGGCCATCCTGCCCCTCCAGCTGCCTCCTGGTTGTCCCTTGTCGGAGTCCAGGACATCCCTGTGGCCACCCTGGAGGGTTTGGGGACAGGACAGGGGGTCTGGGGTCTGTCCAGGGGGGTCAGAGCCTCACACAGAGCCCAGGAGGACACTGCCTCTGATCCCTGCCATGGCAGTGAATGCCCACAGTG
>VXBR01005111.1:72070-83042 GCA_013400215.1 Cisticola juncidis
GCAGAGCTGAGACAGAACTGAGATAATGAAGAATAAACAACCTTGGAAACTGCACTGGGGACTCAGCCTGTCTGCTCTGGCTCTGGTGTGAAACACTCAGGGCAAAGAGAAGATGAAAAACCTGATTACCTGGGGAACAGCAACCCCGAGGAGAATCTCAGGGAAAAGCAACCCTGAGAGTCCCTGGTCCCTACCACCAAGGTGACACCACCAAACATCTCCTCAGACATTGAGGTTTGGGTTTACATCTCAATCTGGGCTCGTTCTCTGGTTCCCACGAACTCCTGCTCGAGCTCCCTGGCACACGGCGCACGCTCCCCTCCCTGCCCACAGACTCCGGGATGTATTTTTAGCCTTGATCCCTCCATTAGGGAAAAGTCACCCCCTTAAAAGAGCAGTTTTATTGCCAAGCTGTATTAGCACAATGAGGGAAAATCGCTCCTAATTTTTATAAATTATCTCATCATCTGCGACTAATTAGCGGCTGCGGAAAGAAGGGGAAAAAAAAGAGAAAAAAAAAATCTCTGCTCGCCCCAGAGAGATGAGCTGGGAGGTGCTCAGAGCTCAGAGCTCCCTGCTGGTCAAGGATTCCATGGAATTCTCTCCCCCTGCACAGGTGAGGAGCTGAGCAACCCCTCCTGCAGCACCACAGAATAATCAGGGTGGGAAGGGACCTCTGGAGATCATCAGCACAGTGAGGAATAGTTGTGCTGCATCTTAGCTGGAAACTTTATTAAAATCCAATCTAATCAAGCTGCTGCGAGTCTCCATTCTCCTTACCCTTGCTCCTGGGCGCTTGTGCCTCTGTAAATGTGTCTATAAAAGTAAAATGAGCAAGCAGCCAACGGCTAAGCAGCACTTAATCAGAAGAAAATGTATACCCTGGTGGATAGCAAACTGCTATTAGGCTGGGGAGGGGGGAGACAGCAGGAAATAATAAGCTATAAATGGACAACCAAATAAATCTCCTGCTGCACCAAGTGAGAGCACATCTGGTTAGATGCCACCTCCAATGAGTTGTGAGCAAAATATTTATTTGCCGCCGAGCACCTGGCAGCGGGAGAGGGAAGGGAGCTGCTTTCCCTGCAGGAAAATCCCGCCTGGAATCATCAGGTCCTAAGAGCCAGAGAACTCAGGGCATCACTGACCAGGCTGGGATGCTGCCCACAGCTTGTTCTGCTCCAAAAACAAAGGGTAAAATAGAAAATCCATCTCTTCTCCAACAGCAGAGCCCCTCTTGTCCATCCCCACCACGAGCCCCAGGAGGGTCAGTCAGGAAAAGACTCCAAAGCTTTAAATACCTTTCACACCTCTGATCCCCGAGAGTGCCTTAATTTAATACAGAGCACTTCAGCATTAGGAGAAAATGAGATTTGGGACTTGGAAGGGCCCGAGGGAAAAGCTCCTTGGAGAGGGGCAGCACTGCAAAGGGGATTATCACCATAATCACGAGATTAGCTGAATAATCCCAGCCCAGAAGAGAGGTTCTGTTGTCTGCAAGATGCTCAGCACCTCCTGCTTTCCCAGAACTGCAGTGCAGTGTGGAATCAGACTGAATTTGAGGAATAATTTGGGGGGAAATCAGTCAAGGCTGTGCCTTACAGTCCATCCAAACCCATCAGGGTGACACTGCTGTGCTCATGCCAGCCCCATCTCCCAAACCCTGAAATCCCAGCACATAAAAATTGAATTTTCACCCCTCACAACCCCTCTCTGCTTCATTTTTCACTCTTTAAAGCAGCCACGGAGTTCAAGCCTCCTAAAAAAGGCAAACATCCCCCACCCCCAAGAAATCCAGCTCTTCCAAATGAAAAGACAGGCCAGGCAAAATAAACCAAAGCAAAATAAAATAAACCTCCCCTCCTAATCACCCAGCCTGCCTCTTCTAAGGAAGCTCTTGCACAGTTGAATTGCGCAAAGTAAACAAATAATTACCAGCTATTTTCTTCTATAGGTCAGAAAGCAGATTAGCAAGCTGAGACTGAAATCTAAAGCACGAGTGTGGCGTGCCCAGGCTTACAAAAAGCAGAAAAAACCCAGCCAGAACCCTGCAGAACAACCACAGCTCCCAGCCCCTGCTGCTCTCAGTGCAACAAGAAATTCACCTGCTCAGGTGGTGATAACCTGCCTGGAAAAACACCCAAACCCAGTGCTAATATTTGACATTTCCAGATTCTCAGCTTTTTAACAGAATCCAGCCCGATTTGGCACCCAGGGAATGGTTTTCTGAGAAGGGGAAGGCAGAATTTGGTGCTTCTCCTGGAAATGCTTGATCCAGAATGCCTCAAAATCCAGGGCTGAGCTCTGCTGGCAGAATCAGAGGGGAGAAAGAGGTGAGAGATGCAAGAAGGGAAAAAGAGGTGAGAGAGAGATGTCAGCAGCAGTGCCTGCATTAAACCCCACTGCATTTTTCACTTTTTGCAGCTGAAAGCAAAATCCACTCCTGGAGCCCACTGTGGAACAGGGGAGGATGATGCTGCTGGGGTGAGAACTTCAGGTCAAGGAGGTTGTAACACTTTTTCCCCAAAGCTGCTTTAACTCAGAGAAATCCATAAAAACAGCGGAGAAGGGAGGATATTCCACACACCAGGAGTCTCCAGGAGTGCAGGAGCTTTTGTCCTCACCCTGCCAGCAGAGCAGGTGAGGGTGCCTTTCCCCACTCTGCTTTTCCCTCTTGGGGATTGTTTTTCCCTGAGATTCTCCTCGGGGTTTCTGTTCCCCGGGGTATCAGGGTCTCCCCCAGGGTTGCTGTTCCCTGGGGATTTCCCTGGGGTTGCTGTTCCCCGGGGTAATCAGGTTTTCAGTCTTCTCTTTGCCCTGGGTGTTTCACACCAGAGCCAGAGCAGACAGGCTGAGTCCAGCAGTGTTATCAAGGCTGTTTATTCTAAATTATCTCTCAGTTCTTGTCCAGCTCTGCAGGGCGTCCCCAGCAGAGCAGGACACGCGGGGACTGGGCGGGTCAGAGATCCCCAAACCTTCAGTGCGGGATCTCCCACCCAACCACCGTCCAAAATGCACTTTTTATTGACAGAATTTTACCAATGCCCACTGCCTATGCTAACATGGCATTTCTACTCTAAACCAATCTCTAAAATCCAACTCAGCCAAAGATGGGGGACGAGAGCAAGAACAAGGAGCACAGGGGCCACTCCCCAATTCCTCCAGCTTGTCCCTTCAGCCACAGATACTAAAAATCCTAATTTCTATATTTATATTCTATAACAAACTAGCTACCATTCATTTTTAAATTCTTGGGGTTTGTGATTCTTCCTGCATGTGAGTATTCACTGCCATGGCAGGGCTCAGAGGCAGTGTCCTCCTGGGCTCTGTGTGAGGCTCTGACCCCCCTGTACAGACCCCAGACCCCCTGTCCGGTCTGCAAACCCTCCAGGGTGGCCACAGGGATGTCCTGGACTCCAACATTTCCCTTCCCAAAAAAAGCCCCAGACCCTCCAAGCAGAGAGCAGGGACCTGTTGCAGCTCCCTGCAGGTGCTGGCTGGGGCAGAGACACAGCCAGGGCTGCCTTTTCAAGCACGGATAATTCTGGATGGTTTCCAGATGGGGAGGGTGGGGAACAGCACAGAGCAGAGCCAGGACATTTAAAACAAAATATATTCAGCAAATGACTGGTTTTCAGAAGAGTTTAGTCACACAGATGCTCTATTTTTTTTTCTTTTTTTCCTTTTTTTTTTTTTTTTGCATTTTTTTTGGCATTCCGCTGTTCCTTTTTTCTTTTTTTTTTTTTTTTTTTCTCACTTCACCTTTCAGTGCTAGAAACCATCCATGCTTCACGCTGAAGGTGGCTGATTTTAGCAGCAGGAGAGGAAATACTCTGTGCCAGTGTTCTTCAAACCAAGGCACCGAATGTTTTCGAGGTTAATTGATTCTCCAAGCATGAGGACACATCTTCCAAAAAGCCTGTTCAGTGGCATGAACTGCTGCTCTAAACCCCTCCGTGCTGCCAGCTAATGCCTGAAAATGCTTCTCATTTCCTCACAATGAAATCTGACAGCCCCAGGACAACAAACAGCCACGGATCCCTCGCAGTTTGTCATTCAAGAAGGGCAGGAGCCAGGAAACCGTGAAATCCCAGAGTGGGCTGGGCTGGAAAGGAACTTAAAATCAGCTCATTCCATGGGCAGGGATGACTCCCACGATCCCAGGGTGATCCTGGAACACCCAAGGGCAGCCACAGCTTCTCTGGGAATTCTGTGAGGAGGAGGAGGAGCAAAGGCAGCAGAGATTCCCAATTTTCATCTCAGGATGGAAATATCCCAGCCTGTGCAGCAGCACTACAACCAGCTCAGGGTCACCTGAGGGAATTCTGTGAGGAGAAAGAGGAGCAAAGGCAGCAAAGATTCCCCATTTTCTGCTCAGGATGGAAATATCCCACCCTGTGCAGCAGCAGAGGCTCCAACAACCCAGGGTCACCTGAGGGAATTCCATGAGGAGAAAGAGGAGCAAAGGCAGCAGAGATCCCAGATTTTCAGCTCATTCTGGAAATATCCCACCCTGTGCAGCAGCAGAGCCTCCAATGAGCCCGGGGTCACCTGAGGTGTGGGACCTTCACTCACACCCCGTTTCCTTCTTTATTTTTCAGAGCTTTCAATCCATCCCCTCTGGCTCACCAGCAAAAAGCCACATCAGTCCAGACTCCTTTTATTTCAGGGAAATCTGTGTCTGTGTCTGACTCAGAACGAGCTGCAGGCTCCTTGAATCCCTCCTCGTGTCCCTGACTTTTCCCACTCTTCCTGCTCTCTGTGGAGAGCTCTGCCAGCAGAGTTTGCAGGGCTGAAGGGACCAAGGGCAGAAATAGAAAACAGCAGCCTGGAGATGGGGACTGGAGGGAGCTCAAAGCCTTTTCCTGCCCAAAACCAACCCAAGCTGCCTGCAAATAAAACTCCAGAGCTCATCAAGCATCTCTGACCACTGAGGGTGCTTAATAAAGATTATTTTTCTCCAGCTCCACTTGCCTGAGGCATCATTTGCTCCTAATGAGATGCTCCATGGGATTTAAACGCAGGAGGGAAGAGCTGAGTTTCAACCAGAGCTGAGAAAAATGAGATTTCTGCTCCAAAATGTGAGTTGGGCAGCTCAGAACCATCTCAGTTGTGCCAAGCTGGGCAACCACAGTGCCAGAGCTGTCCCATGGCAAAGATTGGTTGTGCTGGGGACTTGGAGATTTGGGCAAAGTCACTGCAGCCTCACCTGGCCCTAAAAATCTCAGAGGGGCTCATGAGGCCTCTGGGGTGGGTATTAAATTGCATTTGCACAAGCACTGTGAGGTATTTCCTTGCCAACTCCATCATTTTTTGTTATATCTTCTGTGATCATTGAGATCATGGGATTTCTGAGCATTGCTGGAATGATAAAAGTTCTTCTTGCCACTGCAGCAGGGCCCCCAGTGAGCCAAGACTGCCAAAAAACCCCTCTGTGTGATATTCTGGTGGATATTCTGTTCACTGAAATGGGTGGAAATACAGAAGGATAATAAATAGTAAAGGTTTGTTTGTAATTCTGGTGGATATTCTGTCCACTGAAATGGGTGGAAATACAGAAGGATAATAAATATTAAAGGTTTGTAACTGCCAAGCAGTGCAAGGGACGTGGAAATAAAAGTCCTGAAGTGCCAAAGGCAAAGAGCAGAATGGACTTGCTGCTGGAAAAATGGGAATATAGAGGAGTGGGGGCAGCTGAGCACAGCAAAGCTCCGTGCAGGGGAAGGAAGGGCTGAGGTCAGGGCAGCCCTGCCTGGTGCAGTCCTGAGGATCAGGTCTGGGAAGAGGGGAAGGTGTCAGTGCTGACCACAAGGAGCACCCAGAGTGATCCCACAGCACCCATCCTGCCAGGACCTGGGGCTCCAGAGGAGGGGCTGCAGTCTGGGCTGGATGAGGGGATCAGACCAAGCCAGGCTGGCTCCACATCCCCATCCCAGCCCTCACTGCCCCTGGGCTTGGCAGGGAGATCACAGGAGTTTTAAGGTGGTGTGAGATGAGCCTCGGGCTGGAGCTCAGCCTGGGCTGCACCTCTGCAACAGGAAAAGTGGAATAAAAACAGGGAGCAGCCCAGAGGAGGCTGCACTGGGGATTCAGCAGGAGTGGGGACACAGAGCCCCTCCTCGCCTCCTTCCAGCTCTGAATTCCCCCCTGAACACAACTGCAAATGCAAGAACTTCCAGCATTTATAGAGACCAAGTTGCTGGAGAAGGCCAGGAAAGGAGGTAAAACCCCAGCATGGCTCAGCTCTGCCTGTAGCCAGATTTATCAGCCCCTCTGGCAACTACCAGGCTACCAAAAATGGGATTTTACAGAGGACAGACTCCTCTGAACAGGTAAGGGCATAATCCAGGTGGGTCAGCCACAGCCTGGCTACCCCAAGGCTGGAATTTGATCCTGGATTCCCACATCCCACTGAGCCTCCCAACCCACTCAGGACTTGATTTTTCTCTCAAAACTGACTGTAAAAAAAGAATGAAAATCCACAAATCCTCCAAGTAAAGAACACGAGATGTTCTGAAACCTCAGGGCTGCACATCTAAGAGGAAAATCAAACCTCACCCCTCCCTGTGCTTTTGTCCCTTGTACCAGAAGCTCCCCCTGGGCCAGGAATTGTCACCTCCAGGCCCAGAGCTCCACCAGCCAAGGGCAGAATCCCCAAAATGCTGAGAAAACCCAGGTCCTTCCCTCCACAGGCATTTCTGGAAGCACCTGGAGCAGCTCTGCCTTACACAGAGATGGGTCAGGAGCACATGAGGGTGACAGGTGACATCTGCATTGAGTCAGGTGGCCAGGTAAAGCTGGCCCAGAGCACTGGCTGCTCTTCTGTGACAGCTCTGCTCCTGCAGCAGCAGCTAATCAGTGCTCATTAATAATTAGTACTCTCTCTCTTTGGGTCAAACTGCAGCACTCGAGGTTTTTCAGTATTTTTACTCCATAAATGCAACAAGAGGCTGCTCCCCCTGCATCCCTCCTTGCCAGGGGCTGCAGGGGAGCTCTGAGGGCTTCTATTTATCCCAAAAAGGATCCAGCACTGCATCCTGCTCCAAAAATGCTCCCCTGGGACATGAGGGACCCCGAGGTGATCCCACCCCGATTCTGCCAGCAGGACAAACTCCACCAAAGATCACTTGTAAAGCAGGGAAGGAGATCCTTGGGGAATACAAAGCACTGCTGGGCAGATTCCTGCTCCTGTGGCTCCGTTCTAGGGGATGATGGCAGAGCTGGTCCTTCCCTCCCTCACATCCTGGCACCTCCACAGGCTGAGCTTTCCCTTCAGGAATGCTCACAGCAGATTAAAACCTGGTTTATTAAATAAAGCAGTGCTCTAACAAGGGTAATCCACTGATAATTTCACTCATTTAAACCCTACTTTATCTCAACCAAGTAGACTTATTTCCATTTAACAATCTTAATTCTTTTAGCACTTTCCAGCTCCCAAATTGGCTTCGACGGCAGCATTGACATTCAGCCATCCCTTTCACACGAAGTTCCATTCAGTGTTAGTTTTTTTGGGTTTTGTGGGGTTTTTTTAGCTTTGATCTCACCACAGTGAGGTCTCTGCAAGGGAGAGGAGGAGGAAGAGGAGCACAAAGCTGGGAGCAAGGCAAGGACAGGACCCAGCACTCCCCCTGCTTTGTCAGCAGCTCTCTGACGCTTCTGGGATTGGGATTTTTCCAAGTCCCTAACACCTGGATGTGGAGAGTGGGAGCTGCTGAATCCCAGCCAGGGCAATTTGGGATTTCAGCCTCTCAGGGGCCGTGTTCATCTGACACCGAGCCAGCAGCAATTATCTGCAGAGGGGCACTCCAGATAAATGCCCTGCTAGGGCAGAGCTCCTCTCCTGGGAAGGTTGCCCAGCACGAGGGCTTGAACACCTCACTGAGCTCAGCTCTGGGCACGTGGCAGCCTGGAGAGCTCCTGAGCTTGCAACCCACCCATCCACAGAGCAAGGACGAGGGAACGTGCCAGGAGTGACAGAGCACGAGGGACAAACCCCGAGCAGGAGGGACAAACCCTGAGCACGGGGGATAAACCCTGAGCTGGAGGAACAAACCCCGAGCAGGAGGGACAAACCCTGAGCACGGGGGATAAACCCTGAGCTGGAGGAACAAACCCCGAGCAGGAGGAACAAACCCTGAGCAGGAGAAACAAACCCTGAGCAGGAGGCTTGGAGCACACAGAAATCCTTCCCTGCACTCCCAGGGTGGGATCTCAGCTCTGCTCCCACAGGCTGGAGCTGGAGGGGGTTTTTGTCCTCCCTCTCCCATCTGTCATCCTCTCCCTGCCCTTCCCAGAAGGTTCCAACCTCCAAAGGTTCCTCCAGCAGCTCCCAGGTGACAAATTCGGCTTTATCTCCACTCAGCTTGAGGAAATTGGGCACCTACCTAAAATCTGCAAGTCTCTGCTCCCTCTCACTGCTTGAAAAGGACCTTCAAACCTTGGTGGTCCCTGCAGACCTGCATTTCCCTAAAAACAGAGAGCATCTTCAACAGGGCACCCAGAGGTGCTCCATCCTCAGGAGTCATTCCCAGACTGCTCCTGCCTCTTGGAGGATTTGCCTCTCCTCTGTGCTTGTCCAGATTTTCTAACTCCACCCAGCTCCTGCTGGATCACATCCTCAAATCCCCCAAAATTCTCCTGCTCTCTCCAGATCATTCATTACTCACAAGTTCATTGGCCTGTGGGGAGGAAGGATTTGGAGCTCCAGGAAGCTCCCAGGTGCTCTGGGTGCCTGTCAGGATGGTGGCTCTGAGGAGGAGATTAAACCCAGCCCTGCAGAGCAGTGAAATCCATCCTTGCTGGCTGCCCACACAGAGAGGGGCTGGGCAGCAGGGATCTGTAATGCAGCCTCCTGCACAATCCCATCTCACGCCACACTGGAGCTCTCTGCAGAAATTCCAGCTTTGCTGAGTTTGGCTCCGGGTTGGAATTCATCTTGGCAGCTGTTTAGGCAGGCAACCAAGGATCTTTCATTCATGTAATTGACTTTTATTCATATAGATATGTGAAAAAATAATGAAAGAAATTGCAGAGTAGATCTCGCTATCAGTAGCTTCCTCTGTGTGAAGCAAAAAGATCTGTATTAGAAGTGGCTCAGCAGCTAAATACACAAAGTGCTGCCCAGGGGCAGGAACAGTATTTAGATATAAAACAAGTTACATGACTCGCAGATCCTGATCCTTGGCTCGGGGAGGATGTTTAATATTCAGGAACAAATGTAGAAAACCAGACCTTTGATACCAAATTCTGCACATGCACCTCTCCACGCCTGTCCTCAGTCACCCTGCCATGGCTCAGGACTGTGCCTGGAGGAGATAAATGTCACCTTTCCACTGACCAACCCCTCTCTGCCTGGCTCCTCTGCTTAAAATTCCCTTTTCCTGTGGAATTAGCACCTGCTTCCAACCCAGTCACCTCCCAAAATCACAAAGCCACACAGGCCAGGGCAGCAGCTGCTGCTGTGCCCAGGGGCACCACAGCCTCCCCCATGCTGGTGGCTAAATGGCTTTCAATAAACAAGAGAGTGAAGAAATAGAACGTTGATTTGCTGCTTAAGTAACGTGGCTCTTTTCCATAACTACCAGCAGCTTTCCCCATCCAGCTGCTCTGCACAGAGAGATCTATATCTATATAATATGGATGTGGATATATAATGAATCAAAACAAAGCTTAAAGGCCTCCTGGGGTGGATAATATAACCTGCCTCTCGGACATTAATGAATAGGAAAAGATCAGGAAAAATAACTCTGACACAGAGGTGCAAAAGGTGGAAAGAGATGATCTGGCTGACTCCCCGTCCCTCCTCACTCTGTGCCCTGTGGCACTGATGTAAAATATAAATCTGCTTATTATTTATTATTCATATTATTATAGTGCTGGATTCCTCTGCTGGAGACGAGGAGCTCATTATGTTTTATGTGGCAAAGCTGCAGCCCGGGAGAGAGGCAGGGCCCTCCCACGCCAGGCAAGGGGCACTGCTTTGATGGCATGATCTGCCTGATGCCTGGGCACCTTCCCTTGCAGGGCAGCTCACTCTGCTCTACACCAAATCCTTCTTTTTTTCCCATGGAGTTTCCCTACTCTGCACTGAATCTCTTTTTCCCATAGAATTTCTGTACTCTGCACCAATCCTCTCTTTTTTTGCCATAGTTTCCCTGCTCTGCACCAAATCTCTCTTTTTTTCCTATAGAGTTTCCCTACTCTGCACCAAATCCTTCTTCTTTTCCCCATAGAATTTCCCTGGTTTGCACAAATTCTCTTTATTCCCATAAAATTTCCCTACTCTCCACCAATTCTCTTTTCTTCCATGGAGTTTCCATACTCTGCACCAAATCCCATCTTTTTTCCCATAATTTCCCTACTCTGCACCAATCCTCTCTTTTTTCTCATGGAGTTTGCAAACTCTGCACCAACCTCCTCTTTCTTCCTGTGGAGTTTCCCTACTCTGCACCAATTCTCTTTATTCCCATAGAATTTCCCTGGTTTGCACCAATTCTCTTTATTCCCATAGAATTTCCCTACTCTGCACCAATTCTCTTCTTTTTTCATGGAGCTTCCCTACTCTGCACCAATTCTCTTTATTCCCATGGAATTCCCCTACTCTCCACCAATCCTTTTTTTCCCATGGAGTTTCCAAACTCTGCCCCAAACCCTTCTTTGTTTTTCCCCATGGATTTCCCCTGCAGGATGAGGCTCAGTTGATTTTTAGCCAAACGCCTCCAACCTTGACCACGTAAAAACCCTCGGCGGTGCAGGCAGCCATCAATCCTCCCCTCTTCGGTACCCAGCCCTGTCAGTCTGCCAGAAAAGCCTCTCCCACTGCTGAAAACCAAATCCAAGCAGGGGTGCGGGTTCCTGCATCCCTCGGGATTCCTGCATCCCTCGGGGTTCCTGCATCCCTCGGGATTCCTGCATCCCTCAGGGTTCCTGCATCCCTCGGGGTTCCTGCATCCCTCAGGATTCCTGCATCCCT
>VXBR01005111.1:95132-105749 GCA_013400215.1 Cisticola juncidis
CCCCCCCCAAAAAACCTCCTCTGCTGAAGCTGCCACAGAGATAAAGAAGATATCTCTGAAAAGAGCCACCCCTCTGCACAGCCTGACAAGGGCACTCAGGGAATCTGCTGTTATTCCATGGAATTATGGAGTGGTTGGGGTTGGAAGGGATCTCAAACATCGCCTGGCACGGGCAGGGACCCCTCCCACCATTCCAGAGCCCTGCAAGCCCCATCCAGCCTGGCCTTGGACATTGTAGGGATGGGAGGCATCAACTGATCAGGGCAACCTGAGCCAGCGATTTCTGCCTGCACCTCCAGAAATGCCATCACCCAAAAAAGCCATCACCAAAACACCACCAAAAATGCCCTCCCCCCCCAAAAAAAGCCATCATCATAAACACCATCACCAAAACCCCCATCACCCAAAAATGCCATCACCAAGAAAAATGCCATCACCAAAAACTCCATTACCAAAACATCACCAAAAATGCCATCACCAAAAACTCCATCACCAAAACATCACCAAAAACCTCATCATCAAAAACGCCCTCCCCCAAAAAAAGCCATCATCAAAAACACCATCACTAAAAATGCCATCACCAAAAACTCCACCGCCAAAAAATTGCCATCACCAAAAACGTCATCACCAAAAACCCCATCACCCAAAACCCCATCACCCAAAAATGCCACCACCAATAAAAACGCCATCACCAAAAAACAGGCCATGACCAAAAATGCCATCACCAAAACATCACCAAAAACACCATCACCAAAAATGCTATCACCCAAAAACCCATCACCAAAAACTCCATCACCAAATATGCCCTCCCCAAAAAAAGCCATCATCAAAAATGCCATCACTAAAAAAATGCCATCACCAGAAACTCTATTGCCAAAAATTGCCATCACCAAAACATCACCAAAAATGCCATCACCAAAAATGCCGTCACCAAAAATGCCATCACCAACAAAACGCCATCCCCAAAAATTGCCACCACCAGAAACTCCATCACCCAAAAAAAGCCGTAACCAAAATCACCATTACTAAAAATTCCATCACCAAAAATGCCATCACCAAAATTTCCATCACCAAAAATTCCATCACCAAAACCACCCTCACCCTGGAGCTCTTGTTCCTACCCCACCTCTCCCCAGCAGGAGCCAGGCAGGGCTCAGCCCCTCCAGCTGCCCGGAGAGCAGTGCCAGGCCCAGGTTTTTGCTTCCCAAAAACCCCAACTCGTTCTCTTTATCCCCGCACAACCCCGCGCTGCAATCCCCCCTCCCCGCCTCCTCCTGCAAGCTGAGAAACCACAAACACCCCGGAAAAACCTGGCAGCGAATCCCACCTTCTCCAGGCTGATTTTCCTATCCAAGCAGGAGTTTGGAGAGGGCTTTGGTGTTGATGGATCTCTCCGTGCCTCACCAGAAGCTTGATGAATGGTGAGAAAACGCAGCTCGAGCAAAGCTGGAGTAATCCTCACAGCTGAGACAACAAATTTAACAGCTGCAGAGCAGCGAGGAATTGGGGGAAAAACTGTCGGGAGTATCAACAAACAACTTAACGGGGCCTTTTTCATGCTTTTCGACAGGCAAAGAGAGCTCTTGCCTTTTGTAAAGCTGTTTTTGCAGGCGGGCTCGGGTTTAAATGGAGCAGGCAAGAAGGGGAGAACGTGAAAAACCTGGAAAAATCTCAACAAGTGGCTCCAAAAAGTGTCTCAGGGGGAGGGGAGAGCTCCACTGACAGCCTGCCCTGGGGACAGAAAGATGTAAGTTCAATTAAACTGAAAAATCGCTCCATTTAGAGCCACCACCAATATGTTCTGCTCGGGAAAAAAGAACCAAAAAAAGCATAATTAGCACGGGTAAATCATTACCACGAGGTATTGTCGCAGTCAAAAAAGCTCTGAGGCTGAGGGGAGGATCGACATCTATAAAGAGAATGAAGGGCTGGAAATACAGGGGAAATTTGAAGGGGAAGAAAAAAAAAATACAAATGAATGTTTGGATGGGGTGTAAACCCTTCACGCTGCAAGGAACTGGTGAATTCCTTGTTTTTGGAGGAATCAGCCCTGGGGCAAAGCTCCTCTCAGCGCCTCTGGAAGCAGGCAGTGCTTAAAAAGGGTATTTAACAACGTGAAGCAGAGCTCGGTTCCAGTCTGGCAATTTCTATGTTCCTATAAAAGCCACGTCTCGTTTTTTAGATTTCATCAGCATTAAAGAGCCTGCTCTGCTCACGGCCACCCCTCTCTTTGTCCTCACAGCGGTGCCAGGGATGGATTTGCCCAGGGTGGGAGATGGAGGGGTCAGGGGGGTGAAAGGAACCCTGCGCTCCCCATCCCATCACACCTGTCCCCGAGAGCCACCCAGGTGTCACCAGAGCGGGTGACACAGCCCAGGGAAGGTGAGATTAGTGATAAACACCTGCTCAGCTGATACATCAAATGGATTTTTTACAAAATTTTATTTTCATTACCCTTGCTGTGTTCTTTCATCCCTCTCTTCTCATTTTTTTTTCCCCTACACCCTTCGTGACTTCCAGAAAAAGAAGCAAGAAAACTTCAAGGAGAAAAGAATTCTGGAGGCAGTGAAGCAGAAGGACGAATGCATCCCTGACATTTCTCGTTGCTGTGGATTATTTTCTTTAACTTTCTCTCTCCCCAGCCCTGAGCCCTCTCATCTCACCCTTCTCAATCCTCCCCAGAATTAGCAAAGCCAGATCGAATTTCCTACCGCTGCTCAGAGATAAAAGCAGCGCGTCCCCATCCGAATTCCTCACACAGCCCGGGCTATCTCAGAGCGAGATTTCCCCCCGCGTTATCAGCCCCGGACCTGTGAACACAAGGAGAATTCAGTCACAGGACATCTTTATTCAATTTTCCTCTCCTCCGCGGGTTTATCTCAGGATCCATCAGCCCTCCCGGGCTCGGGCAATACCTGAGAGCTCTGCAGGCTCAAGGGAGTGAACGATGAGTGTGGAACCCCTCCTGCCCCTCAGGCTCACCAAAATCCCATTACAGCACCGACCCCGCGGCTTTAAAGCTCATTTGAGGTGCAGCTCAAATCCTGGTCCTGGATCCAGCTTGATCCTGGAGGGGTCTGAGCTGGGGCTCTGCTCAGAATTTGGGCACTGCAGAGCCCTGGCAGATCCAGCAGCTCTGCCCTCCTTTAAAGCTTTCCACAGACAAAATCCTGTGGGTGCTGAGAGAACACAGCATGATGGATGCAGAGCTCTCTAAAACACCCCAGTATTGGAATTTTTGGGGTTGTGGGGTGTAACTTTCCCTGGGGAGGCACCCGAGCCTGGCTGCTGGGCTGGACGGGCTCCTCCTGCTGCCTCTGGGATGGATCCCCATCCCTGTGCCAGGAATTCCTGCTCCTGGCACCAGCACAGCCCCAGTAAAACCATCAGGAAAAAAGAAAACTGAGGGCGTGTGGGATTCCCTCCCTCCCTCCCTCCTTCCTCTGGTGCCCACGATTTATTTTTATTAACAAACAATAGCAGTTAAAAGCTCCGTGCTCTCCCACAGCGAGGACTGTGTGAGACACTCCTAATTGGCTTGGAGCTCTTATCTGAGCTATCTTATCTGAAAAATCACCACCAGGCTGAGGGAAGAGCAGAGGCTGCAGGCAGGAGGAGGAAAGGAAGGGCTTGTCCCAGTGGGGAAGGACAGGCAGGTGTCACCAAACAGGGGACAGAGGTGGCCACAGCAGCTCTGATCCTCTGATCCCACAGCCAGAACCTCAATCACTGACCAGAACCTCAGTCCTTGAGCAGAACCTCAGTCCCTGACCAGAACCTCAGTCCCTGACCAGCACCTCAATCCTTGAGCAGAACGTAAATCCTTGACCAGAACCTCAATCACTGACCAGAACCTCAGTCCTTGATCAGAACCTCAGTCCTTGATCAGAACCTCAGTCCTTGATCAGAACCTCAGTCCTTGACCAGCATCTAAATCCCTGACCAGAACCTAAATCCTTGACCAGAACCTAAATCCTTGACCAGCACCTCAATCACTGACCAGAACCTCAGTCCTTGATCAGAACCTCAGTCCTTGATCAGAACCTCAGTCCTTGATCAGAACCTCAGTCCTTGACCAGCATCTAAATCCCTGACCAGAACCTAAATCCTTGACCAGAACCTAAATCCTTGACCAGCACCTCAATCACTGACCAGAACCTCAGTCCTTGATCAGAACCTCAGTCCTTGATCAGAACCTCAGTCCTTGATCAGAACCTCAGTCCTTGACCAGCATCTAAATCCCTGACCAGAACCTAAATCCTTGACCAGAACCTAAATCCTTGACCAGCACCTCAATCACTGACCAGAACCTCAGTCCTTGATCAGAACCTCAGTCCTTGATCAGAACCTCAGTCCTTGATCAGAACCTCAGTCCTTGACCAGCATCTAAATCCCTGACCAGAACCTAAATCCTTGACCAGAACCTAAATCCTTGACCAGCACCTCAATCACTGACCAGAACCTCAGTCCTTGATCAGAACCTCAGTCCTTGATCAGAACCTCAGTCCTTGATCAGAACCTCAGTCCTTGACCAGCATCTAAATCCCTGACCAGAACCTAAATCCTTGACCAGAACCTAAATCCTTGACCAGCACCTCAATCCTTGACCAGAACCTCAATCCTTGACCAGAACCTCAATCCCTGACCAGCTCCTCAATCCCTGACCAGCACCTCAGTCCTTGACCAGCACCTCAATCACTGACTAGAGCCTCAATCCCTGACCAGAACCTCAATCCCTGACCAGCATCTAAATCCTTGACCAGAACCTCAATCCTTGACCAGCACCTCCATCCCTGACCAGCACCTCAATCCTTGACCTAAACCTCAATCCCTGACCAGCTCCTCAATCCTTGACCATTCTGATCATCAAATCCAAGGCTGAGGGTTTGTTTCCCTTGAATAAAGATTCTGGGCAGGTCAAAAACCATCTCTGAAAAGAAGTAAAGCTTTATTTTCCTCCCCACCCCTGCAGGCACAAACCCCTGTGTGTACAGCTGGTTTCTTTCCTGGCTGAAGTGGCTCTCCTGACACTTTTTATGCCACATTTATTCAGCAGAAGGCTCCTGCCCACTCTGCAGGCTTCACTTCCACTAAAACACCTCTGGTGAGGGATGGAGCAGAGTCTCACTGCAGACAGCAGTGCAGGAGGGGATTTTTGGAAAGGGAAATGCAAACGGATCTCTGCAGCTGAGGTGGCCTGGGGACACTCTGAGGTGAGCAGAGTCTGAGTCTGCTTGCAAAGAAACCCGGAATAAATGAGCACAGCCAGAGCCTTGGATTCATCAAAAGCTTAACTAGGAAAAGGCTTTAAAACAGCAAAGGTCTTACACTGAGAAATGGAGAAAAAATGAGTTTTGGAGTCTGGGTTTTGTTCCAATAGGGAATAAACCAGTGTGGCTTTTTCAAATGGATGTTCCAGGGCTGCCCCATCCCTGGAAGTGTCCAAGGCCAGGTTAGATGGGATTTGGAGCAACCTGGGACAGTAGAAAGTGTCCACAGCTTTAGAAATTTTAGAAAACCACGCTGTGAGTGCACAAAGTGGGTGAAAACCCCACTGAGGACCCCACTTTGATTGCATTTCAAGGAGTGCATCCAGAAGGAACTGCTCCAAAACTCCCCATTTCTGAGGTTTCCTTGCACTCACTCATCACCTTTGAGCACAGCAAGCAGAGCTGAGCAGAAACATATTTTTACCCCTGGAAAGGCAGGAATTTCCCAGTTGTGCCACACTTTTGTTTTGCTAAGTGCAGACACTTTTGGGATCCTGCTCTCAGCCTTAGGTTCACAGTGATCCAACCTTCAGCAGGCAAAACACCAAATTTCCCCTTTGAAGGAAACCTTTGGGTCTAAGGCTTCTCCAAAGGCTGCTCATTTCCCACAAAAATGAAAAAAAAAAAAAAAGGCTTTGATGGAAAATTTTCAGCTCTCAGAAGAAAAGAAACCCGAGGAGCACGGAGCCCTGTTTGCTGCTAGTGAAGAATTGCTGCTGCACCAACGAGGCTCTTTACACATGGAGGAAGTTCTAAAATATGAATCGGATCTGGGAACATCTCTGGAGTCTGGAGAAAGCTCTTAAATGCATCAACCTGATCTCTGGGCTACAGAAAGAAGATTAATCTATTTATTTAACTTAGAGTCCCTGGCAGATTCAAGAGGGAGAAGAAAGGAAAACAAAGCAGCCTCCACCAAATCAACCTGCAGGAAGTGGTTTATGGCCAAAAAGCTGGGTTTGCTTCTTTTTATTGCTGCCAAATGTGTAAGTGAAACAAATAGATTAATCTCCCATCTCTAGCCCAAAGAACATTTTGATCCATCTGAGCTCCAAAAGTCTGGATTTTGAGGATGGGAGGAGGTTTGTGAATGGCTGAAGGTGATATTGGTGTGTTTAATGAAGATGATATTGGTGTGTTTAATGAAGATGATTGTTTTATAAAGATGATATTGGTGTTTTTTCATGGAGTGAGGATTGCTGGGGTGCATTTGGATAACAGGGACCATCTGCATGGGGAAGGAGGTTTGATTTAAGAGCCTTAAATCAAACCTCAGGAGAGGTGTCAAGCTGAGAACAGGTTCAAGAAAGCACAGGGATGATAAGTTTGGGGACAAGGGAGCAAGGAAACCTGCAAAATCAATGGCCTAAAAGGAAAATACAGGAGCTGGGAGATGCTCATGCAAAGGCACAGCTGCACACAACCAGCAGATGCAAAAGAATAAGGCAGCAATAAATAGTCTTGCACAGGAAGGCAGAATCAAAGTCCAAACTTGTGTGTGGAGTTGCAATTAAAGGCATTATTTTGCATGAGGGAAGCTTTTAATCCTGCTTGTAGCAAAAGCAGCAAGGAGAGAAAAAAAAATCAGGCCAGAAAACCACGGGTTTGATTAATTAACAGCAAAAAGCACCAATTAGGGGTGCAGTGCTCTGTGCTGCTGAGATGAAACACCCAAAACCCAGAGGGATGGAGGAAAATGGGCAGCCCTGGCACTTTTCCTCTGCTTGTTGTAACCACACACCAAATCCCAAATAAAAGAGGGGAATTCTGGCTCTAGGGGAAAACCAGCCAGACAAGGGGAGCACTCAGGAGGTTTTTTTGGGTATTATTTGCTGACCTCCCTCCCTGGTGGGGCTGTGAGCCTGAGGGGATGGGATTTGCTTTTAATCCAGCTGAGATTCCTTGGCTCAGCAAGAGCATCCCCAGAGCAGGGATGGGGAGAGGACAGGAGAGAGGCAGTGTTGGCCCACAAAAGGAAATTTCCTCTCCTCCTGTCATACATTGCTGGGCAGGGGACCAGACAAATCCTCACACTCATCCTTGGCAGGATCCTGCTCAGCTTCTCCCCTCGGTGCCACAACAGCACAGAAAATTCCCTCCCAGTCATGGTTTGTCTCCCCAGCCTTGGCTCTGGCACCTCTCTGTTTCTCACCACGCTCCCCTGCCTGTCTCATGGCCTTTCCTGGGTTTATTTAAGGCTTGGGGAACCTTTTGCATAACGGGAAATTTGGGCTCAGAGCAGCCTGGTGATGCAAGGAGAGCTTTGGAACCACTCAAGTTTCATAAGCCTCGGGATAAACTCCTTTCTGCCTGCTTTTTCCTTTGTTCCTCCAATGTCTGGCCACAGACACAATTCCAGAGCAGCTCCACATTTCCCCTGTGGCTCTGCCTCAGTTTATTCACATTTTCTCCTCTTTTGCTAAGGGGAGCTGGCCCAGACAGAGCCACTCCTGCAGGAGATTTCAGCTTTTAGAAAAAGGTGAGCAGAGATCCCCAGAAATGCTAACAGGGCTTGCACTGCCATAAAAAACACCCCAAGGACAGCCCTGAGGAAAAGCCCACAGCCACAAAAAATGTTCAGCATTGACTCTGCAGCCTGGTCCAGCAGAATCTGTCCCTGCCCAGGGCAGGGGTTGGAAGGAGATGAGCTCTGAAGTCCAACCCAAACCATTGGTGACCCTGTGATTCAAGCAGAGCCAGCATTTGAAGAACCAAATAAATCTCACAGATGCTTCAGGAGGTTTTCCTCCACTCTCTCTCCTGTCTGTGTGATGAGGAGTGGAGCAGAACCTCCTCAAGGTTTTTACCAGATGAGTAGTGACACCACAGTGGTGGCCTCGTTAACCAAGCGTGACACAGAGCCCCACAAAGGCCCTGGATGTGAAAAACAGATTTGTTCCCTCAACAAATCCTCAGTGCCCACCTCTCCTCGCTGCTGCTGCAGGTCAGCTGTGATCAGGCTGGTTGTGCTCCTGCTCAGCAGCATCCCCAAAACTGCTCCCAGAGCGCCCATCCTCATCAGCAGAGTCCAATTTCCAAACTGAGCCCGTCCCAGAGTTGGCTTTGAGTTGTTCTCATCACTGCCCTGACATCAATTCCGGTTAAATGAGGGAAGGACAAAGTTATGCCCGAGCTGAAAAGCCTCAGCACATCCCTCTGATCCAGTTCTAGCATAAATTATCCTCATTAACCAGGCTCAGCCCAGCTTTAATGTTTGCATCTTGACCTATAATCCATCCCAGCCCCAGCTGTCACCCTCACAGCCTGTCACAGGACAGGACAATGTGACAGTCACAGCCTGTCACAGCCGAGCCAGCAGGACAATGTGACATCCTGGAGCTGCTCCTTCCTATCCAGACACTCCTGGTTGTGCCTCAACAGCAGAGAAAGGGAGGCTGAGACAGATCAACACTCACTCCTGTGCTGTCCTTAATCAATCTGGAGTAGCATGGCCAACTCCCAGCCAAATTTCGTGGGGATGCAGGCTCCTAAAAAGCTCCTGGTTCCTCTGAGTTCCATGAAATCACAGCTAAAGGAGGGGAGGATTTCCTCACAGAGGAAGGGCTGCGTGTTTAGCTCAGCTCCCATCAGGCACCAATGAATCCACCAGGGAAGGACGCTCTGCATGCCCTGAATGTGGGGAAAATCATCAATTAGAGCTCGCTGAGCTCAGCCACGAGGCACAAACAGCTCTCCAGGCTGCCTTAACTCCCCACCTCATGGGAAATACTTGGGTTTTATTCCCCCACCCTCTGGAATTCACTTCACCTCGGCCCCAAGCAGAGGGAGTTTGGAGTGGTTGTGATTCAGCACAGCTCATTTCCAAGCAGTCTGGAGCCCAGCAGGCTCCAAACTATTCCAGGAGCCACCAGCCCAGCTGATTGCTGCTGACTGCTGTCAAATGGCAGCCTCTGAGCCTCCCCCTGCCCCCAAAAAGAAAAGCTGTTCATGCTAAAATCCACATTATTCCTTCCCCAAAGCAGTTTCCATACTGCTGGTGGGAGAGAGCAGCACTGAAGGTGGAGGAAGGATCTTGATCAGACCCCCAGCCTGAGCTGGAGCAGCTTTTCCTCCTCTCCATCCTCAGTCTGAATTAAATCACAAACATCAGGGGGGACATTCTCTGTCTGCCACCCCAAAAAATTCTGCTGCTGCTGCAGAGAGCTCAGGGAGGTGGTGCCCTGCTATTAACAGAGCAAGGGCAGCCTGGTGTGGGCAAACAGAGCCTTAAATCAAACCCAAAGCACCTCAGTGGGTCCTGGTGGGGGAGCAGCCCTGCCATGAGCTCATGGGGAGTTTTCTGTCCCCACCACCCCACCCCAGCAGCTCCTGTCCCACAGCAGCAGGGATGGGAGCACACCAGGAATGTTATTTCACACCTGGATTTCAGTTTCTGCCCTGGGCATCACCCCTGGGGGCTCCAATCCCACCCCATGGACTGGGAATGAGGAAAAGCAGAGCCCAGGCTCCTGCAGAGGCTCGGGAGCCTGGCCAAGCCCAAGGCACAGAATTCTTTTCCTCAGCAGCAGCTCCAGCCAGGGAATGCAGCAAAGAGCGATCGGTGCAGAAAGCCTTTGACACATCAAGGAAAAAAAAAAAAAAAACACCCAGAAAACAACACTCTCAGCAATAAACAGTGAATAATTTGCTGTTACTGAGGCGCTGGATTAACTCTGGCCCCTGAGCAGGCTCAGCTCCTCCGTCCTGCAGGACCTCTCTGAGCAGCACATGCAAGGAGCTGCTCATTAGGGCTGTCAGCACCCAAAGCCCTTCAGATCCAGCTTCTCCCTGAATTCCCTGCCTCTCCCTCTCTCCTGCCCCACCACACTCACCCAAGCCCCTAAAAACAGAGCTCATCTCCCTCAGTGTGGATGGTTACCCCAACAGCTCCCTGNGTTGTTGTTGTTGTTGTTTTGGGGTTTCTTTTTGGTTTTTGCTTTTTTTGCTTTTTTTTGCTTTTTTTTGTTTAGAGCACCTAAACCCAAGCCAGGCTGGAGGCAGGAGCATCCAAACCCCAGGGAAAGCATGGACGGTCTCCAGATCCCTGGATTTATGTCAACCTGGAGACCAGAGCAGGAGCCATTAATTCCTGAGCTGTCCAAGCAAGAATTGGATGAGTGACAACTCCAGCACAAAGCCTGCAATGCCCCACGTCCCCGGGGTGCCCAGGGGAGGCTGCTGGCTCTGTCTGAGGCTCCAGGAGAAATCCCAATTCCCTGCATCCTCCCAGCCTTGGGAAGGGCTGATAAAGGAGCTGCCTGCAGCCTCTGCCCCTCCTGCAGCCTCCTGCTCTCCTCCTGTCCCTCTGTCCCCACTCAGGCAGGAATTGCTCTCCAGGGAGGGATGG
>VXBR01005111.1:106094-116952 GCA_013400215.1 Cisticola juncidis
AGCTGCCTGCTGCAGGCAGGCTGATGAGTGAATGTCCCTTTTTCCCTGATTCCCCCTGCATCCCCCTTTTCCTCCCATCCCTGTGGCTCCCAGCACCCTTTGCCAGCTGCCTCCAAACACCCCTTCTCGGGGAGGAGGAATCAGTGCCTGCTAAATTTGCCTTTTTTTTTTTTTCTTTTTTTATCTTTTTTTTTTTTTTTTTTTTTTTTTTTTTTTTTTTTTTTTTTTTTTTGGTTTTTTTTTTTTTTTTTTTTTTTTTTTTTTTTTTTTTTTTTTTTTTTTNGAGCTGCCTGCAGCCTCTGCCCCTCCTGCAGCCTCCTGCTCTCCTCCTGTCCCTCTGTCCCCACTCAGGCAGGAATTGCTCTCCAGGGAGGGATGGGGGCACAGGATTTTCAGATCCCTCCCTTGGAGCTGCCAGCAGCCTTTCAGCCCAACAGCAGCTCCAAGTGCTGCTGAAGAGAGATATTTTTATGAAAGCTCCCCCCCCACCACCTTCCCGAAATCATTCCAAGCTCCTTTTCTTAGGCACTTTGAAATAATTAAAGTCTTCCATCAAATTATACTGAAGATCTCTATGAAAAGCCTTTAATTTCCATTCACTTAATGTAACTCCATCCACCAGATGAACTCTGCAGGGGGCTCTTTTTGTTTGGGGTTTTTACTTTTATCCCATCTCTTTTTTTTATTATTATTATTTTTTTCCCTACTCCACCTCCTACAACATCACGCTGGGAAACTTTAATTTGATTTTAACCTGACTGGAATCTCGGGTTGTGCCACATCCTGTACAGCTGCAGTGGGGACCTCGAGCTCTCCTGAACATTTAATCAGCTCCTGGTGGGCAGCAGCGATTTCTGAGCGTGGGGTGGGGATGTGAGTGAAGCCTCTGAGTGAGCAAGAGCACCAGAATCTCCCCAGATCATTTCTCCCTCTCACAGGAACGCTGGGATAACAAAAAGTGTTCCAGCAAGAGAGAGGAGGGTTTTTTTTAATATTTTATTTAAGCAGGGGAGATTGCCAGCCTGACCTTTATGGGTTTTCCCACTCCCCAGGGATTTCCTGGGCAGAAATGGCTCTTTCCACCCCGGTGACTCCTCCAGGTGATAAACCCCTAAATGAGGGAGAAGTTTCCCAAAAAGGGAGCCAACATCAGCTCCCCAGTGCCAGCTGGGAGATGCTGGGCAGGTCAGGCCACAGGCACAGCTCAGGATGTCCCCAGGGCACAGAATCCCCCTGTGGGTGCCACCACCTCTGGCTGCAGCTGTAGGAACCTGATAAAAACTGATAAAAACTCCCAAAAAAACCCTGATTTTCCCCATCACTCTTGCTGTAGCAGTTCAGGCACTTCCAAAGCCTGTTTGGATTTACACAAATGAAGAAAATCTGCTCCCTGGGCTTCTCAGCAGCACTGCAAACTGGGAGGGCAGGGAGAGCACACAGAGCCCTTTGTCCCATCCCTTGTCCTGATCCTGATCTTCCCAGGGTGATGGAGAAGCTGAGCTTGGAACCAAGGGAAGCCAAGGAAAAAAGCAGAGCAGCAGGGAAGGCACGTGCTCCTGTCCAACAGAGGATTTCCCTGATTTTTGAGGCTTTTCATGGATTTATCCCTGCTCCCACTGGTGTGACCCACCCTCCCTCCCTTGGGTGTCTCCTGGCCAGCACATTTTCCCTGGAACAAGGGCAGGAACGGTGGTGTTATATAAAGGAGACAAAAAAAATGAGGGTCAGGTCTTGGCAGATCCCTGGGTTGCTGCAGAATGGCTCCAATGGAGCCCTGCAAGGAAAAAATAAGGAAAAAAAGCCCCAAAGTGCAAGAAAAGGGTTTTAACTGCTAATAACTGAGAGCCACAGCTCCAATGGAGCCCTGCAAGGAAAAATAAGGAAAAAAAGCCCCAAAGTGCAAGAAAAGGGTTTTAACTGCTAATAACTGGGAGCCACAGGGCAGGAAACAGGGACAAGACAGAGGGATGCAGAGTTCTGCACCCTGAGAGAGGAACCAGAGGGGGACAAGGGGGATATGGATGAATTTCAGGACCAGGCAATGTGTCCTGTGCTTAAAATTAGTTTATCCATGCTGAAATGAGGATTCTGTCCCCAAATCCAGATCAGAAAAGGGGTTCCAGTGTCCCTGGGACTGGGCAGCCCCACACACATCTGACCCCATCCATGGCCACATCCCAAACCAGCCTCCCTCTTTCCCAAGGCTTTTTAGGGAGCTGTGGAAGCTCTGACATCCTAAAAAAAACCTCAAAAATGCTGCAGCAAGCTGTGTGAGCAGTCTGTGGAGTCAGAGCACTGGCATGTGGCACTGCCAGCAGCTGCTGGGCAGAAGGGAGGGGATGATGATGATGATGATGAACTGGAGTTTGATTTTCTCGCTGGCAGACACTGGGACAGGGGGTTCAGAGCCCTTTGTGCCACCCCATGGAAGCCACCAGACAAGGAATTATCAGGAATAACAGGAATAAATCTTGCAGACCTTCCAAAACAGCAGGGCTTGATGTAATAATCACAGCACCAGCACGTTCCAGGAGGAGGGAAAGGCTCCTGTGGGGCAGAGCCTGACACTGCTGCAGGACACACCAAGATTTCCTCCCCAGCTCTGCTGCTTGGCCAAACTTTCTCTCCACTTGCATTAATTTTACCACCTGTACCAGTGAGAATAAATGCCCCAGCCCTCTCCAGCAGAGGTGTCAGGATGAGGAGGGCTCTGCAAGGCTCATCCATCATCATTAGCTGTGGCCAGGAATAACCCAGGGCTGGGAACCCGGAGCAGCCTTTTTGCAGCTGCACTTGGATTGTGTTTCCCTCCTTCCAGCCCTTCTCCTTCTGCCTAGCTGGGGTTTGTTGCTATTTATTTGCATCATAGAAGGACCTTGAATGAAATTATCACGGCTCCTTGTCCCCGAAAATGATGGCAAGAATGTCAGGCAANAAACCAGAACTGGAAGATGCTGCAATTGTTTCACACCTAAAGTCACAGTGCTGGCAGAAAACCCTATTATTCAGCAAAATGGGGAAATTGTGGCTTTTAACAATATTCCTACTGGGATTTTTTGCCCTGGGGTGCAGCAGCTCCATCCCCACAGCGGGAATTTCCGGGGCACTGGAAAAACCACTGCAAGAGCTGCTGCAGACACAAACCCAGAGGGTCATGCGAGGTGAATTCCCTCTCAAAATCCCTTCCCTCACCCAAACCAGAGCAGAATTCACCAGAATTCTCATTATTCTCCCCCTGACAACTCAGGACAAGCAGCACAGCCCTGGCAGCATCAGGGCAGCGCTGTGATGGGGATGAAGGGTAATTAACGATGTGGTAATGAAGCTGTTTGGTCATCGCTGTCATGGGCAAAAGGGGAATCAAAGCTGCCAGCGGAGCCTCTGGAGCTCCACACGCTCCTGGTGGGCTTTGGAGAGGAGATGTCTCAGGGTTGTTTTTCCCTGAGATTCCCCTCGGGGTTTCTGTTCCCCGGGGTATCAGGGTCTCCCCCAGGGTTGCTGTTCCCTGGGGATTTCCCTGGGGTTGCTGTGCCCCGGGGTAATCAGGTTTTCAGTCTTCTCTTTGCCCTGGGTGTTTCACACCAGAGCCAGAGCAGACAGGCTGAGTCCAGCAGTGTTCTCAAGGCTGTTTATTCTAAATTATCTCTCAGTTCTTGTCCAGCTCTGCAGGGCGTCCCCAGCAGAGCAGGACACGCGGGGACTGGGCGGGTCAGAGATCCCCAAACCTTCAGTGCGGGATCTCCCACCCAACCACTGTCCAAGATGNTCTGACCCCCCTGGACAGACCCCAGACCCCCTGTCCGGTCTGCAAACCCTCCAAGGTGGCCACAGGGATGTCCTGGACTCCGAGAGAGCTGGAGTTGCCTTCTCCAAAAATAAAATGTGAGTTTGCCATGTACTCACACGGAGAATTCAGATTTAAGGTGGAAAATCTGTGTGCAGAGCACAAGTTTGGGGATTTGATGAGACGCTAGGCACAGACATTCAGGTGTGTGTTTGTAAAACACCTCTGTGCCCAGATTTTGGGCTTATTTCAAAAGATGGGGGGCACCCAAGCAGTTCCCTGGATGGGAATCACAATTTTGACACCAAAATGCACCAAAACCCCAACTCTGGGTTGATTTCAGCCTGTGCAGCCCAAACCAGGCTGAGTTACTGCTCCCCTGCCACTGAATCCAGATCCTCTCCTCTTCCCTGTCCACCCCCATTTCTATCACTATTTTATTGTGAACATTTGTGGTTTAATTTCCACCTCTCCTCTACCTTTTTTTTTTTTTTTTNCCCCCCCCCCTCTTGGTTTTTTTTTTTTTTTTTATCCTTCCCCAGCACCACTAAAAGCTGGCAGGTGTTAAAATCCCCGAGTATCTCCACGAGAGGAGGCTGGAACAGCTCCTTTGGGGACAATGCATTCCATTCTCCTGCAGTGTGCCTACAAAGTCAAACCCAAATTCTTCCTTTTTATAGGAATTCATTCAAAGCCTATTGATCTGAGCCTTCATTCTGCTCTTAACAGCCTCCGAGTTGGAATTTTTCTTTTTTTTTTCCCCTGATCAAGGTTTCTAAAATGACATTCAGGTCTGTGCCTTTATCTTTTTAAGCAGCAACTTTACTCCTCCTTGCCCCAGTGCTGCTCCCCACATTCCAACCCCACGGAAAAACCCCACAAACTGCTCAAAATCCCAGGTTTGAGCCTTTGCTCCCCTCCACCACCACAGGGGTGGCTCCTCCCAGGAATCCCGGGATTATGGATGCTGGAATTGCTCCCTGGGAGTCACTACAAGCATTCCTAACTCGGGCCTGGGGACTCCTTATCCCTGAATTATTCTCCTGGAAGCAGCTCCTGCAATCTGCTGGAGCCTTGTGCAGCAGGGCTGGAGCTGATGGATGGGGATGGTTTGGATTTATTCTGCCTGGAGGTGTGAAAGGGAAAATTCCCCGTGGGAATGGTGGGAATGGTGCTAAGGGCAGCTCTGGATCCTGCCTGAACCATTCCAGGGCAGTGGAATTGCTGAAGCACCCATGGGATCATCACTTCAGATCTCCAGGGGCACAGCCCTGAAAATTCCAGAGCACAGAAGGATCTCTGAGGACTGGGAGATCCTTATCCATGACCAAAAAGGACCTTCCAATCCCTCCTTTAAAAACCTTTTCTATGAGGAAAAGGACCTTCCAACCCCTCCTTTAAATCCTTTTCCATGAGGAAAAAGGATCTTACAACCCCTCCTTAAAATCCTTATCCATGAGGAAAAAGGAACTTCCAACCCCTCCTTTAAATCCTTATCCATGAGGAAAAAGGACCTTCCAACCTCTCCTTTAAAATCCTTATCCATGAGGAAAAAGGATCTTAAAACCGCTCCCTTAAAATCCTTATCCATGAGGAAAAGGGACCTCCCAACCCCTCCTTTAAAATCCTTTTCCATGGGCAAAAAGGACCTTACAACCACTCCCTTAAAATCCTTATCCATGAGGAAAAAGGACCTTACAGCCTCTCCTTTAAAATCCTTATCCATGGAAAAAAAAGAACCTTCCAGCCCCTCCTTTAAAATCTTTTTCCCTGGGCAAAAAGGACCTTCCAACCCCTCCTTTAAAATCCTTGAGGCAAAAGGACCTTCCAACCCCTCCATTTAAAGGAGGTAAAAGAAGTTTTCTTTATAATAAATAATCAAACCCATGGGTGGTACCCACACCTTGAGAGCTCCTGGAATTCCCTGAGCCATCCCCGTTTTCCAGCCTGTCCTTCCTCACCCACATCCACACACCCAACAAGTTTTCCTCGAGTTTGAGCTGCCCAAACTGGGAGAGGACAACCCTCACCCCCCTCCCTCCAGCACGTGGATAAGCAAGGACACAGCCTGGTGACCCCAAAAATCAGGATGTGAGCCTGGGAGAGGCAGCAGGCAGACAGACAGACAGACAGACAGACAGACAACAGCGAGCACCAGGCTGCCCTGAGCTCACCAGCAGGGCTGGGGGGAGCAGCAGCCCCCGGATTTATGGCCAGGCTGGAATTCCTGGTGGAGCAGGAGGTCAGGGAAGAGCAGCAGTAAATCCTCCCTCCCACCAGGGCAGGAGAAGGAGAAAATCCTGCTCCACCAGCCCGAAAGATTCCCTGGTGACACCGCTCTAAATCTCAGCTCTTCCTGCCTGTGACTCCTCAGATCTGGAGCTCTTTTGGGCTGGGTTATTAACGGGAGATTAATTAGAGATGCAGCAGGGTAAGATCTTGTCCACAGGCACAGGATTCTGCTCTGAGGGCAGGGACACAGCCAAGAAACCCAAGAGCCTTCATTTGAGCCCACTATCATCCAGATAAAACAGAGTTCTGTGCTGGTTTCATGCAAATTCGTGGCTTAAAGGCAGATAAAAGGGAGAGGAGGACAGCGAAAATATGCCAAGTCCTGAAGGAAAAAGGCATTTTGCTCGTTTTAATAAATAAAGCACATCGCCACTCATTCAGAAAGTGGATAAACACTCAGCCTGCAGAGCAGGAATTACTCCAGGTTGGATCCTCCCCTCCCAGTTTGGAAAACCCCTCCAGAACTGGGGCTCTTTTCCACCCAACTGGTGGGAGCAGCAGTGCCTGGTGCTATAAACAGGAGCTGCCTACAGCCTGAGGAGCTCTGCCCCTCTCACCAGTGCTCTCTACCCATTCTCACATTTAATTTTCATTCATTAAAGACACAAAACAGCCCAAAAAACCCCACCCCCCACCAAAAAAAAGGTTTCAAACACACTTAATGAATTAACGAGTAGATGCTTCTCAGCCTGCTGCTTTCCCCTTTAATGAGTTTGCCAAAGAAGGAGAAAAATCATTCAGCTGTGGCCAAGGATGGGGTGTAAGAAGTGTTTGTTGTTTTGTGGCTGTTTGTTGTGCTTAATTATAGACGTGTGACAGCTCCCGTGCCCGCCCTCCCCTTCCTGCAGTTACGTAACCCAGCACAGCTCCCACCCACCACAGCATTCCCAAGGAGTCCTTTCCCAGTTTTCTACTCAGAGAGGCAAAACTGAGGATGCTCATCAGCCTCTCTGCCCGTGGGGTGAGCCGGGGTGGCCAGAAGGGCTCAGAGGTTTCTGTCACAGCTGGGAATAAAACAAATTTCCAGCCCTGTGCTGAGGATTTATCCACATTTTATATCCACATTTATTTATCCACCAGTATCCATATTTTGGTTGTGGGTCTGCTCCCTCCTCCTGGAACAGCTGAGGTTCAAGGTTTGGAGCACCACTGTCCTGCCTTCCCATCTGAAGGGCTTTTCCAGGTTACAGCTTCCCTGTCCCTGCTGATTTATGGGATTTATGAGAATTTCGACAGATCCCACGCTCCCCCATGAGCACATCTAGGCACTGAACCAGATATTCTTCATTACAAAAAAAAAGAAAAAATCGCACATTGTCCATCATAAACAGCCAAAATCCCAAGCTGAGGGAACAATTCCAATGTCACCACGCAAAGTCACACTGAAAATAATAAATCTCCAACACACACAGAGCACCAGGCGAATACCAATGGTGTGGGATCACTGAATGGGCTGGAAGGGAGCTTAGAGGTGATTCCCATCCCATCCCATCCCATCCCATCCCATCCCATCCCATCCCATCCCATCCCATCCCATCCCATCCCATCCATCCCACCCCATTCCATCCCATCCCCACCTCCCACTGTCCCACTGCTCCAGCCTCCCTTGGACACCTCCAGGGATCCAGGGGCAGCCACAGCTGCTCTGGGAAAACTGTGCCAGGCCCTAATAGGAAAGAATTTTTAACTAATATCCCATCTAACCCCACCCTCAGTGTGAAATCATTCCCCCTTCTCCCATCATGACATCCTGGAATTAACTGGAATCGTTCATCCAATGAATTCAGTGGAATTGTTCATTTCCTCCCTGGCTCTGGCCACGTTTGCTGGGCCCAGGTTTGTTTGGCACAGGAGAGTCTGGGTCTGGTTAAGAGAGGGACAGCAGAAGGTGCAGGGGAGATGCAGGGCAGCAGGAGCCGTGAGTTCCTTGGAAAACAACTAACCTGTTCAAACATCTGCAACAAAACCAACCTCTGGGTGATTTTTGACCTCTTGTGGAGTGCAAAGACACAGAATTTACTATTTTGGCATTGATTAGGATCAATTAGGGCTCCCCAAAGCCCTGCCTGGATGTGATCCCTGCCCAAACCCCTGCTGGAAGCAGAGCTCTGGGAATGTGGCACAGCCAAGAATTGGGATAAACCAACAGTGAGCCTGGGACCACAGCAGCGCCCAAATCCAGAGGGTGACAACCCAGGGAAGGGTGAGGAGCATCCCCAAGGAAGAAGAGGCAGAGGTGACCCAGGCTGGGGTCACAGAGGTGGCCCAGGCTGGAGTCACAGAGGTGGCCCAGGCTGGAGTCACAGAGGTGGCCAAGGTTGGGGTCACAGAGCTGGCCCAGTTTGGGGTCACAGAGGTATCCCAGTTTGGGGTCACAGGGGCAGAGGTGGCCCAGTTTGGGGTCCCAGAGGCAGAAGTGGCCCAGGCTGGGGTCACAGAGGTGCCCCAGTTTGGGGTCACAGGGGCAGAGGTGCTCCAGACTGCGGTCACAGAGGTGTCCCAGTTTGGGGTCACACAGGTGGAGGTGTCCCAGTTTGGGATCACAGGGGCAGAGGTGGCCCAGTTTGGGGTCACAGAGGTGGCCCTGGCTGGGGTCGCAGAGGCTGAGGTGACCCAGTTTGGGGTCACAGGGGCAGAGGTGTCCCAGTTTGAGGTCACAGAGGCAGAGGTGGCCCAGTTTGGGATCACACAGGTGAAGCTGCCCCAGTTTGGGGTCACAGAGGCAGAGGTGCCCCAGTTTGGGGTCACAGAGGCAGAGGTGCCCCAGTTTGGGGTCACAGCAGCCCAGTTAGGCAGCCCTGCCAGCCCAGCCCCAGGGCAGACTGATCTGTGCCCGTCCCAGGGATGCTCTCACAGCCTCACACATTAATCAAGCCCCGGCCTCCAGCCAANACAACCCCCGGCCCCCGCCCAAGCCCCAGCCACAGCAGCCATTTATCACAATAATTAAAGAAAAAAAAAAAATTAAAAAGCAGCATTACAAGGATTCTGGAGCCATTGGTCAAGGAGCAGAACAGAGGGGAAAAAAGCTTTGCCTGGAGTTTTTTTCCAGTTTTCCTCCTACCAACTCAAATCCCACTCCCTTTGTGCCTTTTACTCCAGCCACCCCATCAAAAGAGGGGAAAAAATAAAAAAGAGGGGGTAAAATAAAAAAAGAGGGGGGAAAAGAGGGGGGAAAGAGGGGGAAAAGAGAGGGGAAAGATAAAAAATAAATTAAAAAAAATTAATCAAAAGGTTAATCAAAAGAGGGGGAAAAATAAAAAATAAATTTAAAAAATTAAAAAAAAAATTAAGACATAAAAGTTTATTGATTGATTTAAAATTATGCTCCGAAACAAACCCCTCTGGCTAGGAAATCTTGTATTTCACCGTGGGCAGGGCTGGTGGAACACAGGGAACACACGGAGAAATAAACAGCCTCGTCTCAGGGCGTGTATTTTGTCTTCATTATGCCCCTGAGAAGGTGTTAATATCCAATGTACAACGTATTAATCACCCCTCTAACTTCCAGACTCGAAATGCATCATTAACATTCATGTTGTTTTCAATTAGTTCGCTGGATGGGGAGGAGGGAACCAGGACGGGTTCCCCTCACTAAATTTTCCTGCGTTTCCCAAAGAGTGGGGACCATAAAGAGCCATAAAGGGTGAAATTCCTGCTCTCCCCAGCATCCAGCAGGGGGATGCAGGATGCAGGGATTTTAAAATGCATCCGTTTTAATTGATGTGGCAATTAGGGAAAGGCAGGGCTCGCAGGCAGGGAGGTAATTTAGAAGTGTAAATTCCATTTCCACAGTGATTCAAGTGTGTTGGGACAGATTTTCAAAGGTATCAGCCACCAAAACAGGCAGATAAGAACCTCGTGGGATTTGTGAGAGCCCCTCAACCAAGGCCCCTGACTCCTGGTGATACTTTCATTTATAAGAAAAGGCTTTGAAGGGTTGTTTGATCCCAAATCTTAGAAGTTTTCCAGTTAGATAGGAGCTCTCCTACAGAGAAAAGCTGTTTGTTTCTCATTTTAGACTCATCTTCCACGGGCTCCTCATCCAAAGGGTTCAAAGTCAAAGTTTAGGACACCTGACCTGTCAGTGCTGCCCTTTCAGAAATGAAATCATTCCATTTCTGGGTGCTGACCATTCTGGGAGCTCGTAAGGGCTGGAAGGGCAGCACCACCAAGAGATGAGCTGGAAGCTTTTCCCTCCAGCCAAACTCCAATTCCTGAGGCCGCTCATTCAGGAATTTGGCTTTGGTGACAAAGCTGGAGAAGCTCAAAAGAGTCAGAAAAGAAATCTGGAAAAAATCTGGGAAAAATCTGGAAAAAATCTGGAAAAAATCTGGAAAAAAATCTGGAAAAAATCTGGGAAAAATCTGGAAAAAATCTGGGAAAAATCTGGAAAAAAATCTGGAAAAAATCTGGGAAAAATCTGTTTTTTTCTCTAAAGCAGCTCCCTCAGACGGATCAGTGAGGGCTCTGTGGCTGCCCAGGTCCCTTCCAGAACAACCAGCCCTGGGCCCTCCTGAGCCCATCCCAGCTCCATCCTCCAGGAAAAGCATCCACGAGCTGGAGTTGCCATTCATGGATAATTGACCACGAGCCTTAGGGGAGATATTTCAGTTTTTAATTACTCTCCCTTCTCAGGACCGTCTGTCTTGTGCTAAGGCAGAGCTGCTGCAGCTCCTGCTCCTTGCAAGTGGCTCTTGCTGGAATTTCTTTGATAAAATATAAAATATATAAATTATAAAATATATAAAATAAATATATAAAATAAAAATAAATAAATTA
>VXBR01005111.1:139377-156424 GCA_013400215.1 Cisticola juncidis
TTTTTTGCTTTCCAGAGCACTGAGAGCCTTGAGATAATGACGTTTTCACATAACACCCATCTCAATTTACATACATCTGCTCGGGATGGATGGACTGCACATCACAGGGAGCACAGCCACGCTCAAAAATCCTTCCCTGTGAGGCTGGGGAGGGCCTGGGATGGATTTCTCAGAGCAGCTGTGGCTGCCCCATCTCTGGAAGTGTCCAAGGCCAGGCTGGACAGGGCTTGGATCACCCTGGGATGGTGGAAGGGGTCCCTGCCTGTGGCACTGAGCTCTGAGGTCCTTCCAAGCCATTGTTATTCAATAATTACCACGTTCTCTAATCAACCACGGGCTGAAAAAGGCCAAAAGATTCATCTCAGCCCCTAACAAGGACACATCTCAGCCCCTAACAAGGACACATCTCAGCCCCTAACAAGGACACATCTCCTTGTTGCTGGAAGTGTTCAGGAGGTTCAGATGACTTTCCTGAGCTCAGGTGGCAGAGTTCTGAATTAAACCTAAATCTGTGCATTATTGGCAATACCAGCACAGTGGCCGCAAGGCTGAGACAGAGCACCAAGAGAGAGCCAGGAACCCCAAATTCCCTGTCCCCAGGGCTGTGCCAGCCCCAGGAGCAGGCAGAGGATGAGCTGAGGGCTCTCTGTGAGGGGACAGAGGGCAGGGCAGTCAGTGACACTGACAGAGGAGCCGTGGGAAGCAGCAGTAAATGAAGAGTTCTCTTAGCCCTCCCGTCCATCCAGCAAACTCAATCCTTCCAAGCCATTTCTCTAATCTGTTCTTTAGAATCTCCAGTGACAGATCCACTGCAAACTCCCTTAGCAATCTATTTTAGCTCTTCACTATTTTTACTGTTCAACAACGTTTCCCCATGTCCAGCCTCAATTTTTCTTGCTGCAATTTCTGCTGTTGAGAAGAGTTCATTCCCTCTTTTTCTTTGGAGATTGTTTCTCTTTGATTCCTGGGGGCTTGTGTTCAGGTTTCCAGGCCTTAATAAATCAAACATTACAGCACAGAATTGATGGCCCAGCTTTTCTGAGCTGCCCTCTACAAGCCCAGCTCAGGAATTTGCTGTTGCTGAATTGCCAGGCAGACCTTGCATATGGCCCAGCACAGACGGGAGTTCTGGGGGTCAGAATCCCAAACTGGCAACCAAAACTATTCAGGAACAGCCAAATCTCTGGAGTCCTGATTTTCCCCTGCACAAAGCACCCAGATCTGGGCACCCAAAGGTGCAGGTGGATTTTTTTTGTTGTTGTTGTTTTTTTTTTGGGTTTTTTTTTTTTTTTGGTTTTTTTTTGGTTTTTTTTTTTTGTTGTTGTTTTTTTTTTGTTTGTTTGTTTGTTTTTTGGGGGTTTTTTTGGCTTTGTTTTTTGTTTTTTGTTTTTTGGTTTTTGGGTTTTTTGGGGTTTTTTTGGGGGTTTTTTTTTTTTTCTTTTTTTTTTTTTTTGGGGGGGGGGTGTTTGTTTTGTTTTTTATTTTTTAACCCAAAGTAGTTTCTGTTTCAGACATTAATTACCTTCACAGGTGCAACAGCTCAGAGGTGATTTTTGTGCCCAAACTGCAGATAAGAGCTCCCACCTTTGAAACCTTGGCTTGTGGCCTTGGGAAAGGAGAGGAGAGGGAAGCAGTGCCCTGCCAGAGCTCTGCAACCACCAGCCATGGCCAAGGCCACACTGATGAGTTGTTCAACAGAGGAATCGATGGGGAAAAATTAATTGGAACATGCTGGGAAGCAAATGGAAAAATAGCAAAGCTCTCCCAGTAACCATGACCAGTGAGGACCTGCAGACTGGGGAGGGACAGCTCTGCTCCAAGCCCTGGATTTGCTGTGTGCCCTGCCCTCAGTCCCCTCTCACATCCTTCTCCTCCTTAATGACATTTCTACCCTTGCTCCTCATGCCAGCCTGTCCTGCAGCCTCCCGGGGCCACCCCTGGGGACAGGGACACCCCAGTGCCCCTCAGCCAGCCCTGCCTGCCCTCCCCACACCCAGCACCACGAGGATCCAGGACTCAGGAGCTCCTCACCCTGACAGAAGTTGGGGGAAGGAAGCAATGCAGGAATTCCCTCCCTGCTCTGTGCCAGGGGTGTTTCCCCACACCCAGAGCTCCCTGCCAGTGCCATGGGCTGGGATGCAGGGATTGCCTCCCTCAAACCCTCCCCTTTTTCATCCTTCCAGACCCCTCCATATCCCCCGTGTCTCTCCTTTATCTCTCTTTACTCCACCCAACCCTTTTTTCCCTCCTTGCAGGCGCTTTTCCCAGGAAGGATGGGGCAGCAGCTCCCCACTAATCACCCCAGACATTAACAAAAGCAGATGCAATTATTTGGAAGCCCTGCTCCCCTGATGGATTCTGTGCTGAGCCTCTGCAGGCTGTTCCCATTTGTTCCCTGCCTTTTGCTCCCAGATCCCATAAAGAACTTTTCCCTGTCATCATTAGGGCTGGTGCCTTTTTGTATTCGCTGAGTAACTGCTCCCAGTGGCTCCACATTAAAAAAAATAAAATCCATGTAACTTGATTCCAAGTGCAAAATAACAATACCCCAAACACAGAACAATTCTCGTGGACAGGAGTAGAAACATGACAGGAAAACACACAAACCCCAAATGAGTGCAGCTCGTTCTGCCAGACCAGAACCACACCAATCACTTCTCCCTGTTGTTTAAATTAAGGAGCTTCATCAACACCTATTAAAAAAAATAACAAAACAAAAACCCAGCACGTGCACAGCAGCTGGTTTGATAATTCTCAGCCTTTTCCCTGATAATTAGAGGTTTTAGATGCTCTAACAAGGCGAGCACCGGTCCCACCCACGGGGCAAAGTTCAGGAGGAGAAGCTGGAGGAAAGTGAACAAAAAAAAAAAAAAAAGTGCAGTGAATTAAAATTCAGCAGCTCATCATCTCCGTGGGAACACCCAAGTACACAAGACAACAGCTTCCTTTAATTAAAAAAAGACTCATCTCAATCTGGTTTCCACAGGGGTTTTTTTTTGTTTGTTTGTTTTTCTTCTTCTTTTTAGGAAAGGTATTTGAAATTTTTGATAGAAATTCACAGCTGCCCATCCAAAGCTACCTGTTTGCACACCTCCAATTCTTCACATTTAAAAAGGGCAAAAATCAGGGTCATAGGAACCCAAATTCTCACCCAACCTTTCTGAATACACAGATCCCCTGTTCCTGGAGGAGGGAGTGGAGGGAAAAGGGAGTCAAACATCCCAACGCTCTCAAGACCCCAAAGGATATCCCAGTGAACTCAGCTTGTCCACCACTCTAAACCTGAATTTCTCTGATATTTTTAAGCTGAATTTAGCTCAGCAAGCTGCCCAGCTGTGTTTCAGGAGCCAGGGAGAATTATTTATTTTAAATACTCTTAGCTTCTCTCCTGGTTTGTTCTTTTGTTGCCCGCTCCAGGAGCATTCCCAGGGCTGCCTGATTTCTGGAATATTCAGTGCCAGGGAAGAATCAGCTCAGGCTGGGGGCACAGGATGTGCCCAGACAGATGGCACAGCAGACCTGGCTCACTGCTGAGCTCTGGGCGTGGAAGACAAAGCTTTGTGCAAGAGGCAGAGACACAAAAGCCACCAGAAATAACTGGAGTGTCCCCAGCACAGGTGTGGGTGCTGCCCATGACCTTGGGAAAACACTCAGGGCTGAAGTGAAAACAGAAATGATCCCAGCCAGGGATCATCCATCCTGCTGGGGACAGCAGGGACAGCAGGGGACAATGACACTCCCACTGGGGCACCAGACCCTGAGAAGTTCAAGGCTTCAGAGTTTCCCTTGAGCAAAAGTTCATCCCTTCCCCAGAAAGGATTCACTTCTCACCACACTGGAGCTGCTTACAAAGCACAAACAGCCCAGAAAGGGAAATTAAAGGAGCTGGAAACCTTCCTGCTACATCTCCAGGAAAAGGGAACAATTTCCTCCCACCCTGCTCATCCCTGAGGAGTCCTGGTGGTCCCAAAAAACACTTGGGGTCCCATAAAATCCTTGACTGAAGGATTCCCAGGATACAGCAGAGGATGCACTAATTAGAAAATCACTGAATAACAAAAAAGATTTGGATTTGAAGGGATTTCAAAATCATCCCATAGGCTGGGATATGTTCCATGAGCTCCAAGCACATCCAGCCTGGCCTTGAGACACCTCCAAACTGGAGACACCACCCCAGTTTCAAACTTTGAATTATTCCTTTAACTCCTGAAGCTCTCAAATCACCCCCTCCAGGGCTGGGAGAAAAAAGGAGGCACAACTTCCCTGCTTCCCACTGAAAGCACCGACCCTGCAGTATCAAATTGTGGGAAAGGAAAAATAAAACACTAAAAAAATCCCTTTAAAGCATCTTGGGTGTCCACTCCACGAGAGGCTGCAGCGAAACTCTTCATTAGTCACGGCTGGAGAACTTGAAAGGAGTGAAAGGGAGCAATGAGAAATGCACCACTATAAAAATATAACAGCTTCAATAACAGGAGGATCAAAACCCAGCTCGAAACCTCCACCAAAACAAAGCTACAGAAGCAGGGAGGGCTCGAGCCAAGGCAATACAGCCCAGAAATTCCATCTGCACAAGAGCTTTTGGAGCATTCCAGCCATCCAGAGCAGCTTGGAAATGGTGGGATCCTGGCCCTGGCATATGCACTGATGCAGGAGAAAACCATCATCTCCCTCTCCTCAGCAATCCCTGCCAGGAATTGCCACTCCAGGAAGGAGCAGGTGAGGGGTAGTGGCTCCATCAAGCATATGTGACAGCTCTAAAAGCTGCATTTATGCAAGCAAATGGAGCAGAGCAGCTGCACTGCATTAACACCGGGGCTGCAAATGGGACTCGGGTATTTTTGTGTCTGGAAATCTGCTCAAGGAGAAAAGAGCTCCGAGTTCTGCCTTTGGAGCAGCATTTCCAGCTCCTGGAGCATCACTCAGTGCTGATCTGCCACATTCCAGCAGCTCGGGCTTGTCCCGGCTTTACAGGCAGAGAAAATGAGGAGTGAGAGGGTCCCTCACAAAAAAAAATCAGCCTGGAGAGGAGAAAAACTCCAACCACTGTAATTCCCAGCATGGAATCCATCCCAGTCCCAGGATGGACCCTGCAGACAGCTAAAACCACAAACTCCATCCTCAGCCTCAGCTAGGGGCTGTAAAGAAGGATTTGATCGTTCAGTTCAGTATTTGTTCCTTCAACTCAGCATTTCTGACCTGTTGCTCAAAGTCCCCAGCAAGGAAATCTCCACCTCCACTTCCCAGGCTGATGGGAAATGAGTTCCTGGTTCTTGTGGCCCTCAAGACAGGGTTAAAGCTGCACTTTGCCAAAAACTGAATGCCAAGAACAACTCAAACTTTTATATTTTACCACCACATATTTCTTAAGTCATTTTCCTGCTCTTGAAGGTCACCTGTGGATAGAAACTTGGGCAATCCTTTCAAATCTGCAACAGCTGCAACAAACCCTGCAGGACTTTCCTCTTGACTTGATGATATTCCCAGAGACCAGAGAGCCACGGAGTAAATTCTTACATAATATGATCATTGACTTGGTCTCCCAAGGATAAGCATGTCAAAATCCTAAAAATCATCCATTTTCCTTACCAATGCAATAAAGATGTGATTGAAAATGTCGTGTTCTGGGTCTATGAGCAATATTCTCATAACTCATCATCTAAAACAAATTGTTCTTTCATTTGTACAAGTTAGAGGAGATTCCCAGTCAGACAAGCTGAAGGCAGGAGTTTAAACAGATTCTGCATGGCAGAAGGAATATTAATTTCCCTCCCCCTCTGTATAAATGTTCAGTCACAGTTTCTCACCTAAGGTTAATGAATCTTTCCAAAGGTGCTCCAGCCCACCAAACACACACCAGGAAGATCCTTCACATCAGGAAAGCCCCAGCACGGATCTTAGAGCTCTGCTGCAGGATCTGGCAGGGAAGGAATGATTGAATGTGCAGGAATGCACCACGAGACTCTGCTTTGGAGGGAAAACTCAATTACTCTGGACACCTTGGATCATAGGGATGGCTGAACCTCAAACCCTTGGATCATGGGGATGGCTAAACCCCAAACCCTTGGATCATAGAGATTGCTAAACCCCAAACCTTTGGATCACAGGGGATGGATAAATTCCAAACCCTTGGATCATGGGGATGGATAAATCCCAAACCCTTGGATCATGGGGATGGATAAATCCCAAACCCTTGGATCATGGGGGATGGCTGAACCCCAAACTGTTGGATCACAGGGGATGGCTGAACCCAAACCCTTGGATCATGGGGGATGGATAAATCCCAAACCCTTGGATCATGGGGATGGCTAAACCCAAACCCTTGGATCATGGGGATGGATAAACCCCAAACCTTTGGATCATGGGGATGGATAAACCCCAAACCTTTGGATCATGGGGATGGCTAAGCCCAAACCTTTGGATCATGGGAGTGACTGAACCCCAAACCCTGGGATCATGGGGGTGGCTAAACCCAGACCTTTGGATCATAGGAAATGGCTAAATCCTAAATCCTTGGATCAGGGGGATAGCTGAACCCCAAACCTTTGGATCATGGGGGATGGCTGAACCCCAAACCCTTGGATCATAGGGAATGGTTAAACCCCAAACCTTTGGATCATAGGGAATGGTTAAACCCCAAAGCCTTGGATCATGAGGATTGCTAAACCCCAAACCTTGGATCGTGGGGATGTGGGATAGGATCCTCCTTTGGTGCTGGGGCTCACTGGGATGTGCTGCCAGCTCCTGGCTGGCTCCGAGGGGGATTTGGAGGAGCCAAGGATCCCACTCTGTGCCCAGCCCTGCTGCTCCAGCTCTCCTTGGAGTGCCCTGCAGGGGAACTTCCCACCCCTGAGCTCTCCCGGAGCACAAAAAGGCTCTGCCAAGCCTCGGTGGAAGGATCACACCGGTCCCATCACCAGCACCATTACCTGATTACAGAGCCATTCACACAACAGACACCATTAGCACGGAGAGCTTTGCCTTCCCTTTTCCCACCTCTATTCCCATAAAACAACATTCACTCCCATAATTGAACCTCCAGCAACAAGGGGCCTCTAATGAACAGAGACATAGCTGGGGGGACTCAGACCCTAAATCCAGGCAGACAACAGCTCCTGGACCGAGTTCAAACGCATCCCCTGCCTAAATTCTTGTCTAGGGCCACTTAAAAACCCTGAAGTATTAAAGCATTAAAGGTACTTGGGAGAGAACAAGGACGGTGTGCAGGCTGAGCTGGCTCCGGAGAGGAGGAGATGATGCTAATTATCCAGCTGGTAAAATGGAATCACTGGGGGGAAGAAATGAGCAGCCGAGCCGGTTCCTGGTGCAAGAGCAGCTCTGTTTAATCAGGGGTAGGGCCGAGAAGAGCAGAATTACATCAGGGTGGTGACAGGCAATCAATGAACACTCAATTAACACTTACAATATCACTAACTTAAGCAAAACGTGTTTTTGCAAATGGTAATCTCTCCCTTGTACCGATACAGCCCTAATTTAATTTTCTTCAGCGCACCAGCATCAAGCATGGAAGGAAAAAGAACCAGGAGCCACCCTCAGAAAGGGAAAATCCTTCAATTCTGCTAAGAGAGGAGTGAAAGTGGGGATGGAGAAGGGGCAGGGCTGCGGGATTCCCACCTGGAATCCGTGTGGAAAAGGGGAGGCAGCACTGGCTGAACCTCCCCTGGTGGAGCTGGGTTTGTTTCCAGCTTCATTTCCCTGCCTGTGCTCCCTTCCCGCTCTGCAGCGTTAAGGTTGGTGAGGTAAGAGGTGACAGTCACCTTCCAGAGCGGCCCCGTGCCCTAATTAACATGCCAGCCACCCACCAGCGCTAATGACGCCTCTTAATCTCCCATTCTGGGTGAGCTGAGCACCTCCGGGAGGTGCCGGGGGGATCTGTGGCTGCAGCATCCTCTGTGTCTGTGCAGGAGGCTCGGGGGTCGGGGAATCCCACGGGACAGCAGGAGGGAAATGGGACTGAGGGAAGCAGAACCCTTCAGACACCCTGAACACATCCAAATGTGCTGGTTCCAGTCCTAAAATCAGCAGGGAAAGGGGACTGAGGGAAGGAGAACCCTTCAGACACCCCAAACACATCCAAACAGGCTGATTCAGTCCTAAAAGCAGCAGGGAAAGGGGACTGAGGGAAGGAGAACCCTTCAGACACCCTGAACACATCCAAATGTGCTGGTTCCAGTCCTAAAATCAGCAGGGAAAAGGGATTTTTTAGCTGGGTAAACCCTACACACAGGCTCAGCTGTCAGCAACCCAATCCTTCAACACCACGACCCAAAGCCCTGATGGATTTAACATCCCTGCTCTCCCCCACATCAGAAAAAATAAAAAAAATCATAACATAACTGAAATATTTGAAGGGCAATAATGACCGTTTTGAAAATCTTGTTTTGAGTTGTGACTGATTCATGCTGAGTTTTTCCCACTCCAAACCTGCAGTTGACCTAAAAGAACGCTGGCAAGATGTATCATTTCAATTTAAAGAACAGCAAATGTACCAAGTCCTGGGTAATTTGCTCCTGTGCTTAAATATAAAGCTGTACAAAAATAAAACACGGCTTTTTCTTGTCTGGATTTATCCAGCTTGAGCACCCAGACACAGAACCATGGCCTGACTCCCAACCTTTGCCTAGCACAAGCTCTTCCCCTGCTTAAGTACTCCTGGACAATAATCAAATTATTCCCTTCTGTGAGGAGAAGAAGAAGATTGGGCTTCGGTCTCTCTCTCTCCAGCCTGTTTTACAGCCCTCACATCATCCCCGTGGCTCTGCCCTTATCTCCCTCCAGTTTGCCAACATCATTTTTAAGGTATAGATACCAGGGCTGCACACAATGCTCTTCCTGCTTGTATTCATTATTTCCCTGCTTAGACAGCCCGAGATAGCATTAGCACTCCTGAGGATTCACAGCACAGCACAAGCCCAGCCAGTTATTGATAAGATAATGAAATTAAGCTCCTGTTTCTCACCTTGATGTGGCAGCTCCCGGGGGTTCCTCTCGCCAGGTGTGGGTTTTGCTCCCCGCTCTCGTTAGTGGGGATTAGTAAATTATCACAGGGGCTGCCCCAGTGCTCAGCTTTTCCTTCTGCAAACCCAGGAGTTGGCTGAACCCCAAACCCTCCCATCCATGCGTGTGGGAATGTGGAAAGCCTCAGCTCAGAGGTGCTGCAGGCACCCTGAAATCCAAGGGCTGCCATCAGAATTCCAGGCCGGGAGAGGGGAGGCACTGCCCAGACACAGCCACAGGTCCTGTGGCTCTGAGCTCCTGCAGCACAGCCCCATCCCGGGGTCCAGAGCAGCTCCAGCACCCCAATCCCAGCACTGCCAGGACATCCCTGCTCCTCCCAGGACATCCCAGCACTGCCGGGACATCCCTGCTCCTCCCAGGACATCCCAGCACTGCCAGGATCAATCCTACCCCACCAGGACATCCCAGCACTGCCAGGACATCCCTGCTCCTCCCAGGACATCCCTGCTATGCCAGAACATCCCAGCACTGCCAGGACATCCCAGCACTGCCAGGACATCCCAGCACTGCCAGGACATCCCTGCTCTGCCAGGCTCAATCCTACCCCACCAGGACATCCCTGCTCTGCCAGGACATCCCTGCTCCTGCCAGGATCAATCCTACCCCACCAGGACCACAGCATTCCCAGCAGAGCATCTCCTGTGAGTGCCAGACCCTCCTTCCCAAGCCTGCCCCACTTCCCTGACTCCTGATGGGATTTTGGGTGCTGGGACAGCCCCTGGCCCCACTCCCCAGCCCAGAGGTGCATTTTGGGCAGTGCTGCCAGTGTTGCAGGCTCACAGATGCCAGCTGGAAACTGCAAACTCATCCAGGATCCACACCTTGGGTCTCGTTCCCGATGCCCTCCCCTCTCCCCCAGCCCCACCATGTCTGAGTTTGAACTCAGGGAGTTCATGTCTGGATTGTCTCACCCACAGTCAGAAAAAAAAATAAAAAATAAAAAAGAAAATTGTCATAGAAAATGTGTGAGCACTGACATCTTAAGACAAAAAAAGATGCAGATTTCTCAACTGTTCACAGCACATTATGGAAATACATTCTCAGGGACTATTAAATATGGGATTATTGACTAGATGAGCAGCAGCTCAATGGACTGGCTTGCAAATATGTCTTTAGACAATTCTTAAAATGCAGATTAATTATCTAGCAGACAAGAATTTTTTTTTCCTACAGACTTTCTAATGATCTGTTGCATAAACAAACATCCAGACAGTTCTGTTTGTGCTGGTGGTGGCTGCGATGTTCTTCAATAACTAAATAGTGACTGAGGAGACTTAAATCTTATTTAACACCCAGCAGGAAAAAACAACGAAAGCACATCAGTCCAAATCACTGAAAACCACTGAGAGACCCTTGGGAGGTGCAGCTGCCAAAAGACCCCGATTCCCAAACACCAAAACTGCCAAAACCTCTGATTCCCAAACACCAAAACTGCCAAAAGACCCCGATTCCCAAACGACCCCGATTCCCAAACACCAAAACTGCCAAAAAAATCCAATTCCCAAACACCAAAACTGCCAAAAGACCCCAATTCCCAAACACCAAAACTGCCAAAAAACTCCGATTCCCAAACTCCTGATATTCCACAGAGCATTAAATTCTTTCCATGTTTATGTCATTAAAATAACTGCATCAATTCCATCATTTAACCCTTCAACCTCTTTGGAAATGAGCAGGGCATGTTGGACTAAAGAGATTTTTTCAGAGCTCTGCAGATTCAGGAAAATCTCCCATCCACGCTGGAATTCCATTTGAAAGAAGGAGGTTGAGGTTGGGGGAACAATTGCACCGAGCTCTGCCCTCACCTGCAGGTTCCTTCTCACCTGTTAAACCAGCATTAAAATTTCCATCTTGATTTCCAGTTTATCCCGGATGTAACCCGGAGCACATTCCCTCCCCGAGGATAATTAACTCGTAATTTGTCAGCTCCCAACCCCTCCACTCCCCCGGGCCTTTTGTGGTCGCTCCAAATTCTGTCGGGTATCAAACCCACAGCAAAGTGAGTGTGAAATATTTGTTATTCCAGCTTCACACCCACTTTCCCTCGGTGTGAACAATAATGCAAAGTGCAGACAGTGATGAATGGGACCTGGGCAGGACCAGCTGCTCGGGGAGCATCGGCAGCTCCGGCTCTTCCTGGGCTGGAGAGGGATGTGAGAGCCAGAGCTGCACCCCAGGGCTCAGCACGGGCAGGAGGGGCAGCAGAAATGGGAAATAAACAGGGAGAAAACAGGAAAACAGCGAGGATAAACAGTGAGGACAAACAGGGAGTGTGTCCAGCTCTGCCCCTCAGTTTGGGAAGGACCTTGAGGAGGCAGCGAGGCTGGAGAGGGGCTGGGAGCACAAACCCTGTGAGGAGCGGCTGAGGGACCTGGGGGTGCTCAGCCTGGAGAAAAGGAGACTCAGGGTTGATTTTATCATCCTACAACTCCCTGAGAGGGGCTGTGGCAGGTGGGGTTGGGCTCTGGGGGTGTTTATCCTGGAGAAAAGGAGACTCAGGGTGATTTTATCACTCTCACAACTCCCTAAAAGGTGTTTTTATCAGGTGGGGTTGGGCTCTTTCTCCAGGCAGCACTGACAGAAGGAGAGGACACAGCCCCAAGCAGCACCAAGGGAAATATAAATTGGATATAAGGAAGTTTTTCACAGAAAGGGTGATAAAGCACTGGAATGATCTGCTGGGGAGGTGATGGAGTCACCACCCCTGGATGTGTTTAGGGAAAGCCTGGATGTGGCACTGGTGCCGTGGTTTAGTTGAGGTGTTGGGGCTGGGTTGGACTCGATGATCCTGGAGGTCTCTCCCAACCTGGTGATTCTGTGGCAGAGGGACAGATTCATTGATTAACCTCTTTTTTAGGGTGGAAAAATCAGCTTTGGTGCATGTAAGGGTTGGCAGAGCACCAGGGATTGCACTGAACTGAGTTTGCAGCCCCTGGCTCAGCCACTTCACCCCAGCAAGGCGGGTTTGGAGCCCTCTCCAGCAATTCCCTGCTCCATCCCAGCCTGCAGAGGGAAGGCTGAACCCCAGCACAGCCCCCAGCAGCAGTGACAGGGAGCCCTGCAGTCCCCGTGGCCCTGAGCAGGGACAGAGCCATCAAACAAACCTCCAAACATCACAGCACCGCGCGTTCCTTCAGAAAAACATCACCTCCTGTCACCGAGCCCAAAACTCCGCTGTGCAGCAGCAAAATTACACAAAGGTCAGGGCTGAACAGGGGTTTGGGAATCCAGCCCCTCCAGAGGGGGCATGGAGGATCTCTGGTATCAGAGGCAGGTGTAGGAAAGGGGCAGAGGGTGCAGAGGCAGGAAAAAAAGCTGATTTTCTGCTGCAGCTCACCAAGCTGCGAGGTTCACAGGGTGAAACTGCTCCAGCAGGAGCCAGGGATGCTCCCAGGGGGATGTGGTGTCACACAGCACAGGGACAGCTGTAACAGTCCCCAAGAAGGTGAAAAAACTGCTTTTTTAAAAACAGGAAACACTTTAAGGAGCCAAACACATGCCTGAGTGGGTGGGAAATGTGTTATTATTACGAGTTTGTGCTCACGGGGCTGAGACCTCAGCTGATCTGTTTGTGCCCTGCACGGGGTTTTGCAGACTCATTATAAACCCTGGCAAGGAGGGGTTTGTAAGGTCACAGGAGAATTTCCATTAAGTGGAGCCTGCCTGGGGATTGCCAGCATGATCCACGTCTCCCGTTTTTGCATATGCAGGGAGGCCAAGAGGAAGCTCCTCTGCTTTATTTCCACATCGTTGTGCTGATGCTGAGCTCACCAAATGAACAAAGTGAAAAGGCAGTGGGGAAGCAGGGGGGAGGAACAGAAAAAAAAAGAAAAAAGAGAAAAATGAAAAAAAAAAAGAAAGAAAAGAAAAAAAGGAAAAAAAAAAGAAAAAAGAGAAAAATGAAAAAAAAAAAGAAAGAAAAGAAAAAAAGGAAAAAAAAAAGAAAAAAGAGAAAAATGAAAAAAAAAAAGAAAGAAAAGAAAAAAAGGAAAAAAAAAAGAAAAAAGAGAAAAATGAAAAAAAAAAAGAAAGAAAAGAAAAAAAGGAAAAAAAAAACCCGAAAAAAAACCCACCCAAAAACCCCACAAAAAAAAATTAAATAAAAAAAACCATATAAATGCTGTGCCTGGCTGTCTCCCTCACTAAGGATGCAAATAAATTCTGCAGACTTTGAAGCCAGGAGGTCTCAGCAGAGATGAAAACCCCCCAGTGCTGCCTGGCTCAGCAGGTGAGGCACTGCGTGGGGATTTTGTTACAGAGCTGCTCACGTGCAGCTGGTACAGGAATAAATATTGTTCTGGGGATGGGATCTGGCTCAGGGAGGGGAAATCCAGCAGCACTGAACCCTCTGGGCTCTCCAATCCCAATCCCAGCCCTGACACCACGGACACTTCAAAGGCTTCAAACAGGGAACATCCCCAAGGCTCCGGGATGGAGGCACCACGGACCTGGGGGAATCACCCCTGGAGATGGGGAGCTCATGGCAGCTCCTTCATCCCTGAGCCATCATCTTCCTCCTTGGACAGTCCTGTCACCCCTGGAGATGGGGAGCTCATGGCAGCTCCTTCATCCCTGAGCCATCATCTTCCTCCTTGGACAGTCCTGGGGTGGCCTCACCAGGAGCTCAGGGTTCAGCAAAGCCCCCTTGATTGATTCCAAGCCAGCAAATCCAGCAGGATGCTGGCACTGTCCAGGGACCCCTGCTCCAGCAGCAACAAATCCCTGGGCTGGGAGGTTTTGGGGAGAGCTCAGAGCCCTCTCTGAGCCCCACAGAGATGGGGAGAGCCCAGTTTGCCCCAGCACAGCATCTCCTGGGGCTTCCCATCTTCCCATCTTCCTGCAGCTCACCCAGGAGCTCCTCAGCTGCACACAAACCACACCAACCCTTCAGAACCCTTCATGTTCTCCTGCTGGAATCCCACAGAACCACCCAGGATTTGTTATTAGGGAAGGATTCACTCAGGTTTTCCATGCTCAAGTCCGAGTTACACCAAGTCCTGCTGCAGTGGCCGAACTACCACACGCAGCTTTCCCTCCTCACTCTCGCAGAAGCAGCCCCTTCCTTTTAGCATGTTCACTCTCCCTAACCCAGCTCTGATCCATTTCCACCTCCAAATCATTAAAGATCATAAATAAGCCCAGCCTCAGTGTGAGGAACCCTCACATAATCACATATCTGTGCTCCCATCAGCACTCGGCCATTACACTTCTATTTTCTGCAGCTTAACTAGGAAAGCCAGCACTGAACTCTGCCCCTTATCCCACAGCTATTTATTGCCCACATTCTGCTATTTATTTCCTAAAATAGTCTCTTTTGGGTGGATTTAATGAAATATCCAAATAAATTAGGCCCTTTGGAAGATGTTGAACTCTTATTTCCTCAGCCTTGGGAAGGAAGGTTTCCCTACTGGGCATCCATCCTCTGCAGATAAACTGTGGTGATTTGACCCCCAGGGATAGACCATCCGAGTATTTGAAGGATAATTAGGCCCTCCCAGCAGGCACAGAAGAAAAATCTCACTTGCCTGATATCCCAGCTCTTCCTCAGGTTTGGTTTCTGTGCAGGCAGAGAGCGGCAAAAATTCCTGCTGCATCCATCAGGTCCCTCTGGGGGCTCCTGACCTGGGTTCCTTTCCAACCCACACCACTCTGGGGCTCTCCAATCTGCTCCTCACTGCATTTTCCTCCTCCTCCATCACAGCCAAGTCCCACATCCATCAGCAAACCAAATCTTGCACCAGGGCAAACACAGAAATCCCCCCGTGTTACCAGCACAACCTGTCCTGGCAAACCCCACCCCATAAATGGAGGTGATGGGGATCCTTAAAACTGCTCCATCACCTCCTCACAGGTTTTACACCTTCGTTTATCTCTCCAAGTCTCCCATTTTTCCTGTCAGGGACCCCAGGACAGCGTCAGTGGCTGTCCTGAGGTGACAAAGTGGAGTTTGCAGCCTTCTGTGCAGCAGCAATCCCACAATCTCCTTTCTGGACAAATTTTTCCTCGTGGAGCTGTTGATACCCCCCTGATTCCTCCCTCAGGTCTCAGCAACACCCTCCAATCTGTTCTCATCCTGCTCAGCCACAATTTCCCTGTTCCTCCTGTTCACACACAGCAAAAGGTGCCTTGTTTTAACAGATTCCTCCCCTTTCATGTGATGCCTTAGAAACCTCTTGCCCCAGAACAAAAAGCATTTCAGAGGAGGCTTGCAAAACTTCTGTCTTGCCTTCTGCCTGCCTAGAAACATGAAAAATAAATAAAATCTGACCCCAACAAGCGCTGCCCACGAAGATCTCTCCTCAAAGTCACTGAAAATCAATATTCACACCTCAGGAACATCAGCAAGGCTTTCAAAAGGGCAGGACATTGACTGTCTGCACATGCTGAGTGCTGAGCAAAACCAGAATAAAGCTTAAATCGCCATCAGAAAAGGAAGTTTCTTGGAGGAGAGCGTTCTCCTCTGCCTGTCTGGCCCCAAGGATGTCTCTGCTCCTTCACCTCTGGTGTCAGACCTTGCTCCTTCTCCTTCCTCTGCTGCCTCCAAAGCCTTTCCCTTCCACCCTCCCAACCATCCCCCAGTGAGAACTCCCAGCTTCTCCTCCAGCCAAGCCTTTCCTCTGGCCCTTTCCTCATGGAAAACAGGAGGAGGAGCAGGAATCTGACCCCACACGGAACACAGAGACCCCACAGCACAGCCAGGTACTCTCCCTCCAGAATTTCCCCAGAATTTCCCCAGAAATCAGCCAGGATTTGGCTGAGGATGCTCCCAGCTCCTGGGTGAGTCTGAAGTTCTCTCTCAGCATTTCCATCAAGCTCAGACATCGATGTGAGCACACACACACAGAGGAGCTGATTTTTCCTGGCACACTGAAGCTTTCAGGATGCTTTGGAGGCAGAACTGCCCCTACCCTGAGCTCTCACAAGCCCAGGCTCTTCAAATCCTGCCCCACTCACCCCCAGATCGCTGAGAGCTCCTTGGCACTGAGGTACCCAGACCTTTCCAGCCCAAACGATTCCTTGGCTGATTTTCCTTGCACAGCTTGCAAAAGAAACCTCCAGCAAGAAACTCACAACAGCAGCAGCAGCAGCGTCTCTGTGCCTCTGGAAGCTGCAGGCAGCTTCTCCAAATCAGCCACTTAGAACCGATCTTTCCAAGGAGATGTTCACATCTTTATCCCAAGATTTGGGGATAAAGCCCTTCCTTTTGGGGTTCACCTTCCTCAGGCAGCCTGTTCCCCTCACACAGGAGCCAAATCACAAGGGGTCCAAGAGAAATGGCCTTTTAAAGGATTTTTTTACTGAAAAAAGAGCATTTTCCTTCCCTGCGCTGCCACTCTGCTCAGCACAGCCTGTCAGCAGCTCCCTCTTCCCCAAAATTCCAGGTGTCTCATCCCGGGGTGTAAATTCCTGCCAGGTGCAGGGGAAAGCACCACCTGCGAACCACAGAGAGCCACACAGCAACTTTCCCAACTTCTGTCCCTGCCCACCAGGCCCTGCCCTGGCGTGGAAACCGAGCGGGAAGGAAGGTTCTGCCTCTCCCCGTGGATTTCCCGGCGCGGATGGTTCCCCCCGGATCCCCGGCTCCAGACACATCGCTGCTGGAGCCGGCTCGCACAGAGACACTCTAAACGCGCCCTGGCGCGGTGGGAGCCTCACTGCGGATCCTTCCTCCCCCTCTGGAACGAGACCCGAGCAGAGCGCGGCGGGGCAGCCCCGGCACGGCCACATCCCGCTCCTACCTGCGACACAGGCTCGGCACCCCGGGCTGCGGGTGCGGTGGGCTCAGCCGCTCCCGGGGATGCTCCCGGGGGATGCTCCCGGGGGATGCTCCCGGGGGATGCTCCCGGGGGATGCTCCCGGCTCTCTCCGATGCCGAAGGCTCCCGAGGCGCTGCCCGGGAGGCGGGGAGGGCTCTGCTCCCGCTGCCTGCAGCGCTCACATCCAGCCGGGATGTGGCTGCCGAGCCGCTGCCCGGAGGAAAGGCTGAGACAAAGGGGCTGGCTCCTCC
>VXBR01005117.1:0-11567 GCA_013400215.1 Cisticola juncidis
GTTCCTGCAGAGATCTGAAAAAAAAGTTGCCTATAATCTGTCAAAAAATTATTTTACTGACAAAAAGGACTGTTTTCATCATTGATGGCAGTGTAAGAGGAACTTAATGACTNCGCCTGGATGCAGGATCACTTCACTGCTTTCCAACAGCCCTTCCCTCAACAGGAACACAACAAAAACTTAACAGCAGAGAAACACAACAAAAACTTAACAGCAGAGAAATACAAATGTGTTTGGTAAACCTGGCCAGACGTTTTAGACCTCTTGGAAGTAGTATCTCCCAAATGTCAGATGGCAGGAAGGCAGGACCTGTGCAAAGACCACCCCCCAAAAAAAAGCTGCTGCCCATTACTGTAGATCCTTATGAATTCTTAAAATCAGTTGCAATACATTACAGCTTACATTTTGCATTTTAATTAAAATTTTAGTGAAAGGAATCAGTATTACTTGTGGCTTCAGAAGAAAGTAACATAATTTTTTGGAACTGTATATATCCTTATGGTTAACACAGGTGTGTTATCCCTTCAGTTGGGCTCAAGAGTGAATTTCTCAGTCATATCCATATATGACACACTCATTCATTTCATGGAGCCCTTTCAGACAGGATGATGGGGAATGAAAGTACATTTTTTAAAATTTTATTTTCTTTTTTAAATCTGAGTTTTAGCTGTAGCAAATTTTTAACAGTAAAGATGTACTCTCTCTCATTTTATAAGTAGAATTTTTAAATATGAGTCTGATAACAAAAAAGGATGCTAATTTTGATAGAGTAGCCACACACAGGCCCATTTAAAATAGATTATTCTTGTTTTTCTTTTTCATTTTACAAAGTATGACATGGCAGTTGAAGTACAAATTTAATAATGTGTGCTCAGATTTTTATGGCAAAGCTGTAAATGAGCATCTTTGTCTGTGTCTTTGAATATCCTTCTCTTTCCAAAGGTTCATTGCAAAAAGATTTAATGCAACTAATGATAAATAAAACCCAAGTGTCAACCAGTGAGGTGTTCCCAGTGTCTGTTTCTATATTATTAGGGAGCACAGGAAATTTAAGGACAGGGATTTAAAAGCAAACAGTGAGTCTAGGAGAGAGCAGATACAGGAACCTTCACTACAAACTGCATTGATAGATAGTAATGCAATAAGCTCTGTGCACACTAAGCAATTACTGACCTTCTGTTGCTGCAGAGTTGCAGGCTGCAACACTGGGGCTTGCAGAGTCTTTTTAGGAAGCCTGCTGGCATCCCCAGCAGGTTTCTTGAAGGAGTCAAACAGAGAGAAGCAGCGTCCAGCGACCAGCCAGGTGATCTGGCTGGGTGCACCAGCCAGGAGCCTCGGCAGCAGACAGGGTCTGCTGCAGTGACTGAGGGTGTCCTTGCCCAGAACGGGGTCAGGCTGTCCTTGCCACACGCTGGGACCCTGATTAAAGCGTGCCATGCCTGCTTTCCTCTCCAGACTCAGGCTGCCCTTGGGCAGGACAGACAACTCTTCAGGCAGCACTTTTTCCAGCTGTGTGTGGACATCATTAGCATGACAGGAGAGGAAGCACAGGAATTGCCTCATCAGATCAAATCAAATCAAATCAGTGTTTCACTACGTCCTGCATTGGAGCCGTGAAACCAGTGTTTCACTACAACCCTGTGCACCTTCCCCCCAAACCCTTTCCAGAGGCTTTGGGGGAGGTAACAGCAGCCAGACTGTTGGAATGCAGTGGAGTGAAGGCTCCAGAAGGAAAAAGTGGCTGCGTGTCAACTCCTCCACTCCAGCCAGAAAAATAAGGAATTAATCATATTTAGGGTCACAGCTGCTGAGACAAAAAGGAGTGAGGCTTAAATCTGTTCTGTGATTTGTACAGAGGGAAGAGGCAGGGAAGGTGTTTTCTTTCTCTGTAACTCTTGCTGGTTCCAGCTGTATGAAATTACAACAATAACAACATCCTCATGAGGCCAAACACAGCAACAAATATTCACAGCACCATGTTCTAAGGCTGAGGCTTAAAACTAATGGGAATCCAAACTCCTGCTTTCTGGTGTTTAAACAGCCAATTTTCCAAGCAGACAGAATTTGTGCCATTTGACTGAGCCTTCTTCAGGAACTAAAATTTGGATACTCAGAAAGGGATCCATCCAGAATTTTGGGTAGCTTTGAAAGATGCCTCTCCAGATTGTGCCTTTCCCAGGCACCTGTGGCTAGGAGGCCAGCAAGGTGGTTTCTCACAGTGGATAGAAAGAAGCAAATGAATTTCAGAAGAAAACAGTTATTTTAATTCAAACTACACATGTAAATCCCTTACCTGAACTGAAAGGTCAGTCCAGTCTAGAGAAAAGAAAAACCAGTATTTAACACTAATCAGAATGGATGTTATCCATTCAGTATTCATATCCCCAGAGAAGATACTAATGCAAATAAGCTTTAAAATCATCATTTAGCAAGATTTCTAGCAAGCACAATTTATCAGTCATCCCAGCATTAGCAGCGCTGATAAAAGCTGTGCATTGTGATAAAGTCCTAAATCAGGGAGGAAAACTGAACAAACCAGCTCCAAACAAAACAAACCTCTCCATGATGCATTAAGTTTCAAAGAGCGAGAAATTTCATCCTGTCTGAAAGTAGTGACAGAGACTGAAAGCAGTGACACCAAGTGACTGCCAGCATTAACCTTTTCTGGAAATTCTGCTGCCTCTCTCTGCAAGGCCCTGGCAGAGTTTTACCAATCTTGGCTCTCTCCAACAAAATCACATAGAATTTTATTCCTTGTAGGAGTGTCCTGGAGGCATTTACAGGGCAAGCACTAAGTGAGGCTGGGGAATTGGGGCAAGCATTATACTCTGGCCATTCATCACACTCGGTTGGAGGGGGGGTGGATGGAGAAACTGATCTCAGAATTCTGGAGAATTTTAGGGTGGACGGGTGGATATTACCACTGATGGGGTCCCAAAAGAGGTGTGAGACACACGTGGGTGAGGGGAATGCACAGGGATACATCCCAGCTAACTCTCCTCCAGGGACCCCCTCTAAGAATCCAGTGAATTCCTCATAATCCTTGTCCCCCCTCAACCCCCATCCCCTGTCTCCAGGGATACAGAGCCAAATCTGTCTCTTTTTTTTTTTTTTTTTCCCAAAATTAATGAGTGAAATCCCAGCTGAGGATACTGGAAAAGTCCAAGCCCAGCTCCTGGACAAAAGAAAAAAAAAAACTACAACAACTTCAAAGAGCTTTAAAAATCTATCTGAAACTGGTAAAAATGAAGTTTCTTAAAATACAATCAAATGAAGTGGTTTTCCTTTAGAAAAATAAGAAGAAAAAAAGAGAGACATAATAAAGTATTTTGATGCAAAAAAACCCTTTTTAAAATGCCAGGTAAATAAGAAACAAGAATTTTTCCTTTAAATAAACATAATAAAAAGCATTTTTTCCTTTAAAAAAATCCCCAAAACCATAGAAATTAACTTCTTTTTAGAAGAGAAAAAGAAACCACATTAAAATGATGGTGGTTTAAAGGGTTCTTTTTTCCTCCAAAAAGTAGAATTCCATTGTACTTATTTTTCTGCCTGAAAAAAAAGCCTAAGTATATGAAGTATATGATAAAGAATTTTCTTAGCCTCACAATATCAAAAACACGTCCTCAAAATCCCAAATAAACAGGGATAATCTATTTTCTTCCTGACTAAAGAAAAAAAAAAAAAAGAGAGAGAGAGAGATAAGGGATCTAGAATTAAAAATAATTTTAAAAGGACTTTTTTGTTTAAAAAAATTAAATCAGGCTATGAAAGCTGAAAGTTTGGAAAAGGAAAAAAACCCCACATAGGGTGAGGAGGGATCCAGAGGTGTCTCCAGAACCCCAAAATTGTTAAGAAAAAGGCTTCACTGTGCTTAAAAAAATACATTTGGAGGAGCCCAAAATCCACAACACATGACTAAATTTCCCTTTCTAAAGAATCCTGAGAGATCTCAAAGAGATTGGATGGGTGGAAAGTTGGCAAATTAGATGTTTCTGTATTTTTTGTTTTGATAAAAAAAGAGCAGGACTAGGCAAAAGCCAGCATTTGAGGGTGTTTGAGCTCATTTTCAGGCTGCAGTTCTTAACTTCATCAAAATCCAGGTGAGAGAATTTTTATTCGGTGGGGTTTTGGTCATTCCTTGGAATACTGTCTCTTTAAAATCCTGTTTTTTTCATGCATTTAAAAAATATTTATGCCTTTAAAATGCATGAAAAATGTAAACAATCCTAAATTTATTCAAAAGAATCCTGAATTTGGGCACAGAATGGGGAAAAATTTCTTCAATACATTCACACAAGTGGCAAAACCTGAAGATATAATCAAATAAAAAATAAATAAAAATCAAAATAGGTTTGGAAGATAAATAAAAATAGCATTAATCTAAAAACTCCATTAAATTAAAAGGCAATGCATTTAGAATTAAAAATGAAAATGAAATTAAATAATGTTCCCTTAAATAAATTTTTTATTAAAATCCAATCATAGTAGATTAAAAATTTTTAAAAAATGAAATTTTAAAATCTCCTGAATTAAATTATACTCATACTTTAAAATGTGCCATAATTAAACAGCCAACTTTTCAAATACTTCAGGTCTTTAAAAAAATGGTTTAAACATCACACATACACACAGTCCTCCACAAAAAGATCCTGGAAAAAATGTGTGTTTGGTGTTTTAATGTAAATTTTATTTGCCTCTGGAACTTTATTTTACTGCATCATTTCTTTTGGGGAGCGTTTTTGGTTTGCTTGTTTGGATATATTTATAGTTTTTTTCAAATTTTCCTTTTTTTTACAGTTATTTTAGGGTCAGAGATGTCACCCTCTTTCTTCCTCCTGATTTTAGGTAAATGTTTGTTTCTGAAAAAGTGTCATTTTCACCCCTATTGGAAAAATGATTGATCAACTCATTTTCCCTCCTATTTCTTCTTCAGGCTCCATGGCTGACACCAAAACCTCATCTGAAAAAGGTGAATTTTGGAGACTTTACCCTAAAACCCCCTTATTTCCACTTACACAAAGCTTTCTCCCACGCACATCATTCTATTGTACCATTATCCTCCCAAAATCCATGTGTAACGGCCATGTAATTCCACTGGAGTCATTCCCTTTAACCCCAGTTTCTCCATGAAAACCCAGGAGAAGACACATCTGTTTTTAGTAACCAACAACACAGAAACCCCAAATGTGGTGGGTTACACCCCAAAATCTGTGTAGTTGGGTGGGAATTCGGAGGCAGTTCCCAAATCCTGATTTTCCCTCAGGATCCCTGCTCTATCCCTATGGACCACACCAGGGGGATGAAACCAACCCCAAACACGATGATGGGACATCAGAGGCAATCACCCTCTCCGTTCCCTTCACCTTCTACAGCAAAACCTACCAAACTGTGTTCGTAAGTCACCCCAAACTACATATTTTTGAGATTTTCATCCATTTTTCCAAAATTTCTCTCCATTTCTACCTAATTTTTCATTGGTGTGTATGGGTGAGTGTCTGTGTGTGTCTGTGTCTGTGTGTCTGTGTGTGTGTCCCCAAAATCAACCCTTCTTGACTTCATAGTGGGTTTTACCCTTGGACACTGAAACATCTTCAGATGGGTGGGGGATCTGGAGGGCACTAGTGGCATTGGGAGGGTAGAGGAGCTAGTGGCGTTCTGAGGATGGTGGTGATGCTGTGGTCTTTTGTGGTTGCACGGCTGGTGGGTCCTGGGGCAGTTGGTTAATTTTTGGTGGTCCCATGTGGGGTGGATCTTGTGGTGTATTGGTGGGCATTGTGGAATCATATGGGTGGTGGATTTTGTAAGGGTCCTTGAGGGATGGGTCTCAGGGGGATTGGTAGGTGTTGTGGGGTCCTATGGGTGATGGGTCTCAGGGGGGTCCTGGAGGTGATTGCTGTTAGGGAGTTCTATGGATCTGATGTTTGGGGAGTCCTGTAGGTTGTGTTTTTTGGGAGGCTGATGGATCTTGAGGGCTTCTTTGTGTGTTGGGGGGTCCTGTGGGTGAGGGTTCCTATGGCTGGTTGTTCTTGGGGGAGTCCTGTGGGCAGTGGATTTTGGGGTATTGATAGGTTTTAGGGGGATCCCTATGGGTGGTGGTTCTTAGCATGCTTGTAGGGTCCATGTTGAGGACCCACAACCCAAGTCAAGGTGTGGCACACACTGCTCCTGGTGTCACCTCCAGGTGAACAATAATGGGGTGATCTCCTTCAACAAGCCTGTCAGACAATACACCCCCGACCCCTTCCCTTTGGTGGACGGGCACCCTTTCATGGCTCCGTACTGGGCGGATGTGGACAACGTGCTGGGTGGGGACATCTTCTACCGCCAGACCACCAACCCGGCTCTACTGGAGGACATCAGCCAGGACATCACCCAGTACTTCCCCAAAAACTCCTTCACGGCCACCTGGGCCATGGTGGTCACCTGGGACCATGTGGCCTACTATGGCTCTATCTCTGAAAAGGTGAGGTCCGTGGTCCGTGGGGCATGAAGGTCACTCACTGGCTCTTGTTGAACCGTTTGGTCACCTTGTTGACCAACCTATCTTTGACCTCCAGAACCCATCTATGGCCTTCATGACTCATCCTTGACCTCTGTGACCTTTTTCCGTAGGGCAACACTTTCCAGGCTGTGCTGACCACTGACTCCAAGATGTTCTACGTCATCTTCAACTATTGGGACATCCAGTGGACCACAGGGGCAGCGAGTGACGGAGACGCTGAAACGGGACTCGGGGGGATCCCAGCACATGTAGGTGGGGAGGATGGAGGAGGAGGGGGAGGTTGTCCTACTCCATGTTCTGAGGATGATGATGAAGGTCAGGGTTTGTCCCATCCCCTTTCCTGGGGATTATGATCATCATGACCATGATGAAGGTTCAGGATTGAGACACAAAACTTTTGGGCAGGTCAAGTTGTCCCAGCTTCTGGAGATGATAATGATGAAGTTCACAGGTTGGCCCATCCCAACTATTGGAGATGATAATGCTGAAGACAGGAGGTTGTCCACTCTTCTTCTGATCATGACAGTGATAGTCATAGATTGGTCCATATAGTTTCTGGATGATACCAAATATGTTTGCATCTTAAAATCTTTTTGGAGGCCCACTACCCCTTTGGGTGGGGTCAGCCCTTCTAGATTCCCCTTGCCCCAATTTTCCAGGCAGGATTCAATAGCGGTGATGACACCAACTTCTACAACATTCCCGGATCCCAAACTGATGCCATCATCAACATCACCACCACCTCCAACGTCGAGGTCCCGGGACGCTGGGTCTTTCGGGTGGATGACTTCCAGGTGACAGGTGTGGATCCTCCCCAGCTGAACAATGACTGCTGGTTGTAAGTTGGAGGAGAAAATCAGGAATTTTGAGGAAAAGTGGGAATTTGGGGAGTAAATTCAAGAGTGAGGGGGGAAAGTGGGAATTCAGGACAATAATTCATGACTGTGGGAAGACCACTGTGAATTTAGGGGAAGACAGGATTTGTTGGGGAAAATTTGGAATCTGGGGGGTACAGCGGGAATCTTGGTTGGAATATTGAAAATTTAGGGGCAAATTAGGAACTGTAGAAAAATGAGCATTTGGGGGAAGGTGGGGATTTTGTGGGATAATTTGCAAGAACTTGGATTTCTGAGGGGAATACTGGGATTTTTGGGAGATGTTGGGGATTTTGTTAGAACGTGGCTCTTGCTCTTGGGCTGTTGATATCTCTTCTAGGTGAACTGAGGGGAGTGGGCTGGAGGGACATCACCACTGCCACTGTTATCACAGATGAAGTCACTATGCAGGTCAAGATCATGCCAACCTCTGTCAGAGTAATAAAGTTGCAGCTAAGACACTGCATTGTCCATGTCCTTGTCATTGTCATGGCACCAATGGTGATGTTATCACACTTATGTCACCATCACCCTCACTATCTCCACAGCTACAGGGGATCTGAGGGGTTTGGGCTTGAAATGTGACAGAATTCATCCAATTTTGCTCTTTTGGGTGGTAATTTCTGGGGTCTTGCACAGTATGAAGTCACGTGGCAGCTGTATGCAGGAGAGACACAACTCACAACAGACATCTTGGCACATACCTCCAGAAATGCTGCACCTACAACACACTCGGACATCACAAGACACACAAAACAGATGAGACACAACTCTACCCCTCCCTCTGCTTAACTCCTACTCACTGAATCACAGGATCATTAGGGCTGGAAGAGAACTCCAAGGTCCTCAAATCCAACCTTTGACTGAACACCCCATGTCAAGCAGACCACAGCACTGAGTGCCACATCCAGGTGTTTCTTGAACACTCCAGGGAAGGTGATTTCACCACCTCCCTGAGCAGACCATTCCAATGCCCAGTTACCCTTTCTGTGAAGAGATTCCTCCTGATGTCCAGCCTGAACCTAGACTTACTCCTAGCTAACAACAACTTCTTCTCCAAGTAATTGTAGAAAGTGATAAAGTCACCCCTGATCCTCCTTTTCCACAGGCTGATCCCTCCCCCACCAAGCTCCCTCAGCTGGTCCTGGTTCTCCAGACCCTTCGCCAGCTCTCTTCCCTTCTCTGGAATGTGCTCCAGCTCTCAGTGTCCTTCTTGCCATGAGGGACCCAAAACTACCCCCAGGATTTGCAGTGTGGCCTCACCAATGCCAACACAGGGACGGTCATTGCCCTGCTCCTGCTGTCACTCCATGGCTGTGACAGCCAAAGGGCCACTGGACTTCTTGGCCATCTGGAGGACCTGGCTCAGGTTTTGCTGCTGTCATGAGCACCCCCAGGGCCTTTTATAATGAGCAGCTTTTCAACCACTATGTCCAGCTGGGAGCTGCAGAGGTTGTTGTGACCCAAGGGCAGGATCTGACACTTCCCCTTGGTGCACCTCGTGGCATTGGCCTGGGCCTATTGATCCCATCAATTCCTCAACCCACAAAATGCATTTTTAAAAAAAAATCCTCCCCTTCCTGTTTTTCCCTTTTTCCTCCTTTTTTTACCCCAATCACACCCTCAATTTCTCAAAAAAAAAAAAAAAAAAAAAAACAAAAAAACCCAACACCAATGTTTTGGTNAAAAAAAAAAAAACCAAAAAAACCCAACACCACTGTTTTTGCTCGCTCCTTGTCATTATGGAATAATTTAAACCACATTGGGCAAAAAACCCTTGATATCTGGTAATGCCAATTTTTGACATAAGTTTTAAGAAAAAACCCCTTGTTTTTCTCTCTGTTTTCACCTTTTCTGGCCAAAAAATTATCTCATGTCATTGGGTGGGGTGGTCTCCTGGGGTTGCCTGGATTACTCATTTTCTTTCCCCTTTTTCTGCCAAAATTAAAAATAATTGAGGGAGGAGCCAGATTTGCTGTTCTGGGATAGTGTTTGCTTCACAGGTTTGGGGATAAAAATGAGCTCTTTGGGGATACAGAGCTAAGCTGGGGATCAAACGGAGCCAAAGGCAGGTAAGGGCAAATACAGATCTAATAACTGACTTTTTTTTGTAGGAAAGACCCTTAAATGGGAAATCCACCTGAAAATTCCTCAAGATCCCTGCTTCCCCTGCCCTCCCCTTGCCACCCCAACCCTGGATCTGATCCTGGGAGCAGTGGGATTGGAACGTTGTGATATGATTTGGGGGGGAAAAAGGCAGGATAGAGGGATGGAAGGAAACAAGAGAGGGGGAAAAAGAAAAAAAGGAAGAGAGGGCAAAAGGGGGGAAAAGAGGAAAGGAAAAGGGGGAAGGAAAGGGAAATTTGGAAAGAAGAGAAGAAAAGAAAAAAGGGGAAAGAGTGGGACATGGGGAGAAGGGAAAAAGGGAGAAAAAAGAAAAAGGGGAAGGAAAGGAAAACTAGGGAAAGAAGGGTGAAAAGTAGGGGAAAATTTGGGAAAGGGGAAAAAAGCAGGAAAAAAGAGAAAAGAATGAGCCAAAGGGGAAAGTGGTAGAAAAAGGAAACCAGGAAGGAAGAAGGAAAGAAAACTGAAGGAAATAGAGGGAAAAAAGGGGAAAGGGGAAGGAAAGGATAAAAAGTAAAGAAAGACTAAAAGGGTAAGGAAATGAAAAAACTGGAGGAAAGGAGGAAAAAAGGAGGAAAAAGGAGGAAAAGGGATTTAAAAGGGAAAAAAATTGAAGAAATGGAAAAGCCAAAAGGGGATGTGGATGGAAAAATGGGATTTGGGGAAAAGAGGGGAAAATGGAAAAATGAAGCAAAAGAAAGTATGGGGAAAATAAGGGAAAAAGAACAAATCACACACACACACACACACACACACACACAAACAAAACAAACAAACAAAAAAAAAAAGAACAGGAAAAAGGAAAAGGGAAGAAAAGAGAAAAGAAAAAAAGAGGAAAAGAGAAAGGACATTCAGAGATACCTGGGATGGTGGGGGAAGGCATGTGGCAATGCCTTCCCAAAAGCTAATTTTGTTACCAGGTGTAATAAAATTTTTGAGTAAATGCAATTAAAATAGGGAATTTGAGGATAGCTGGGATGAGAAAAACAAATTTTGGGAAATTCCATATGACACTGATTTTTGGGATGAGTACAAAGCCGAAACACATGGATTTTGGGGATTTGTGTGAGTTTTAAAGGGTGAATTTTGGGAAAAGTCTAGTGAGATTTCAAAAAATATGAGAATTTGACTGGTTTTTTACCTTTTGTAGCTAGATCATGGATGGCAGCTTGGGAAAAGCAGATGTGCTGAGATGGTTCTGGATTGTTATGTTATGGGGTAAGTTGAAACAGGTGGAGAAATTTTACAGAAGCTGTAAAATTCCCCTGAAATCATGCATTTCCTCAGAGCAAGGGTTTTCCAGCCCAGAAGAAGGATTTCCCAGTCCAAAAATTCCATCTTTTGCCCAGGGAATTAACTGAGATTTCATCAAATTCATGATTGTTCAAATGGTTTGTTCTTTTGAATGACGATCCAACAGCTTAATCTAATTCATTAGATATTTGTTCAGAGTTTACTCTCCCAACTGGAGAATGAATGTATGAAAAAATTAATCAAATAAATGATCAAATTAATACTCCATCAAATCAGTGATCTAACAAATTAATAGTTTATAAAATCAATCAAATCCATCTGTAATCCATTCAAGAAATAATCTATGATGTCAGTGTTAATTTAAAAATAATATCCCATCAAATCCATAGTCCATAAACTTATTAAACTGCCAAATCAAAATCAATAACTCATGAAATTAATACTTCATCAAGTCAACAGTCTGCCCAATAAAAAGTTCATCAGTTTATTAATCCATTGACTCAAAAGTCCATTGGCTCAATAATCTATTGAATCAATATCCCATTAAATGAACAATGCATCAGAGGAATGGTCTAGCAAATGAAATCTAAGGTCTATCACATTGAAAGTCCATCAAGCCAATAATTTATCTAATCATTAACCCATTCAATTAATATTCAATTAATCAGTAATGCATCAAATAGATCAAGTTATCAAATCAGTAGTCCACCAAATCCATAATCCAGCAGTGATCTATGAAATCAACTATTCATAATTGGTTTTATTCATCATCATCATCAATCATCACCATCAAACCAATCAAACCAGTC
>VXBR01005129.1:1466-14843 GCA_013400215.1 Cisticola juncidis
CTGGTGTGTGTGACTGACCCGGCGTGGGGCTGACCCCAGCGTGGGGCTGGCCGGGTGGTGGCCGCAGAGGCGCTGAAGGTGGCCGTGCGCTGCCGGCCGCTGAGCGGGTGTGAGGTGGCCCTGGGGCTGGGCAATCGCTGGCGTGGAGGGCGCGGGGCCGGTGCCTGCTGCGGAACCCTGCGGCACCGCGGTGCCCCGGCAGTTCTCCTTCGAGAGGCGTTTGGTGGGGAGCAGAGCACCCAGCACATCTACAGTGACACCGCCTACCTGCGCATGGAGGTCAGTGGGGACCCAGGGGAGCCCCACACAGCCGGGGTGGGGGCGGTTTTGGGCAGCACAATGAACAAAAGAGCTCCAGGAGCATTTGGACAATGCTCTCAAGCACAGGGTGGGATTGCTGGGGTGTCCGTGCAGGGCCGGAAGTTGGACTCTGACCCTTGTGGCTCCTTTCCAGCTGAGGGTATTCTTTTAACACATAGCTTGGGACAGGGGCTGAGGAGTTTTACAAGTGATCTCTAAGTGAAGCAGGATCCACTTGACCTTCCCTATACAGGAAGATGTTCTTGCCCATGGCAGGGTGGTGCAACGAGATGAACTTAAGGTCCCTCCCAACCCAAACCATTTGGGATTCTATTATTTATGGGCAGAAAGCCCTGTCCACTGCTTCAAGAGGTTTAGTTACAAACCTGGGGAGCAGAGGAGAGCAGACAATGTCCCAGCAACAGGCTGGGAAATGGGGAAGAAACAAAACTTTGTTAGCAGCCAGCAGGGCACTGAGGAGAGAGTTACATTTAATTGTTTTAGGTGGATGTTTATACCATGAAATCCCAAATAGGTTTGTGTGGGAAGGGACCTTAAGACTCATCCTGTTCCACCCTCTGCCATGGCAGGCACACGTTCCACTCTCCCAGGCTGCTCCAAGCCCCTTCCAGCCTGGCCTTGGACACTTCCAGGGATCCAGAGGCAGCCACATCTTCGCTGGTGTCAAACAGATGATTTTAGGGACATTTTTACTGTCAAGTGAGAAAGATGGGGAACCTTAGAGAAGATGGGGAACCTTAGTCTGGCTTAAAGGCAAAAGGATAGGGGATCCCTTTGTTTCCTTGTTAACAGATCAGCACAGAAAACAGCTGAGGTGAGAAATGAACCTGTTAAGGAAAAAAAAAGACCAACCTCCTACACCAAAAATTTTTGTTAGAAGAAGTAACATGGATTAAATGGCTCTTGATGGTTTTAAGATGGAAGTTCCTGATCATGAGAACAAGCAAGGCTAGAAACTGTAGATATTAGAATAATAGGTTCTTTTTTTCTTACTTAAACCTCAAGAAATCCAGGGTTTTTTTCTTCCTATGGCACTTCTCTGAAGTAAGGACAAGTGACAGTGAGCAGCTTGCCAAGCAAAAATTATTTAAAACTAGAGACCATCCCCTTGGCCACCCCACAACCAACTATTGTTCTAGTTGTCTCTTTGAATCTCATAAGATTTTTGTGCCCTATGACAAAAATATTATGGTTTTCTAAGTGTTGGTGTTGTCAACTGCTTTTCAACACCTGCATTGACTCAAGAATCTCTGTTTCGAGAGAAAAACATTGATTTATATGCTAATTTTGTAATTGCTATACTGTGATGGCACATGAAGATTAAGCAGCCATTTGATGTTTACTTCCAGCTCTTCCTTTTAAATACCTTTTAGGGGGTGGGAATGAATCTGGACAATGTATTTCCAGTTGGGAAAAGATGATGGCTGTTTTCTTTGGTTTCTCCCCATTTCCAGGATGTCATGGAAGGCTACAATAGCACATTTTTGCCTACAGCCAGACTGGCAGTGGGAAGTCACTCACCATGCAGGAAGCTGTGGATCCTTGCTCATAGAAAGGGATCATTCCCAGGGCATTTGAACACATCTTTGAGAGCGTGGTAGGTGTGAAAGAGATCCTGTTGATAAGTTTTTGCTAAAAAGACTTTGGTGTCCCATCCCAAGAAGTGAGTGCTTATGGCATGAAGTGTGAATGGGGACAGGTTTGGGGTGCACTGCTTCTCATCGTTAAGCTGAGGCCTGTCCATAGTCAGGTGAACTGCACCCTTATCCCAGATGATGTTGTGGACTTGAGGCGTGTCTTGGTTTGGAAAGATGGATATCTGTCAGGGAAAACTGGAGTTCCCCTTGGAATGGAGAATGTAAAAATCCCGGTGGAAAGGCTTTGGCTCCTCCCACTGGGTGGAGCAGATCCTAATGGGATGAGGTGATGTCATCAGTCCTGTGAGAGCCTTCAATGGCCCATTCACAGGGGATACCCTCGGAGGAGGATGGGTGGAGGCAGAGATAAAGAGACCCTGCCTTATCAGGTGTCATCAGGTGTCCATTAACAGAGGGCATCCGCCCTCTTCCCCCCCTAGAGTTACAAGAGATAAAGAACAAAATCTCCCAATGGGTTTCAATGGATGAAAATAGAATACACATTTTTGGTTACATTTTTCAACCCAAGACAGTGTGGAAGGACCAGAAGTCCCTTGCAGTGAGTGTGCTGAGTGGTTCCCCCTGGAATGAATTGCCAGGGGAGGCTGGATGAGGTGCTGAAGGGTGCTGGGCACCCAGCTGTGGAGGGGCACCCCAGGCTGCCTGTGCTGTGCAGCCTCACCCAAATCCTCTGTGCTGTGCAGAGTGCTGAAAATGCCAAATTCCTGCTGAGAGCCTCCTACCTGGAGACCTACAATGAGGACATACAAGACCTTCTGGGAGCTGACACCAGGCAGAAGCTGGAGGTGAGGCAGGCTCAATGGGCCTTAATTAAGTGCTTTAATTAGCTCAGATGGGTCTTACCATGACTTACAGAAGTGCAACAATGGTCTCTGTCAGAAGCTTGAGTGCAAATTACATGAGGAATATGGAAGCTAAGAGGGACTTCTGAGGGACTTTAGTGAAAGTTTAGGAACAGGATGCAGCTGGAGACATGTCCAGTGTATCCCACATGATAGTGGCTGGTAGCTCAGCAGCAGCTCTGTGAAAATCCTTTACTGGGCAAGGATGGAATAAAGTGCTCATGGAGCAATTTCGTCCTCATCCGCTTCATCTCATGCTTGTCTTTAAAGCAAGAGGATTCTGAGCCTTATGAATGTTTAATCTGATCTAGTAGAGCTATGGATGATCTCTTTATCTGCCTAAACCAAAAAGGCTGATCCGTTTTGAGGGAACACACAGCAGATATTACTCTCCATGGGACACATGTGGTGTTGACAGGACCACGGGAGGGTAAACTCTCCCAAAATCTGACTCAGGGGGCTGATCTTTATAAAATTTACCTCTTGGTGGCTTTGCAGATCCTTTTGTATGTGTTCCTGGAGGGAGCTAGATATCTTCGGTCCTAATTTACTTCCATGCAAGACTTCCCTGGTGTATAAAACCACGGCAGTAGCACCTTGGGACACTCTGGGATGGCAACAGACCCACACTGCCTCACAGGGCAGGTATTTCAAACAGAATTCTGGCTTTAAGGCAGGCAAACCCCTCTCTGCTCCGTGTGCAAGCGTGCTTTGCCTGTCTCCTGCAGAGGGAGAGTGGGAGAAGGGACTTCTTGCTGCAGTTTCCCATCCTTTGTTCCACATCGGTGGTGACACGGGTTTCCATGGTGACGCAGCCGGCACCGGCAGGGCAGGAGCTGGGCAGAGCTGTTTCCAGGGAAATCTGTCACACTGCCTGTTGCTGCCTCCACGGAGTACCTGAGGGAGTGTGTCCTGCAGAAACAAATCCCAGGCTGCCCCACTGCGTTCCTCTGAGTCCCTCAATTCCCCCCAGAACCCCATTTTTGTTCATTCCTTTCTTTCACCTCAGTGGCTGCAGCCGTGTCCTTGCTCAGGGGTTCCTCGGGGCCTCTGCAACACCCCCAGACAGAGCCAGCTCGTCTGGGGGTCTCAGCAGCACGGAGCAGTCACAGAGCACTGGCTGTGACTGTACCTGGGTTCATCCAGGCATTGAGGCTTTGGAACAAGCATCAATCCCACCCCGTCAAGTTTTCATCCACTTTTGCTCTTCTGTGGGATGTTTTTTAACAGCAAACACTATTTTACATCATTTCTCGTGAACATGACTGAGGTATCTGAGCCTCCTCTTTGGAAGTCACAGTGCCAAATGTGATCTCTTCTGCTCCATCATGACAACCATATCTCGATATCCCAGCTGACATGATAAAGATAGTTTTGGTGATGAACTTAGCAGATGTGGGGTGTAACAGAGCTATGGAAAATTAATTCAGCTCATTTAAAATTCCCAGTGTGGAGGGGGCTGGTGTAGGAGTGCAAAGATCTCTGGATTATTTTGTATTTTTTATGTAGGTTTGATGGGTAACTCAAAATTTTGGATATTTCCATTGCTTATTAACATTCTGTATGAAACTTTTCATCTGTGTGGTTGATAATTACTGAGAAGATGCTGTTAGGTATTTAATTATCTGTCTCAACCCAGGGTCCTGAATACGATTTTTGTTAATTTAAAATTAATTAATCTGGAGAAAAATGGTGACAATTCACCTCTGTGTGACGGGTGGTACTTTGGGAATGTTGTCAGTGAGCTCAAGCCACCCACTCAGAGCAAAGAGTTGAGCAAAGCACCATGAACAATATCTGGGAATACTGTATCTGTGCTTTGATATTAAAAAAGCTTCCTATGACTGAGGAGATCTTAGAGCCTTTGCCATAATAGGTGAGATATATTTTGATTCTTGTTTAAAATATGAAGCTTAATAATAGAGAAGGTGGAGGGTGGATTGAAGCAGGGTTCTTCATGGCCTGGGGGATGTCTGAATCAATCAGCAACTTTTAACTTGAATTCTTAGAGCCCTCTTTTTCTGTGGTTTTATTCCTCCTTCAGAAATAAGGCCTTTTGGTGGCAGTCAGATGTGTTTTTCTCATAGTGCAGTTTAATTTCACGTAGCCCTCAGGCTTCTGGGCCATTCCCAGTGTAATTTTCCATGGTTTCAGTGCCTCCTATTCTGACCTGCCTTGCTGATGATGGCAGCTGAAGGAGCAGCTGGAGCAGGGGTGTGGGTGAAGGGGCTGTCCCTGCTCGTGGCCGTGGGAGCAGCTGATGGACACAGAGCCGTGGCCTTCACCCTCGTGAGCAAGGGCTGCTCCTGCTCCCACTGCACCTTCCCTGGGATGGGAATCTGCAGTCATGGGTACCTGAGTGCCCTGCCTTGGGCTAGCAGGGCACAGGATCTGTGTGCTCACTCATCATCCCACAGCTGTCCTTAAATCCCACATGACTGTGGGTCCAGGAGAAAAATCCTCTTCCCTATGAGCGTGGGCAGGCCCTGGCACAGGTGCCCAGAGCAGCTGTGGCTGCCCCTGGATCCCTGGCAGTGCCCAAGGCCAGGCTGGGCAGGGCTGGGAGCAGCCTGGGACAGTGGAAGGTGTCCTTGTCCTGGCAGGGGTGGAACGAGATGAGTCTTAGGGTCCCTCCCAAATCAAACCAGTCAGGTCATATCACCTGACAGTCCCTTCATTGAGTTTAATCATAGGGCATATTTTTTAAAGATGGAATTAAAGAATCCTTTAAGAAAGTTTTAGAGACTAATTTTCCTTTTGTGAGTATCTTACTGGCATTTATTTAGTTGGAAGAGCTGCCTCTCTGGGTCTGAACAGGGACCTCAGGAGGGTTTTTCTGGGAGCAGAAAGGAATTAATCTCTGCCTTGTCTTCGACCCCAGCTGGGACCAGCTTGGCTTCGTTTTCTTCAGCTGTTTCAGTCATGGGGAATGTTACAAAATGTCTTCCGAAACTGTGGTTCCAGATGTTGATGACAGTGCCTCATTTTCCACTCAGTAAGTGAGGGATTTTGGGAGTTTCTCAATTAGCACAGACACTGGATGCATTGTGTGGGTCTGTAAAATCCCAGCTTTATCCCAACAGGGAGGAAGTATTTGCACTCCTCTTCTGTGATCAAGGTTGGTGCAGGGCTCTCAATCTAGCCTGAATTTCTCTGATTTAAAGCTTTGAAAACATGACATGGAATGGGATGGCAGGCGGGGCACCTGCAGCTTTGGCACTTAAAAACAGATGGAATAATTGAGGAGAAAGCTGAGGGCTCTGGCCAGTCCCCATCAACTGAATGGTTCTGCTGGTGTGAGCATTGGTTGAAATAGCTGAGGAATTTGGTATTTCTGTTGTCATCTTTAGGCTTCATAAAGAGTTCAAACTTTTTTTCTGGGTGAGCCTGTATTAAACAATAATTTACAGAGAGTTGATATTTTAAAGGGACTAAAATTACTTTTTTTAAGTAACACATTTAGGAGTTATGAAGAATACTGGGCTCTTGGCTGCAGATATTTGAAACATGCAAGTTCCCATTAGTATTTTTACTTAGACTTTTACACCTTTTTAAATTTTTTTTTAATACTTATTTATTTTTACGGTATGTTTATTTATATTAGCATTTGTTTTATTCCTTTATGTTGTGTGCTTCTGCCATCAGCCCAGGTCAAGGGAATTAGACAAGGAAGATCTTTAGTCTGCTGCAGACATTTTAGTAGGAGTCTGGGGACCTTCTCACACCACAGGAACTCAGCCATGAGCTTTGAGCTGGAAACAAACAGCCTTGGTAGGTAAAAGGACTGGCAGGAACCAAAACAGCTTTTTGATTGCCTGGCAGCACTTACATGAACCAAGAGAAGAAGAGAAAGGGTTAGAAATCCTCTTTTTGTGACTGCCCACTCACCCTGCACTCAGAAAGGACAAGGAGAGGGTGCTCTGTTTAAGCCCCATGTGTTTTTACCCTGTTCTCCCACATCCTGACACATGAGAACAAGCTGGAGAGAACAAGTTTGCTTAGCAGCAAACATTAAACTCCACAGTTACCAATCTGTTGTTGTAACAGAAATATCCCGGGACAACAGATTTTAGAGGTTTTGGTGTTTACCTGTGAACTTTCAGCTTTCCCTCACACATCAGATTGTTCATTGCTCATGTTTAGATTTTGTCCAGAGCTGTAAAACAGAACTGTGACTCTTTTGAAGGCCAGGATTTGTGGAAGTCTGCCTTGAAAAGGGTGGATTCAGTTAAAATCTCAATGCTTTCTGTGCTTGGAGTGCTAAAGGAGCTCTTTGCTTGAATTTGGGTTGCAATCTTATGGAATATTTGGAATGTTGACATCCAAGAGTGTGGTCCAGTGCTTAGGACAGCAGTTCCAGGAATGTGTGTCCGAATCTTTTCTCTGTATGAGACTGGGAAAGATAAGGAGCCAGTGAAAGGGCAGGGCTTCTAAAGGAACAAGATGCACTCTGTCTTCCTCACAGGGACCCTGTGCCATACACTATTCCAGCCTCAAATGCAGACCAGGAAGGAGATATTCCATGTAAGGTGTGTGTCCAGGCAGCTGGGCAGCCTGAGCTCCATCTGCTCCTGCCTTAAAGTGATGGGAATGGCACCAGCTCACTGGGTTTGACTGCTCACCAGGATCCATCTCCTCATCTGGGGGTTTGGGCCATGGGCAGGGACACCTTCCACTACCCCAGGTTGCTCCAAGCCCTGTCCAGCCTTGGAAGGTCTTGGACACTTCCAGGAATGGGGCAGCCAGAGTGTCTTGGTTAGGCAAGACAGGTATCTGGCAGAGAAAACTGGAGTTTCCCTTGGAATGGAGAATGTAAAACACCCCTTGCTCCAAATTACTACAGTTTTTGCAATTAGGAGCTTTTAGGCAAAAATATGGGAATGGGAATAACAGTTCTTTACTAGGAATATTAAAAATGCAAATGCAGTAGTACAAAAACAAACAAACAAACAAAGGCAAACAAAAAAAAGTCCTAGAAAACCCTGACAGAGTCAGAGATATGACCTGACACCCTGTTGTTGTCAGGGTGTTCGAAGCAATCCAAATAAACCCTCCTGCAGTAACAGATGTTGTTCTGTGGAGTAGAGATGATCCTGCAGGAAAAAAGGGTCCAGTGCTGGCGAGATGGGTCCGGTCTTCCTCCAAGAATTCAGTGCAAAAACGGCGGAATGGGTGTTTGGGATTGCTGTTTTATCCCATGGAAAGGCTTTGGCTCCTCCCACTGGGTGGAGCCTCTCCCAATGGGATGAGGTGATGTCATCAGTGCTGTGAGAGCCTTCAATGGCCCATTCACAGGGGATGTCCCTGGAGGAGGATGGGGGCAGGAAGAGATAAGGAGGCCCTGCCTTATNCAAAAACGGCGGAATGGGTGTTTGGGATTGCTGTTTTATCCCATGGAAAGGCTTTGGCTCCTCCCGCTGGGTGGAGCCTCTCCCAATGGGATGAGGTGATGTCATCAGTGCTGTGAGAGCCTTCAATGGCCCATTCACAGGGGATGTCCCTGGAGGAGGATGGGGGCAGGAAGAGATAAGGAGGCCCTGCCTTATCTGCTGTTATCAGGTGTCCATGAACAGAAGGCATCACCCTCTTCCCCCCTGGAGTTACAAGAGATAAAGAACAAAATCTCCCAATGGGTTTCAATGGATGAAAATAGAATACACATTTTTGGTTACATTTTTCAACTGCAGACACACAGCTTCTCTGGGCCAGGGTCTCCCCATCCTCACAGAAGGATTTCTATATATCTCATCTAAATTTCCTCTCATGAAACAAGCTGAGGAGGAAAAAGGCTGTATAAACTCAAGGTCTGATCATGCTACTTGTAGAAGACTTTGGCTGAAATTGTAAATACTATTGAAATATGTGGAGGAGTGTGTGTGTGTGTGTGTGACTGTGTGTCTGTGTTCAAAACTCACTGGGAGAGTAAGAACTCTCCCAAGGCATGAATTTTTGCTGTGGATCCTGCTGAGGAAAGCACTAAAATGTGCTGTGTTAAGATTAAGTGGATATTTACTTACTTCAGGGAGTCATGACCCAAAGCAGACAAAGAACAGGGCTGGAACAGCACATGGTGCTGAGAGCATCCTGGATCTTGACTGTTGAGGTGCTTCCAGCTAACTGGGAATTGTTTCCCTGCAGATGAGCAAGGGCAGCACCACCTTAGGGCTGCCAAACTCAACTTGGGGGATCTGGCAGGAACTGAGAGACAGTCAAGGGCTGGTGCCACAGGAGAGCAGCTGAAAGAGGCCACCAAAATCAACCTTTCTCTGTCTGCCCTGGGCAATGTCACTTCGGCCCTGGTGGATGGCAGGTGCAGACACATTCCCCAGTGAGACTCCAGGCTGACCAGGCTGTTCCAGGACTCCCTGGGGGGACACCAGGACCCTGATGGTGGCGTGGGTGTCTTCGGCCGATGACAGACATGAGGAAACCTCAGCACCTTGTGCTGCACAAATCGAGCCAGGAGCATCAGGAACAAGCCCTGCATCAACAAGGACCCCAAGGATGCCCTGCTGAGGAGGATGTTAAGAGGCTGAAGGTCTTTCTGGCTGAACAGATGGGCATGAAGGACTTGTCAGGTAGGAGAGCCTTTACTGGCTGCAGAGATGTCAGAAAATGGGGTTAGCTAACATGAAATGTTAGCTAAATTTTACCTCAACTTTTCCCTTACCTGTTGGAGGAAGAGTTCTCCATTCTGGTTACAGGTTTTTCCTTCACTGCTGCCAAATTGACCTTATTCCACTGGCAAAGATCACCTCAATAATCCAGTGTTTTCAATTGTGACAAATTCTGTTAGCAATGGCTGACATGATTCAAATCCTTGGTTATATTTGGTGACTGTGGGCTAGAATTTGGTCAGTTGCAGAAGAGGTTTCAGCTGGAAGAACAAAAATGAGCTGCAAAAGAAATAATACCACAAAATTCTTTAGTAAATATATGTATGTATGTTTTCAAAGTAAATATTCAGCCCCTGTTCTCCTACAATGTGAATTTTTGACATTACAAGAGAAGTTTTGCCCTCCTTATGGCAGTGTTGGAGGACTCAGCCCAGCCTCAGCACACTTGTTCTCTCCTCTGTAGCAGGACTAGGAAATGCAGGAGCAAATGGGGAAGAGCAGTCTTTAGGGAGCTGATCTCCTGTGGAGAATTAGCCCTTTAAAAAAATCAACTTTCAGCAGGGGAATAAGGCTGTAGGAAGACTTTTCCCCCCTTTCTGCCCCATTTCAGAAAGAGCTGTGAATAAAGAAGATAATTTCCTTGCACATTTCATCTTTCCAGTGGTTTTTATCTCCCAAATCTGTAGCATAGCCCTGGAAACAAGTCTCCTGTTTTCTTTGAAAGAGATACTTGTGCTTATAAATACCATACAGTTACATTCACTTCCATCTTTCCCTGGAGTGGAACCTCTCCCTCTCTCCCCTCCCCTGTGGAGCCCTGGGCCAGCGGGGTTTTGGCAGCGGGTGCAGTTTGAAGGAGCACAGGGGTTGCCATGTTCTTTCCTGGCACCCAGCTGCTTTGTTCTCTTTCCAGGAATTCTGCAGACAATCCCACCCAGTGACTCTGAGTGATTTTTATTTCTGTTTTGCTTTGTAGGGCTTCTACCTGCTGAGACTGCTCACCTGGGAGCAAATCCAGCTCCCTGCCTCAAACCCCTGGTGGATCTGGAAGCAGAGAAGCAGATCAGAGAAGTTGGGAAAGGATATCCCAGAGTGGCTTTGACTAAAACTTTTTTCATAATAATCATTACAAATATGGTTGAGCCTTTCCAGAACACTTCTCTTTTTCTATTTCTTTCTCTATTTTGTAATCCTTGGACTTCTCCTATGAACAGACCATGTGTTATGGAGACCATGTGCCTTATTATAACCCACCTCTCTGGGGATGGATTGGAATGGATTCCCAGGAAGAATTTTTGGAGGAACTACATGTGAAATTGTCAGAAAAGGGAGGAATAGAGTTGAGGAAAGCAGTAGTCAAAGGTGTTAAGAACAGTACAGAGATGAGGAAAAAGAGGAATACAGAGCCAAGAGGAAGAATGAGGAGCCAGAGGGAGAGAAAACTCTGCCGTTACTCTTTAGAAAGTTCATTCCAGGGCACCACAGCCACCAAAGGCAGCTGTTTTTAGGGCTGAGCAGTCACTTTCATCAATAGCAATCACTGCAGTGACAACTTAAGTCACAGAAAAAGTCAGTGAATACTGGTGGAGTTGTATGGGGATGGGCATAAGGTGTGGCCTGGAATGGACCTGGATGTGTCCTCGGGTACAGTGACAGGACTGTTGCTGTGCCTTGCAGGAGTACCAGGAGAGGCTGTCCTGGCTCCAGGCTACCAAGCAGAGCAGGCATCCCAGCCCGCCTGGGATGGACATCAGCAGCCTGAGGGATGACCTTGATCTCAAGGTGTCTGTTCCAGGATCTCCTCATGAGAGAAGCAGGTGTGGGAGAGGCGTGGGAGGCTGTGCAGCCAAGCCCAGGTTCCCTCAGGAGCAGGCACTGTTTTTGCACTCAGATCCGTGGCAGCCACTGCAGCCTTTAAAAGGCAGCAAATGCTGCCACTGCAGCAAGTGCTGCCTGGCAGCAGCAGCCACTGCTCTCAATCCACCCTTATCCACAGCAGGAGCAGGAACTCTGCCTCTCCTGGACCAGATTTAAGACTTTGTCCCAGCTTTGTCCTCTTCCCTATTTCCCTGACTTCTTTCCCTGTCAAGACCAGCCTGACCCTGACCCAACCCTGTAGGCCTTGAGGCAATGAAAAGCCTAATTTTTGAATGAAATTCCTGCCTTTTGCTCACGTAGCAGAGTTCCCCCTGACTGAGGGCAGCAGGCAGTCTCTGCAGCAGAGGTCACTGCTCTGTCCCCATCCCACTGGACTCTCATTCCCAAGGCTGGGCTGCCTGCCGCAGTCTCTCTCTCTTATGCAAATGTGCTGCAGCACTTGCTCTCCTGATGGATTATCCACACCATCGCTTGCTGCAAGGCAGATATTCCTCCCCTCCCCTCCCCTCTTGTGCATCCCCAGGCTCTGAAATGGATTATTTTTGGAGCCTGGCTATCCCAGCCCTGTACAGTCTACAATATTTACCCGATACACCCTCTCAGTCTTTCATGGTTTTTACTTACCAGCAGAAGTAGGTGAATGACAGCCCTTTTCCTTTCAGACATGTCATTCCTAGCTTTGGGTGAAGGCTTTGGGAGATGGTTTCACAGATTTATGTCTAGTTGTGCACAGCTCAGTGCCAACATTGTGGCAATTTCCTATTTTCAGCTGACAGACTGGAATGACCTCTGACCACGCACCTTCATACGGAGACACTGTTGCTGCAGCACATGAAGAGCCAACAGCCCAGGTACCCTCCAGGCTCCTTCTCCCCTCAGGGTGAACAAACCTGAGTGGATTGTGCTTCATCTCCCCCAAGACTCACCGTGTCTTTCAAGAGCTACAGCCTCTGTTTTGTGCCCAGGACTCAGCAGCACTTGGGACTGTCACAGACAGTGGTGGGGTGAGCAGGGGCAGCAGGAGCTGTCACTGCCCTGGGGATTTCCCTGCCCGTGGACCAGCAGCTGCTGCTTGCCAGGTCAGTGACATCCCTGCTTGTGCCAGCTGTCCCCTGGGCAGCACCACAGGCAGCAGCAGGTGCCTTCTGGCATGACACCACAGCTGCTGAGCTCCAGCTGTCAGTGCAACCCCGAACCACCACATGTGAGTTAAAATTACGGACTGGTTTGGGTGGGGTGGACCTTAAAACTCACCCCATTCCACTCCCTGCCATGGACAGGGACACCTCGCACCAGACCAGGCTGCTCCAAGCCCCATCCAGCCTGGCCTTGGATGCTGCCAGGGATCCAGGGGCAGCCACAGCTGCTCTGGGCACCCTGTGCCAGGGCCTCCCCACTGTCACAGCGGAGGATTTCTTCCCAGTATCCCATCTGACCCTGTGCTCTGGCAGTGGGAAGCCATTCCCCCTTGTCCTGCCACTCCAGCCTTTTGCCCAAAGCCCCTCTCCAGCTTTCTTGGACCCCCTTTAGGCACCAAGAGAAGCTCTGAGATCTGCCTAAAGCCTTCTCTCCTCCAGGCTTTTTTTACCTCAAAGCTACCTTTGCCCTGTTTGGGTGGATGCAGAGTTGTTCCCTGTGGCGCTCAGTGAGGCCAAGCTCCAGAATTACAAGAGAAAAATGGAGATGTTCAAGTCAGGAAATGTGGATGCCAAAAATTGTGTGTTCTTGGTAACAAATCCTGCCTGGAGCTGCAGGCAGGGGAGCCTTAAGTGCCCAGACAGGTTATAGAGATGCCTCCTTTTCCTTGTGAAAGAGGTCCTTGAAGGGCTCTTGGAGCCCTCTCATGTCCCTACAGGTAAGGCAGCTGCTGTCCTGTGGCTCATGGATGGGCTCTTCCATCACTGAGGCCACTTTTGCCCCCAGCTCATGTATTTCACAGTGTTTGCAGCACATCATCCAGAACTAACAGCAAAATTTCCCAATAATCCTATTTCAAGGGCACTGTCAGGGCCTGGAGGACATGGCTGGGATATGAGGGATGCTATCACCGTGGACACGGAA
>VXBR01005144.1:0-71796 GCA_013400215.1 Cisticola juncidis
ATTTTCAGATGGACTCTCACAGGTCCTCTTGGCAGTAACCCTGGAGGTCCTTAGCAATTACTGAACTACATGGCCAAGGGAAAAATTGCTAAGGCAGGTATCAAACACTATGCACAGTAGCTTTAAAGAACTCCTTGCTCTTTAAGCTTCTAAGGAGAAGTCTGATAAAGGCCATCAGGAAATACATCTCCAGTACTGTCCTTTTTTAAAAGCAGGAAGCAGCATAAGCATTTCCAGGACCAATCTGTGATGTCTCTCTCTGTCTGCACAGTTAGAGCTAGTGTGAACGGCCCTGGCACATTGCAAAGCCTCCAGCCCTCCTGCCTCTGAGGTGTGCAGATGGCAGACAGAGCCTTCACCTTAATGTAAAAACAGAGGAGGACTTGCTATGGACCTGAAAAGGTCCCAGCCACACTGGTAGGAGTAAAGCCTGAGTCACGTCATGGATTTTTTTTTCTGTGGTTTGCCTGGATTTGGTTTTGAATGACAGTAGGAGATGGATTTTTTTTTTCCTTTCAAATACCACATTATGAAAAAAGTGAAGAAATTAGGAAATGGGAAAATTAAGAGTTCCTGTGCAGCCTTCATTTGACTCCCTTTTCACGCATGCTTTATTGCTTGGTTTCTTCAACACTTTCTTTTAATCCGTTGGGGCCGATTTCATTCTATAAAGATACTGTAAAGACTTATTGGGAAGGAGACAGTGGTTTACAGGAAAATAGGACAGGCTTATAGTTGAGACACTTGAATGTGGCCCCAGAGGACTGGGACTGAGTCCACAAAGTATTTAAGACTTGTGTGTACTAAGCTTGTCCTTGGACCCTATGTTTGGGGCATCTCAGGATTCACTCAGGGCCTTGCAGAATATCTCCAGGCCTCATGCTGGTGGCATCAAGACAACACAGGAACATCCATCCTAGGCAGGATTTCCTGTTCTGCCAGGAGTGGGCACTTCAGGTCCCCTCTCAGCTGCTCTCTCTGCTGCTGCTGTGAGATTGCATTCTCAACATCTCCAGTTTCCCTGAGGCTCATCCTGCCAATTAAGTTTTGGACACGTTTTGGACCTAAGGCTAGGCTTTTAGGACTAATCATTTTAATACTGGAAACAGAGATTCCAATCAGAGGTTAAACAGAGTGCTGTTCTACACTTCAGAGCATTCTCTCTGAACCATTTCAGGGTGTGTCACCACAAAGTCCTCCAGTGTGTCCAGGCTGCAGAGATGAGCAGTAAGCATTCCCACAGCAATTCATCTGCTGTCCTCCCCTTTCCCTACCCACCTCCTCTCATATGAATCATTTATCCTCCTCCTTACACTTATAACACATTATTTTGTCTTCTCACTCCTAATTTGCTTACACTGCAAGTGTACATGTAATAACTTGAACTTTATCATCCCCTTTCACCAGTACCCCTCTTTAGGATAAGGTGGCATAACACACCTTTTGAAACCACTGTTAAGTTGTAATAGTATGTGGCATAGAACTGTGAATCATAATAACTGGACAAGCCTTGTTTTAGTCTATGAACCCCAGTGTTTCCTGAGTGAGACAGTGGACACAACACAGGTGGAGCATTTTGCCCACACTGCCTGTCCTCTTTCTTACTTTAAAGACTTTTGACATCATATCTACCACAGTAAACTGGGAATTGAGGTAATTTTTTCTTCAGGAAAAGGCACTGTAAAGTTCTATTCATTAGTATTCATTAATAGATTGCCATGAGGAAATTAATAATTTCGTATTCACTTCAGAGTCTGAAAGGTACACAGTAATTAAAAGGTGGAAAGTTTTGTATGACTATCGACCTTCCAAAAACTGAATGCAATGTAGGTTTTATAGAAAAAAAATCCAATATCTTAAGGACTGTGTCAAGATGCATACTTGCAAGAAGACATGGTGAGACTGCCTGAGGCCCCTTCTTTCAGTAATTTTCTGTTCTGGATTTGATTACACAACTGTACCGTTTCTGTAATTCAGAGGTAGCGTTGAATGGATGCTAAAACACTTACTTCCAAGAAAGGAACATTTAAAGAGATTCAGGTGCCTAAATATAAGAAGAGCTGTCTAATGTCATTTTAGATGCTCCAAGAAGCCTGTCTGGCTTGCAGCTGCTGCTCCAGCAGGGCACAAATCCTGCCATAAATCCTGTGTCAAAGCTGCCAACACATTATATGACTGCAGCAACTGCTGCCATCTCCAAAAGCATTATGTTTAGGTACCTGCATTTCCCCATTTAAATTACATTTGAACACTGAAAACAGAGAGTCATCAGATAAACTCAGATCTAACTTCAGCCAGGATTTCCCAGCCACAGTGCGTGATTACTCTCATTTCCCTGTTTCAATCCTTCCTGCTTAGTTTAGAGTTTGTTTCCTCTTGAGGTTCCCAGGCAATTTTGGTGAAATGGCTGACAAATCAGATATGGCTGCAGGAGCCCAGTGTGAGGAAATGCTTGTCTGTATTCAGAAATCAGCAGACAAGGCATTTCCTCTCAGCCCACTGATCCTCGTGTAGCTGGACTTTAAAGTTACAAGCATGCAAGCACTGCCTCTTCTTACCCTGTTTGCTGGTTTATGCTGGTTGGGGTGGGGGTTCTGCCTGAAATTCGTCCCTGAAGGAGGCATAACTTGCAGTTACAAAGAAGGATAAATGCTTCTGCAGTCTTAGGGCAGGAACAGGAAAAGGCAGAGGAAACAACAGGACTATGGTAATGTTACAGATACCCACAATGCTATTACTATCAGGCAGATTCAGTCTGTGGTGCTTTAACAGGGTGCAAAGAAACACACATGGATTCTGCAAGGATTTTGCAAGTTCAAAAAATGATGTTGTTAGAAGATTTAAGGTCTCCTAATGAATGTCCTTAAACTTGTATGTATGTTGCAGTCTTTATTTTACTGGTATTTTCTGGTTGGAGAAATAACCTTTGGCATGCCTTCTTCAGCTTCTTTGCAGATAGAAACTTGGCTAAATAATTTTCCCACCTAATTTCAGTGGAGTTGAGTATCTAGACAACTTTATGTATTTGACCCCCAAGTCTTGTTTATGTTAGAAAATGTTTAATTTTGTTCTATAAGAACAGTACATCTTCCTTGCTGTAGGTCAGCTCATGTTCCAAAATAAGTCTTTCTATTAGTGCAGGTCATACAATTTTGCCAATTAAAATAAGCTCCACTATCAAAAGAACTGTTTTAATGTGGACTTCTATGTACCTTAGAGTTTTCAGCATTATTCTTAAGTTAGGATAGGATTTTTTTTCACATTACTGACATCAGCTTGCAAGTGCATTTTAGACCAAACAAGGTGAATTTTGCCCAGTAAAATATTAATACTCTAAGTATCAACAGGCATGGGAGAAATACATTCAGAGCTGGTAGACATCAAAATGCTGGTGGAACAAGCTGAACTATTCCAGATGCTCACCTGGAGATTTATTTAAGCTACTCTGAGAGTTGCTACCTTGTGAAAACCAGTTTTACCTAGTGTGTCACTCCATTGATACTCCACAGGATCAACACCCTACATTTCCAACCACTTTGCAAAATATGGGTCAAATATATCTTAGAACAAGAAAATGTTCTGACATTTCACTGATTTAAAAATGTGTTCTTCAGAAATATTTGTATATGCTGTGAGTAACAGGGATGCTTCCTTCTTCCCAAGTCTTCTTGTCTTGTGCATTTAGACCACAGGATTCTCAAGTAGGGTTGATTTTTTTCTATTGTATTTTTGAGGGTTTTGGTGGGTTTTTTGGGCAGAGTGACCTTTAACTGTTGCTATTCTACCCCAGTGTAAAGCAAACTGCAGACAAGAATATCAGTGTGGACATGACAGACAATCCTATCACATAGGAACTGTGATCTCCCCTTCCCTGTCTCAAAAGCCCAGTGCATACCCCAGCACACATAGGCACCAAAACTGAAAAAGAAAATGGTGCTCAGTTCCAGATTACATGCATCTAAAACTTTTATTTGTGACCACTGTAGTAATTATATACTTGGCTGGGTAAGTTATACTTTGGAAAGCTATGCCGGCAATGAAAAAAGCAGCAGCCCAAGGTCACAGACTACAGTGTTCAAAGAGACAGGTGTGAAGCTTTAATTTCTTTTTGTTCCTTTGCTCTGTTATATGTTTTCTCACTGGCTGTAAAAGCTGTCTGTTAATACTATCAAACCACATTATGGCCTTTTCCTTTGCCTGTCCTTGTACTGTTGCTGTTGGAGCTGAGAAATTAGGGGAACGACTTGGGAGCTCAAACATCCTCTTTCCTACTCTGATGGCAAGAGGACAAGTAGCTCTGCTCCTCTGGCTGCCTTCAAAGCACCTCCTAGGACCTCTAAGAAACCTCATTCTGCTGTATGAAGCTTAGGTTATTCTGAGAAATGATACAAGAGATAATTTCTTATGTCTGTGCATCAGATAATGTTATTTGTATATCCCTTATCTGGCATGTTTTCCCCAGACGCTCTGTGTGGGTCTTTCACAGAACAGAAAAGGCAGCTGAAAAGAGACTTTAAAGAAAGGAAAATAGAGAGCCTCATAACATAACAGAGGGGTTCAAAAGGAGGTGAGATGCTAACAAGCTTAAAATCTGTTTGTTTTAATCTCCCTACTGCTTTCATGACACAGATCTTTAAATAACAGTACACTTGACTTTTTTTTCCAAGATAAGAGCCACGATTTGGTGACTCTCTGTAAACAGAGCAGAAACCACTGCACCAAGTTCATGTGGCATCATCTTTCTTCTTGTGTGATCTTGAACCTCATATGTCTTAATACAAACATTTACAATATTTCACCAGAATTTCCTTATTGCACCCATATCTCCTTTCTTTCGGGTTCTAAATTTCAAAGATCAGGGTTAGGTTTCATAAGAAAAGCTTTAAACCTGTAGCCTCCAAGACATGCCCAACCACATGACAAAACAGAGCCCTGTTAACAGTGAGTGACCTCTCCTCTGAGAAGAGAGACGGCAAAAAAGGGACAGATGTATTTCAGGGGCCAAATCTGTCCACATAGTGTTCTTTTTACTTCAGTCATACCTCACTGAAGGAAGACTTGAATTTTTCTTTTTTATAACTGTTCTCGAAGTGTATTTCTTGTATCATAATTCCACATTACCTACACTGTAAGCTCTTGGGAACAAGAATCCTGTTAGATCATATGCTTGTACTGCATCCAGCTGAGGGCTAGCACAGTATTGCTATAGAAAAAAAATGTTATGAAGTTAGAGGAAAAGATCACTGAAACGGATATGTCAGGGGAGAAGTTCAGAAGAGCCTCTTTTCATACTAAGGACAAAGGGAAGCAAAGCTTACAGAATCTATGTTTGACCTTTATGAATAAGAAAAAAAATCTGAGCTTGTTTGCATGAAGAATCAATGCTGATCAAGAGTAAACTGTCTGTTGGAAGGCGAGAATTTGACCTCGATATGACATGCTGTGCAGAAATTTGCAACACTTACAGTCATTTCACTCTTACTACCCACCATGCTGTGTTCACACAATCAGCCCAGATAAGAGCAGTCTCCCCCGTCTTGTTTCCTCCTTTTAATTCATTTCTTTCATCTTGTTTTTTGCAAACTCTCTAGCACTCTTGCATATTCCACACTAAATGAGCTTTGAGCTTTAATGAAATGGGAAAGAAAGTTGCAAGAAGCTGGGACTGGCCTTAAGATGCTGTTTCAATTACGCTCTTTTAGTCTTTCCAGGACTGAATGGAATATTCCTATGGCAATGTACTCTTTAATTTGCATTAATTTCTTGAGTTACATGGTAACGGCTGATGCATCGTAGTAATCACTGACAAATAGGCTCGGCTGGAGTAGGCAAATTGGATCTGTGGCAGGAGGAGAATAGAAATCTCAAATCCCAAGAATATAAAAGCCTAATTTCTGTCTATGCATTGACAGGATGAACCTGAGCTCAGATCAAAGGTATTCTCTGAATAAGCCACTTTTGCAAGCGCACAGAGCTTGAGATGGAATAGAGAGAACCAGCTAAGAAGGGCTTCCAGAATCAAAAATTCCAGAATAAGGAAGGTATTTTAAATCAAAAATAAAATTTCTCTCCCCAACAGATCGTACATCAGCTGCTCAAATACAGAACTTCTTGAGCTACTGCCCTCTGAAAATCTCATGTCCTTTTCTTCTGAAAAGGACATAGTAAAGGAGGAGGACATATTAAAGAGGAGAAAATTGAGAGCTAACTGAAATGGACTGTATGAAAATGTGAAGCAAACAACATCTCCATTGTACTTGTCATTGCAATTTTTTCATTTGGCTATTGCAAGAGATTTTGAAAAAATGTAATTGTATAATTGTTGACGCATTATTTTTCATAGAGGTAAAGCATAAAATTTCCTTAAACCCTCAGGAATCAGGCCTCCCAGGTTCCACCAGATTAACCTAACATCATGAAGCATGTTTAAAGTAACACATTTTGGATTCGTTCTATTTGCCTTTTAGATCTGCTCTCCTAGGTAAAATCTCTTCAAGTTTTACATTTAAAAAAAGCTGGAAATGTTATAGAATCTTTTTTCCAAGAATGTTAAGTTTTAAGAAATGCATCAAAAATCATGAAACTTGAAATTAAAACATGAGACTTGGCAGCAGCGGTGAGCAGTAATTCACTCTTCCAAGCACTTCCTCACCCTTTCAAATAGAAATTGCTAATCATGAGAAAAAATTCATAAACGCACATTTGTATAGCACAGATCAAGCCAGCAGCCTATAATTACATTTAAACCAAATATAACCTTAATTTCACTCATCTATTTCTAGTTTCCCAGCACTGATCTGAAAACACACGCAGAGAACCAGCCCAGCCTAGCACTACAACTCCCTCATCTTGACCAGTTCTGTCAAAGTTCAGCAGCAGCAGATCACCGAAATGTTTGTATGCAAAGTGATCCAAGTCTATTGACTTCCTTTCCCGTAGTTCTCTCCCATGTATTATGCAAAATTCAGCAGGCAGATATTATAATCAGCACATTAGTCATGGAGCAGACACCTCCAATTTCCTTGTAGCTTCTCAAAGTCATATTCTGCTGCTGCTCTGAATGTTCTCAAGTATTTCATTCAGCATCTTAGTGTGAGTATGAAGAACCAGCACAAAATGGACATGACACAATACTACAGTGGAGAACTTCTGCTGGTCCTCAAGTGCCCAGGGGTTTATTTTGACCCTTCGCTGCCTGAGTAAGAGGAGAAATTACAGGAGCCCTGTGAAGGTTGAAATTATTGTTTACGGAAACACATCTTCTCACGGCCAGTGCAATTCAGCCAGTCTCATGGAAATCAGTCTTGCATTGGAAGGTCTGGACTGTGCCAAGTATCTCCTAGACTTGCTGGCAATGTGAAAAGTCAGAGACCACCCACAATTTACACTGAAGGGTTTTGTTCTGACAGAGCTTTGGAGTGGTTGTAACTAAACCTGCAGTGCTTTTGCTACAGCATGATGCCAGCACAGCATTCATTGGTGACTTCCACACCACATGCTGCTTCAATAAATTCCTAGAGTAGCCAGGAGAACAGCAGGCTGGGTTAAGGAGGATACAACACCACAAGGTCTGGGCTGATCCTTTTCACTGGCATGGCAGAAAACTTCACCACATCAGGTGCTTCTAGTACCCACCAGGGGATATCAGTAATCAGACCTGCAGCCAGAGTTTTTAGGTGTCAGAAGTGAAATGTCATTCAGTGGTTGACCCTACTTCTTGCATGATTTCAATTGCTCTTTCTTTTGGAGGCATACTTTCCAGATGTTACTGCAATGCTATTTCCCATGGTTTGGAGATGCTTTTCCTCATCTCTAGCTATGACCAATCCTGCCAAGGAGAAAAGAGGAGCAGAACCTCCTCTCTGCTTAACGAAATATCCTGGAAATGGTGCCATATACCAGAATTGGAAGGATTTCCCTGGAGGATTCTGGGAGTGTGACTAAGCCCCTCAGAGTGTCTAGAAACACCTCTGTTTTCTTTTAAATGTTGCAAAAGCTGCTGTACTTTGAGATCTGTGCTTGGGTGTTGGGTAGTCTGGGGTTGGGTTGGTTGCCCCTCCTTCAGCAGTGATGCTGTGCCTCTGCCTTGGGGGCTTACTGGGACAGGTGAGAGGGCCAGCAGCCCCCAGGAGACCAGCTGACACCTGGGCAGCCACAATATGAGCTTATTTTTCACATATACAGGAGAATATTATGTTGTGCATTTGAAACTAATTTAATTATTCCAACATTCTTCTATGCAAAAGCAGAGACCTTAGGAAATATTTGTGTAATAGCAATAAATGTCCCCTTCATGATAATTTATGCCACAAAGAGATTTTTCCAGTTGTTATTTTCCAGTCTAGAGTCCATTCCAAAACACCAAAACACTTCATTAAGTTTTAAAGGGTACAGGTAGGGAATTTTTAAGACAAGCTGAAATACTTATCTTAAGGTTAGCCACACTGATCTGAAACTTTGAGCTTGAAAAATCTATCTGGAAATATCTTATATTCAGACTTTTTTTTTTTTTTTTTTTTTTTTTTTAATCTAGAATTCTGATACTCCCTGGTCTGTTCTGAGCAAAATACCAAAAAACCCACTTCTCTTCCCAAGAAGTGTAGAAATGCGAAAATTGCAGTGTGGGGACAGTGAAAGGTGAACTTCTTTTGGTACATTCTCATCAGAGGTTGAGATTTATTCCTTAATTTAGTTTTTTTTGCTATGATTTACAAATTTGCAGAAACTTGTCCTCGAGAAAACTTGTCCACAAAAATTATCAGATGCCATGTTAAAATGATGTGCTGACATTTTCTATGTAAGCAAGTTACATCTCAAAAACCTGAGGATGTGTGAGCTGTTTTTCCAATGTGGATTTCACTGAGCTGTAATTACTCCAAAACATTTTAAATCCTGATAAAGACTTACATATTTTCTTTTGACTTCTGCTGTATTTTGATAGCATAGATGGAAAAATGTTTTACTGTAGATAAATGTAACTGTGGGTTTATGACTTTGCTAATAATCATGAGTCAATAGATCTCATGATACCTACAGCAGCTTGCTAGATAAAGCAATATACAGATACTAATGTCTGCAGAAAGATATAATAGTAGAAAGGCTTAGCAATGCTGACTGTCCTTCAGTTCTGCTTTGCCTAAGCTCATTGCAGGTCAGTTTAAAGCTAAATCCAAGTCCAGTTACCAATATCTGCAATTTGTTCTGCATTCTCCGCCCCTCCCAAAAAAAATCCTTTCTAAAATCTCCCATGCTACTTTCTAATGAGACCAAATATCATCTGCTACTTTAGTCCTAGAGAGAAGCAGAAAAGGAGTGCAAAATTATGCTTTTAAAGTGTGTTCCCTTTTGATTGTCGCTCTTCAGAGGCAAAGTGTTCACTCTGGATATCTGCAAAATGGGCTGCTAAAGAACTACAAATATGCTTTGTTTTATGGATTACCGTGAGGAGAATTATATTTTAGTTCAGAGAGTTTGAAGGAAGCTGGGAGGAGGAGGTATGGGCCATGAAGTAACTCTAAGAAGCTTATACTACCTTTCATTTATTTAGGCATGTGTGGGATTAGCTTCAGGCTGATTAAAGGAGACCATAGAGAAGGAGCAACAGGGGTTAGTACGAGGTAGAGGAGGAGGTGCTGCAGATCCAGTCATGCTGCAGGAGAGCTGACACGTTGCTGTGGCAAAAGGCTTGTGCATTAATAATCCTGCAATATTGTGTGGAAACCTGGAGTGGGGCTGAGGCACTTGGCACTGCTTGGGTTTAGGAATTGCAGCTGAGACACTTTTCCATGGAGCAGGGAGACACCCAGGCTCACCTGGTGCCTGAGCCAGCTGTGCCTCGGGGAGCAGTCTGAGATCCCTTGGTATTCCCTGAACAGTGTGATGCTAAGGCCAGCAAGGCAGCCTGTGAGGGCAGCAAAAGGCTGGAGAATTGGTGGCCTGTAGCTGCACCATCTTAAAATAACTCACAGGCAACATACCCCTACAAACACAGATGTGAAGGAATTACTCAAATCTCTTCTCTGTAACTGGTTCCCAAGGCTGCCATCCTCCCACAGTATAAGAATTTGCATATGGCCCATGTTTTTCCATGTTTTTCCACAATACCATCTCTCTAGTTATTATGCAAATCAGATACCCTGAGGCAAAGACCACACGAATGCTGTTGAGGAGTTACAACTATTGTTACAGCTCAGGAAAAGAGCCTTCTCTACATTCAGTGGAGTGACTCCATTGCAATATGAGGGCAAGGTTTCATTGAAGTATATAATTCAACCTCTTCAGAAGAAGCAGCTTGATAGCTTTCTGATCTGCAGAGCCTGAGCAGAAATAGTCCCCATTCTGCTGGACCAAACTGTGCTTTTTACCCAGGAGATTTGGCTGGAGTGCATTGCCAATCAAATCACAAAGAATTATTAAGGAGAGAGAAAAGCAAGAAACTTTGATGCTGAGCTGACCAGAAAGAAAACCAGCTGGCTTTAAATGGAGATTTTTAATGACATTTTAAAATTATTTCCTGGGAAGTCCTTACAGTGTGTTATTCTTAAAAACACTTTCATGTTGGTTATTTAAACTGCTCTATTTCAGCACTATTCAAAATGCTCAAACTGAAGTCCTGGAAGCAAAGTGTCATGATTTCCTATTTCCAGAGCTGTAAATGTATTTTCTTCTTAAGGAAATATAGTTGAAACATGTCAGACTTGAGAATCATGACTGGCAGCTGTGCTTTTGCACGTTTTCTAGGAGCTCTGTTAGTGGCTGCCAAAGAGAAGTCACCTGTGAGCCAGAGAAAGTGAGCAGAGGGCAACTGTCAGCAGTTTCAGAAAGGAGATCTTTGGAAGGCCCCAAAGACAAACTTTTCCCTTGCAATTTCTTTGGATTCTGCTTTCTACAGGCTTGCCTTTGTTAGGGCAGTTAAAGGGAGATAAGACTGGCTTGGTTGCTTTTGCTTCTCTCTAGAAATCCAGAGGCATTTTCATTTTGAATGCCACACCTTGGTGCATTTCTGAGGAGCTTCAAAACCATCTCCTCCTGGCCACCACATTTGAATCTGGAACAGTGGGTTCTGTTGCTGATCCTGGTAGATCTTCAAGGGGAAATTCAGATCCCTTAACAAGCCAAGCATACCCAGTAGAGTTGGTTCTTTTGCCTGCTCATCTTGGAAGTATTTACCAACATCCTGCAGTTCACAGATCTGAGCAAGACCCACTGCTATAGAAGAAGCTCCTCGGCACAGAAACACAGTGGTTCTGGTCGTGCTCATGGTATGTGAGCCCCCATGTCCATCCTGGCATTGCCATTCACTGCCTGCTCTGCAAAGTGCTTTCTTCTCCAGGAAATGGAATGCCGGTGACATTTACAGGGCAGGGTGGCTCTCAGAGAGTAACCTGTTTCCCAAACACTAGATGGAGCTGGGTAATTGAGGTTCATTTCCAGCCTCCCGGCAGGCTGTGGTTTGCGGGGGAGCAGGGGAGGCGGTGGGGTTGGCAGTCATTCACCCTGCCACCTTCTAGAAGCTGGTTCCAGGGCTCAGTCACAGAGTTTGCCTTTTTTTTTTTTTTTTNTTTTTTTTTTTTTTTTTTTTTTTTTTCACGTGCCACAATAGCCTTATAGAGCAAGGCCAGCCTTATCCTGACATTACATGAAATAGGTCACTATTTGGATAGACAAATTTATTGTGCAGTTTGCATTTAGGCTTAACAGTTTGAATAAATAGTTCTTTTCTTCCCTTAGGAGCTGATGGGCCAGACTCACTTCCAAACAACTGAAGAGTTCTGTACTTTTTGACAAACACAGTTCTCCAGTTGAGAACAGTAAATAGGATTATACAGTCTGAAAAGGCTCTTTATTGCCAGAAAGTTTGTATGTGGGAAGTGGGGGTCTCTCTTTAGCATTCATTGTAATTCTTTTAAAATACTAATGATTTTGTCACATCCAGAGGTTCAGGGCTTTCAAAAGGAAAAGCTGCTTGAAGAAAGCCAGCCTTCTGATGGAAGAGATCTGCATCCATATGATTAACTCGGTATAATATATGCAGAATTAATATATTTTTTATCAAAGAGTCTAAGATGCAATCTTTGCTTTAAGTCACGTGAAGAAATAAGCCGTACCTATTTTTCTTTCAGGAGAGATTTTTATTATGTCAGGTTGATATATATACACATATTTGTCTTTAATCAGTGTGGAATAAATGACACAGATCAGAAAAGGACAAATAATGTAACAGATCAGGAACTCAGTGTTGCAGCTCTCTTGCCATTAAATATAATGGAAGCCCAGTGCAGCAGAGATAGAAAATAGCCTGTTAGCAAGAGAAGTTTGATCCAAGACTCCATCAGAAAGTACCTGGGTGATACTGTACAACACGAGGCCTTCCATCCTATATCACACGGCTGCAGATGTTCATATTATGTATACAATCATGTAATCTCTCTTGACTCTAGAACATCTGTGACATAGATTAATTATGCATTGTGTAAAGACAAAGCATGGTGATTTAATTAGTTTTCTGATTACTGATTTCCAGTTCCACTGGCTCCTTCTCTTGTCCTTGTAATATGAAACAGGATTTACCAGCTTATTTTCCTTTTTTTTTTTAATTTATTTTTGCCTTCCTCTACAATCCAGCTCTCTCACCAGTGCAGTTTTCCCTGTACTTTTCTCACTGTGTTTCACCTTCCTATGTCGCTTCCCTTTCTGGTGCTTCTTTGAGATTAAGAGTCTAGAAACGTAAATATTAATCTAGGTGGAGGGAATGCCATCTGTTTCCAGTTTGGTATCCTTGGGTTTTTTGCATTCCAGATGCAGAATGATGAAATTAAATGAAATAAGCAGAGAATACAGTTATGATGATATTTTAAGACAGACAAATGATGCCCTGGACTAGCTACAGTATAATTTATACTGATGCCAATCACATTAATGTCCTTTTTATTGGTATCAAATATATCCTTTTTTTTAATCTTTTTTTTTTTTTTTTTCCCTTAGACATTCCCTAAAAGCTTGGGTAGTATCTGCAATTTTGTCACTTAGCCAAAAGTTCTGTTTTTCTCCGGGGACAGGTACACCTCTTAGAGCCTGCTACTAGCTGATTTTACAGCCTCCCACACTTCTAATTTACAGACAAATTTGAACTGCTTTCTTCTGCTTGCGATGTGCCTCAGGTCTGCTGGGCACTGAGATGGCATGGAATTTCCTATCTTTTCCTTACAGCTTGATGCTGAGCTGGCTCATCTTCCCTCCTGCTCCAAATTTCTCCTCTCAAATTGTTTTGGGGACCATGACCCAGGTCAAATGATGAGAAATAAAAAGTGAAAAAATAGGCTTACAATAAAAATTTTAAATCACGTCACCATTTAATTTTTGGTGGGTTTGTACTGCTGTTTGCATTCCCTGCACTTTTGCACAAACAGGGAGAGATCTGATGAAAGATGCAGTCTAAGCATGAAGTCTAAGCACTTCCGTAGTCATTTTATGTGTGGGAATGTGTAGATTTTTAGAGCACCAAAGAAAGAATTTGCACATGGTTTAAAGGAGATTATCTTTTCATTTTTACTGTAATTCCCCAGCTTGCTTGCACTTGAAACATGCCCTCTTTCTTACACTAAGAGGAAGCCAACCAGCCTGGGTAGGGGAGTAAGCGTGGAGTAAGGCACACTGCAGCTGCAGTTGTTGGAAATAGTCTTTTAACGTCCTGGCTTGATGCCCCTGCTTTCTTGGTGCCCAAGGCAGTTTCACACATTCCCTAGCAATCCATCTGTGAACTATAGAAATGCAGCAACAATGCTCAATGCACAAGCATCAGCGAAGACAGAGGAAGAGCCTTTGCTCCCAATGGCTGAGCCCAGTAAAACGCTGAGAAATTCATTCAGTTCAGTTGACACATGCTGCAGAGCAAAAGGATGTTCAGGAAAAAAATCTTTACAACACACCATAAAACACACATCTGCAAGTGACTGTGATTGCTAAGGTACCTCTTCCCCAACACAGATGTATAGAATATTAAGATTTTGGTGGTGACTGTCTGCAGGACAGGTTTTTGTTAATAGATAACTGTTGGGATTATAAAATTATAAAATTGCTTCTGACACCATGAAAAGCCACTGATACTCTCTTGGAAGGTGAATTTTCAATACAAATATCCTCAGAGACTTTCAATTAGGGTATTTCAATTTTACCTGAAATAATACCTGTGTTAAAATATTCTCTCTCTCAGGAACATAGGATCTTCCTACTTTAAGTAAATAAATAAAAAATATATCTGGTTTGCTTTGCAGTCAGTACTATATATATCCTTTTAATCTCTAATTAATTCCTTTAATGCCTTTCACTTTTGAGAAGCATCATCTGTAGACCTGGATGCTTACTTCAGCTGGGTGGTTTTCGTGGAAGCGGGAGTTAGATTTACCAGTGCAGGAATGATTTGAAACTGCGTGTGTAGGCCATCTATGGCCTATACATGAGGGCCAGCCTTTGATTTTTTGCTTTATAAGTCTGGCCTTTTCAAGCTCTGCCTCAAAAGCCACTCAAGGTACACCTCTCTTTTTGATGGTATTGACTATATGGTGTATTCTAGGGGATGCCTACTGAGGCTAAGATCCTGTGCAAGAGCTTCAATGCTTACATTGAGTGTTTTTGTCATGTGCAACATGACACAACATCCAAAATCCTTTGGCTTCTGCTCAAAGGAAAAGCTTTGCCAGGAGGTGAGTGCTGCATGATCCACCAGAGCTGTCAGTGTGCACAGTTTTATGGTAGATCATGCCCTGTGGTGTGACCCTGCAAGGAGGTGTTTTCTGGGGTAGCTCAGAAAGGAGAGGATGCACAGCTGCCAGTAGCCAGCCTCCCCAGCCCTGCCAAGCAGTGCAAGGCCTTGGCCTCCCAACCTTTGAAGGGTCTGGCTCCCCAGGCTCTGCAGGGACCTGGTGTGTTCCCTACCCAGGGTCACAGGAGGGAGGTTTTTGGTTGAGCAAAGGGACACCCCACTGCAGAGATGTGGGCACCACCAACTCCTCCTGGATCACACTGCTGACTACACCACGCTAAGCAGAACCTGCTTGTGGAGAGAGTACACACAGCTGGACAAGAGGCAGAGAAGCAGCCCAGCAACCCCAGATCAGGAGTGTGCTATAAATCCCAATGTTGCTGGAACTCTTTATTTTTATTTTTTTTAAAAAAAAGGGCACACAACAAAAAAACCCCTTTTTTGTCTGAGAAATCCTGCTGCAATGCACTTCCAGGCTGAGTGGAAGTGAACACAAAGTGCCTCCTGTAATCCAAGAGTGTACAGTCATCCTTGCTACATTTTCAAATCTGAGCAATGTTAACAAAGAGGTATATCAGAAGGCTGACATTGCCAGGACAAGCACCCACAATTCACAAGTGTTTCATTTGTTTTAATTAACACAAAAGCTGCAAAGATCATCTTGTGACAAGCCAGAAGCTTTGTGCTGAAAGAGTGCAGCAGTTCAGCCAGGGTGGACGAAGGCTCTTGTTGCAGTGTCCAGTGTGAAAACGTGACCGAGACATCCTGGCCTTAAGTGAGTGGTGGTATAATTATTGGTGCATAGAATGCATTTTAAAATTGCTTCACATCAAAGGGCCTTGGCTAGATATTTGCTACTTGACCATGAAGATTCAGGAATGAGCAGAACATTCAAGATTATTAACTCCAGTGAACCCTGAAATGAGAAGATATTACCTAGTTTACAATCACTTTCTGAGACGGTAGCATGGCTTTCCCTTATAACACTTTCCTTTTGAATTTCTTTTTATTTTCCCTTTTTGTCCCCCAAGGTTTTTCTCATTTTAGGAATATCATTGTGCCAGTAATTAACACTGTACTTGACAAAGGTATTCCCTTATCTATGTGGATTTATTGATTTTAAATGTCTGCATTCATATTTTTATACTTGGCACAATAGGATGCTTTGAAGCAGAAATGATAAAGTCATTCACATTAACACCTGGACTTCCTGAAAGATCTGTTTGTCTCCCAGTTCAAAACCACGGCCTTCTGGGGAGGGGAAAAGGGAGGAATTTTTTTTTCTCATTTGTGTTCTTAATGGACTAGAAAACCCAACGGATTTATTGTAATTACAGTGCATTTAGTTTCACAGAATTAATGCTAATGCTACAAAGGATAAAGTTAATTTAAATTAGAGCTGTATGACTGGGCTTTTTATGCATTTCAGGCCAGGAGTGTATGCAGGTACAGAGCCCCATCAGAACTGCTAAAACACTTTAAAGTCTAAGTTAATTTGACTGTGAGGAGAAATATTGGACTACAAAGCATTGTACAGATTCCCTGAGCTGGTCTTTGTGTACCTGAGTGTGCTGCTGGCTATCTTCACCAAAAGATTTGACTAAGAAGTCAGAGAGGGATGCCAGACTAGCAGCTAACACTGTCATTTACTTGTGCATTTGCTGTGGTTTCTTCATTGACAAACATGTTTGTTAGAACACATATTAGGCAGTGTCATCCTACAAGGGAAGCAAGAGGAAATGAAGACAGTTTGCTTGACATGCAAATTATCATCTCAGCTCCAACCAGCTTGTGAAAAAGATACACTTTACAAGAATGACACACACAAGAGAATACACATCAGCCCCATTTTATTTTCAGGAAGCTGCCTTTCCATTTTTTCACAGTAGTTAAGGTAAACCCCCTCCTTTACTAAGTACATTTTTCTGGATTCTCTTTAGAGAGAGAAGCTTTTCACTCCAGCTGCAAGTTTCCATCTTACTCACCTTTCTTCTCTCAGGCTGTAATTGAATCTGTAAGGCATGCTTCTCATGGTTCTGTAATCCGGTGTCATGGAAACTTTGGAGTCAGCCAAAAGGAAAGTGATTCAGAGGCTGGCAATCGTTAAATAGTCAAAAGGATATTTTCTGAAAACAAAGGCTTCAAAATTTTAGACTTCTGCAAAGACAGAGAAACAAGTCTCTTTTGAGCAACACTCGGCACATACACAAGCTCAAATACTGACATCTTTCCTTAGAGTATTGAAATAATGGAGACCTGGACCAAGGCTGCCAGCACTGGTAAAAGGGTTCTCATGAACTGAATTTTTCTAATATCTAACACTTAAGCAACTTAAAAACTATTCAGGACTAACAAGAATGGTCTGAAAAAATATTTATTTTTATAAAAAATAAAAAAAAAATAATAAAAACAAAAATTAACATTAAAAACAAAAACAAATTGAAGAAATCTAGAAGTTGAATTTTTAAGGTAAATCTATACTTTTTATGAACTGGAGCTGTAATAAAAATGCTGTGCACATGTATAAAAGCTATTGTTTCACAAAGAAAATTGCTTGATTAGCATTAATGCAATAGATGAGACCACAGCAGAAGAAAGGAGTCACAAATCAATGGCTGTGCTTCTCAGCAAATTGAATCTTCCATAGCAGCACATTTCGTACATACATATTAGGTATAGAGACTTCAAGAAGTCAAACTGAACACAGAGGAGGAAAAATCCTATACCTTTGCACTATAATCTTAGTATTATATTGTTACAAATGAACTGCACAAATAAAGCAGCAAGCTTGTCCCTTCAAGAGTACAAATAAATAACACCAATTGCAAGTGTGACATTATTACAAAAGAAATACATTTTGTCATGAAAAAAGTACCCTTTTTCATGACAAAGTTAGGATATAAAAGCTAGACTGATCTACACTGAATAAAATGTCTATCAAAAGCATTTTCTAGCCAACAAAAAGCATCCCCAGTTCTCAGTTCTGGAGACAGCTGGGCCTAGCAGTACAACTCAGAAATTCATCTTAATGCAGCATTTCAACTGCTGACCTACAGCAACTTAGTAAAAAGACCTTCCTCAACCTCACAATGAGGTAACAGGTGTGAGTAACACAGATTTACTCTGGAAATGGCCTTATCTTCACCTATTTCCAACATACTGGACCACTGAAAAGGCACCATGGCCTAATAGCTGAGGAACAAAAGGGCGAAAGCAAATTTTTGTTTTTCTCACTTTGCCTTAAACAAAGATTTTGCATTTAATAACTAGAAAGACATTGCAAAGCAATGGGAATCAAATCTGAATTGTTTGGTAGTGCTAATACAGTCTACTGGAAAGCCTACATCTGCTCCTGTGGTTCTGGATTTTAAAAAGCCTCATTTTGTTTGTGGGTAAAATGAAAAGGCGAGTTATTGAAACAAGTATGGCACAGGCAGTGTCATGAAAATTTGGCTAGCCTAGCAGATGAGCAAAAACTTCCCTGACAATCAGAACAAGCCCTCCTGAACAAGGGCAATGCTCCCAGCTGGGAGTGAGGGGCACTTTGAGGATTCAGAGAGCATCCCTAGATCTAAGAGCTCACTCTTTACTACATTCAAATTGCCATCACTACCTGTGGCCACATTTTTTGGATCTGATCCTTCCCTCAGTGATCTTGGCATGAGTTTTAACCACATCACAGGGGAAGTGTCAGGCTTTATGTGATGTTTTTGCAATAGATAGCACTTTAAAACTCCAGCTCCCATTTTGATCCTTCCATTTACAGTGTTTACTCTTCTGACTGATGATTTGACCAAAGTCCGCTGCAAGCAAGAAACACTGGCACTGATGGGGTTTTTCTCACTTGCAATTCTTTGAAAGGAATGAGGCATGTTATTTGGGCTGCCCTGATGTTAGCATCTGATTTCCTTTGGGGATTTCAAACACTGAGGTAATTTGCACAGCCAGTTTTTATGACCAGGTGTGATGGATATAAGTAACCATCAATTATCTGGTGGTACCTACATGCCAAGCACAGAAAGATCTAAATGGAATTAACTCCCTAACATTTAATTATGGACATAACATTTTTGCCTGTAATTTGTTTACCTGCAAATACTATGCAGGAGGTATATTCTAGGACTTAAAGATCTGGCCTTCGGGTTTTTGTCTTTTGTTGTTTCTTTTTCTTCTCTCAGCTTGTATTTCTACCTTTTCCTGTTCATGTTCAGGAGAGTTATCATAAAAACAAAACTGACTTTTCAATCTCTGCTCAAGATAGTAATTTCTATGCAGTGACCCATTTATTTGACTAAGTATTACTCACAGGTGGACTACCTTGCTGGTTTGGACTCCTTTTCAACAGAAGAGAAGGTACCAGACAGTAATCTATTTTCCAGCACATGGCAAACACCAAACACCGTGAGGAAGAATGTGTTTACTTTGGAATATGAAAAACAACTAAATGAAATGAATAGGCATGAGGCATCCATGAGGCAACAGCAAGTGAATGTTGTTTTCTTCTCCCTTCTTTCAAAACAAAATGATGATGTCCAGGAGAAACAAAATCACAATGCCAAACAGTGTGTCACGAAGCCGCGCTTGCCTGATGCTGTGGCATAAAGGATGACCTGCTCTAGCAATGACCTATGTTTTCCCACTGATGTTTTATTAGAAGCAATCATAAAAAAGAAGAAAAATACCTGTAGCAAATTTTTTTTTGATAAAATCAGGGTTTCTCTCTCTTACTTACACTATTAAACTTACTATCTTTTTCTAAGAAAAACACAGCAGCATGCTTTATATTTTTTGACATGTATAAAATGTAAATATTTTAACTAAATTGACACATCTGCATGGCAGAGATATGCTTGGTATGGTTACCTTGCTTGTCAGTGGATTCACAGCTTCTTTTTAATTTGTTTTCTGCTGTGGCACCATGCACATCCTCTCTCATTTCCCTGGCAAGCAAAACAGAGCCTTAGGGCTCTTAGGGATGGTCCCAGTTCTGTGGAACCTGGGTTGGCTTCCTTGTCCATGTGTGCCAGCTGAGAGTTGTTCTGATAACATTGCTGTGGAGAGTTTCAGAACAATGTCACCCTATCACTGCATTTGAAAGTAATTTGATCTGCCAAGGCAAGCCTCTGCAACATGCAAGCTAAAGCATTCTTTATTTACTATATTTTCTTTAATTACTCTGCGTGGTCAAAACTGAGTTACAGATGCTGAAAAGTCTTTGTTCATTCCTGTAGTCCATCCACAAACAAAACTAACCATTCACTGGTGAGGACAGAATTATTCAGTGCAAATAAATTTAATGTGTGCAACAAATTCCAGTTTAAATAAATCAGAAGCTTGCAAACTGATTCCCTGCTTTTCTTAAAAGCATTCCAGCACATAAGGATTTGCTGGGCACGGTGTCTTGGCTGGTGGGCAGCTAAGCCACAGACCCCTTCCAACACCTACCAGCTCTGCCAAGCTACCAGCACCTCAGCTCCTGGTGTCTGGAGTGTGAGAGCTGCAAAAGGCAAACTGCAATCATAATCATGAACCTTCAGCACCTGCAAGTGCAAAGGGTTCAGGGGCTATACCCGTGCCCCACACCCAAGGTCGAACTGAAGGGACTGGCCCCAAGGGACCTCTGCCCATGGAAAATATCCACAAATTGGCTCATATTCTACTTGATTAGCTGGTCTGCTTCACCTGTGCATGTGTGGGGAGACAGGGAGGGAAGCAATGGCAGCCAGATCACTGAGGAGGTGAAATTATTTGGAGCAAATTTGTCCCTACGAGGCTCTGCACTTGCAGACCGTAGCCATGCACTGCAGGCCACTGAGCATCCCAGCACTAACCTGTCTTCTTGGTAATTAGAAACACTCACTGTCACCTTCTTGATTACCTTCTCAGTCCTCAGTATAACCCTGAAAGTAGTAGCATTCTATTGTTTTAAGAAGAAAGATTTTTCACCAGTGAATAAGGAATCTCAGGTACATTCATATTTTCTTCTTAACCAGTAACTTGTCCCAAAGGACAACTAGCTACCCACTTTCCTTAAACTTCATGCTGTCTGTGACAATTCTGTCACAGACAACATGTATTGTACAGGATAAGGGCTTCAAGCTGACTGTGTTAGAGGCAGAAATGTTGCTGGGGACACTGGTGCAGAATGAATATGTTTGTATTTTGTGTATGCTTGGAGAAATGGATGAAAAATAAGTGATGAATAACAAACCACATACTCAAGTCAGCCTCTCTAGATGTATCCAACTGACTTTAAAAAGTGCAGTGTGGAAAAAAAGTTAAACACCAAATACACTTTCCAAGTGAGTCTCTCTGGTATATCTGGCTTTTTTGCATACACTAAATCATTTGGGGTTTGTTAGGCAGTATTATTTTTACTAAAATGATACTTTGCATTCCACAGCGTCCCATTTCCTGTAAAGGAAAACAGTCTTAAAATACATGGCTAAGCCACAGGAAGACAGGAACAAGCTAATGCATAGATTGGCTCCACCTGTATAAGCCAGAATTTAAAAAAAAAAAAAAAAANNAAAAAAAAAAAAAAAAAAAAAGTTAAAGTTACAAAGGTGAAGTTAGACAGCCTACCTTCTTAAACTTTGCAGTTGTATTCAATTCCAAGTATTGAGAAACACAGGACAATAAACTGTCCTGACAATATGCTGAGCATTTGAGCTCACACCTTACTAGAGGCAGCCTTTTATTCCTTCCACAGGCTTCCTGACTCTGAAATAACTTCTCTCAGAAAAGTGGTGTCTCTCACAAGGGTGCAGGGCTGAGGGAAGCTGCTAATTGCAGGTTACCAGGCAGCTGCTCTAGGGAAACAACATGCAGGGATATAGAACTGCCCTGCTCTGGGCAGCTTTGAATAAGCACTACATGTGACCTTGCTTCATCCCAGTTTTCACAGTGAGGTGGCTTTACCTCTTCCCCTGCTGACACACATTTGTTAGCTCCTCCACACATCACAGACTTCGTGTGGGCACAAGCAGATAAGAAGGCAGAGAAAAACTTTTTGCCAGAGTCTGTAGTCAGAGGACAAGGGGCAACAGTTTTAAACTAAAAGAGGGTAAGTTTTGATTGGATATAAAGAAGAAAATTTGACAATGAGGGTCATGAGGCACTGGAGTAAATTGCTCAGAGAAGTTGTGGATGCCCTATCCCTGTAAGTGTTCAAGGCCAGGCAAAATGGGGCTTTGAGCATCCTGGTCTTGTGGAAGGTGTTCCTGTCCGCAGCAGGGAGTTGGACTAGATCATCTAAGGTCCCTTCCAAACCAAACTGTTCCATGATTCAGTGGTGGATGAAGGACAAAGGCCACCCTGACAATGAAACTGGTGCAGATGGCTCTTAGTATATTGGCTGTGCTTGGAGGCTCCTACTTCCCAGATGGCTAGATACTCAGTACAAAACAAGTTAACAATCCTGCCTAAAGTGAAAAATAGTGCCATTGCAATACAATCTCTAATTCCCTGGAAAAACTATGGACAAAACCACACCAACACATAGTGGAACTAGGCTGGTGAAGTGGCAAAGCCTTGAAGCTCCCTCCTCACTGGGAGCCAAATTGTGGCTCCCAACACACTTACAAGAATCTGGAGGATGTGCATCACATGATGGAGGCATGTCTGAACCTTTCCCTGCTGTGCTAGGAGCACCACTGTGCTTGGTGAGTCACACTTCTCACCAGTGCTGCTGACATCCAGTTAGAAGTGAGCAGCATCTGAAAGATTGCTTCTGACTTCTGCTGGTGCTTGGGTTTATTGGTGTTGAATTGAAGGTCCTTCCAAGGCTGGAGCTGGACATCTCCTGCCCATCTGTGATAACTGAGCTCGTCGATGCTGCGATCCACACTGGTAACCAGGAGAATGGTATTCTCTGTGTTAGACTGTGGGCAAGGAAAGTCCTAGAAGAGAAACGGAGAAGGTAGAGGAAAAAAAAAATAAAAACTTGAGAACAGGCAAATCCCAGAGTACAGGAGTCTGGTTTTATCTTGTGGCTTTGACTCTGCTGTGTCTTTTGCCTTCATTCATTACAGAGTCAGCCTCTTGATTTTTCTGACATTTAGTTGTTATTTTCCTTGTTTGTGCCTTCTTACATGTAGTTTCCAATCCTGAACTTCTCAAGCGAAGCATCTCAGAAGTCTTTTTAAATGTCAGTTGCAATTTCTGCTTTGTTGACCATTCTCTTCCAGGTTTCCTTACTCACTGCTTTTGTCCATGCCCCACTATGGCAAGAATCTGCAGTGTTCTCATTTCCCTTCTCTCAGATACTCATTTATGAGGGATCTATCTAGGTGGTAACATTTTTTCTCATAACAGCAAGATAAAAATGTAGCAGCATGTTTTCAGAAAGCTGTGAATGCAACAAAAGTCTTCCATATCAATTGAACATCCAGAGTAGCGGATTCTGTGAGGTGTCCAAGCCTTTTATTGTGAGGACAGTTACCTTGGTAACTGCTCTGCTGGGACTGCAGCTTGCATGAGGGGTGAGGAGAACCTAGGCTGGGATCCCTAGAAACATGGGAAACCCAGAAAGCAAGCAGCACTACAGCTCTGTTTAATCCAGTGTCCTCCAAAGTCACTGAGGAAAATGAAAAACCAACTGTTTTTTTGCATCAGGCCCCTGGTACCTGTTTGTAAGAAACAATGGGGGCCAAGTGGTTACATGAAACCCATCGTTCTGGGTGGGGATCTATACACAAAAAACAGAGCTGCACACAGATTGTGTGTGTATGTGTGAAAGTATCATTCTGCCATGGGAAATTAGCTTAAACTGTTGCTTTTTCTAACAGAATTAAAACCAGAAAGTTTTTCGAACTTCAAATATTTATATGAACAGGAGTACTGTACTATATCAATCAAACACTCGTGGACTGAAGACACATTGAAACCTATGTACCTGCTCTCTCAGAGAGCTCTGTGAGCTGCTTGGAGACAGTTTATGTTAAAAAAAAAATCCCTAGCCCAAATGACAATACCAGAGCTTGTTAGTTCTCTGTTTACACTGTGTGAACTTAAGTTACCAACACGACAGGAGAGGATGTATATTTTAGATAACACAATCTGGTTTCTATCTTTTGTATTTTTAGGTTTTAATCCTATCAGTCTCTTAGCCAAGCAACTGAGTATCAGATTTAACTATTGTTGTATGGAGGGAAAAATCCCAGCTTATCTTAAAAAAACAATAGTTTTGAGTATATATATTTTTTAAAAAGTTAAACCTAATAATTCCCCTTGGAAACTGAATCAAATTGCTCAGACTCCTTTTTTAGTTCATGAACCTAGCAGTGATAAAACAAAAGGAAATGGATTTGCAGAATTTTGGATTCTGGTGCACGCCTTTCTTGAACAGAAATAGACTCTGAGAACTGCCTTCTGCCAGGCATTATTTCTGAATGATTTCCATAACATTTCAAGTAAAACATCCATTTTTCCTCTGCCTGCCTTGTAAACACCAATCTGAGAGTCAAGCCAGATACTCTGCTCTTTCCATGCAGTTGCAGAGCCCAGCCCTACACCCAGAGCAGTTCCAGCAGCTAGTGGATCTCCTGGGAACATCTGTACTGCAAGGACAGGTCACCTTCATTTTCTAGTCAGTTGCTACTGCCTCACCTCACTCTCCTGCTCTCTGAGATAACATTTCATGCTAATAAGTCTACTTCTGCTCTAGTGAAAAAAAAAAATGGGGCCTTGGAAGTTTTATTAGCATCAAACAAGGCAGCTGGACCATGGTGCTGGAGTTGAGGGGGAATATTTTGCAATCATCTGACTGCTGTCCCTGGGGAATGGACTGTCCTCATGATGACCTTACCCAGCTGTGCCTGAGGTTCAGGAAATGGCTGTGTCCCAGAGGTTTGGCCAAACCCTCCCTTACTGTTACGTCCATATCTGTTGTGATAACCATATCTGCCTGCACAGGATGAGCAAGGATGCCATGGTCAAAGAAGGTTAGTGTCAAACTATATGTGTAGGGCAGGGTATTGTGCAAGTTGGTTTCTACTAAAGCATGCAAAGCCAGGACACAACAGGAGCCAAAACCCTAGTTAAAATAAAGTTTTGTCTGAGTAAGGCTTGTAGCTCAGGCTTTTAATACAAACCAAGTCAAGAAAAATAGGTTTGACTCAGCACCAGGCTAGCTATTTTAAAAGCTTTGAACAACACTTCTGATGTGAGTGACCTTGAAGAAATTTTGAATTCCTACCGTGGCTTTGCAGGGTGGTTTCCAAGGAAATTTATAGCAGTGGTAGCAAAAGCAGCAAAAGCAATTCAGATAAGCAAATAAGTAGATACAGACCTGCCTTTTTCAGAGGGAGTAAAATGTAGACCCAGGGAAAGAACAGAAGAATTCTGTGTTACCTAAGTTATAATATTTATTAATAGATAAGGTGTCATTAACACATTATTAATTGCTGAGGGGCAATAGTGTGTAACTATTGTTATATATCATAACTATAGTGTATAACAACCATTGCAGCTTTTACTGATGGGCTTCAACTTGGTATGAGGACAGGCAAGGTAACCAGCTGCTTTTTATTCTCTCTGCAAGCATATTCTTGTAGGCTTTCTCCACTTCCCACAGTGATGCAGGCTGCTGCCCTCCCTCCTGGCCCCTGCAGCCACCCACTCTCCTCCCCAGCCATACCACCCTGTCACCACAAGGTTTGGGTTTCTCTGATCCTGCTGCTCACTCCTCACCTCACAGCTCTGTTAACAAAGTCCCCAGTATATATCACCTTGCAGGCATTTAATAACCTTTCTAAAATGGTATCTTAAACATACATTTGTATAAAGAAGAGCAAAGAAATATTCAGGGTTGATTCTACCTTCAAATTTTGGAAAAAGTATCTGCAAACACTGGCAATGTCTGCTTAATGGGTTTCATTTTGGACTCATTGCCACAAAAGTATTTCTTCCAGCTACTCCTGCAAGAGCATGTCAAGTTTTGGTAATACCTTAGAAAGTGCAAGAATATTTCTGAAGGTTTGCTTCTCCCCTGTCTTCATCCTCTTCCTCCTGCAGCCACTGCGGTGCCCCGCGAGCCACGGCACCTGTGGCCCCAGTGCCAGTGACTCCTGATGGTCTGATAGGCAGTGCAGGAAGCCCTGGGGGAGGCTGAGTTCATGCTGATTCCGAGGCTTCTGGACATTTCAGATAACCTCACCACAAGCTCAAGCTGACTTTTCTTTGGTGGTGGTGGTGCTGCTCAGCAGCCCCCTTGCTCTGCTGTTGTCAGTCTGTTACTTGATTTGCAGGGTGTTTTATGAACTTTGTTCTATTCAGCATGAGGAGCACAACTGATAAAAGGATGGGGTCAAGGGTCTTTTAAAGAGACAGATGATTATAGCCCTGTGACAAAAGTCTGAAAACTTTTGAAGACTCTGAGGTATCAGATGTCATCCTAGGAACACATTGACCTACTCAGTTCAAGAGATGCTGTCAAAGAAACTGAACTACCGGATACTTTTCCTTGTTCAATGCTGTAAACATTTCATATTCATGTTTCATATTTTCCTGTGGCCACCTATAGTTATACTCCTTAGCACTAATGAACAGCACTTGTTTCATACACAGCTATAGGGCCTCAAAGCTTTTTCAGGGAGTGATACTTTGGTTGATCTTCAAAATCCTCTAGGTACAGCATCTTTCTGTGGCATCCTTTAGTTTAATACACCAAACGTGAGGTAAGAGACAAAGGCACTAACTGGAAACACAAACATCTGAGTGCCCCATTTCCCTTTTTAAAGAGGTTTAAACACCTCTTGGTTTCTGCAAAGGTTTAGGGACTGCATCACCTCTCTCTGCAAATCCTGAATGTGGCGGCATGCCCACATGGGATGGTGTGTGGAATGGTGTACAGGCCCTGGAGAGGGCCATGTTCTGGGGAGGCTCAGCTCAAGCCCTACAACAGGGGAGCAGAGGGGCTCCTCTTCAGTGTCCTTTAGGTTTTAAAGCTGGCTTTTGTGTGCACTGGGTGCCATGGCCTCTCCCCTGACTGCAGCAAGGCCTGAGGGCCAGCACATCCCTGACACCATGCCCAGGGCAGTGAGCAAAGCCAAGCTGGACATCTTTGAGTGCAGGTGTGCCCAAGACATGGAAAGAGAAAGTCAGAAGAAATGCCTGAGACACAGGTTGATTAAAATTCAGATACAGAGGGGGTTTAGAAGAGGAAAGCAAGGCAGATGAATCATTAAATGAATAGCAGCACACAGCAGTCTCTCTTTTCGTGCCCTACCTACAAAACAATGTGATTTTCTAATGGGAGATCATGGGACAGACCAGAGGCGAGCCAAAAAGTGACTTACATAATAAGTTCACATTAAAGGATGAGATGCCAAAACACCCTGTAACAAGGATACTAGAGAACAGTTTTAATAACATATTCCAAACTTCCTGAGGTTGTTTATACCTCACTTCAGACTGATGAAATACTTTCTCTTACATGTGGACTGATGTGAAATAATTTTCAAGTACTGCTAAAAGATCTGGGTGTAGAACATACTTTCTCAGCTAAGAAGATTGCTTAAGCACCTCAAGAAAAAAGCCACTCACCTAATTAGAAGATTCAGGGTATATTCCATTTCCTGCTATAAATTAGCATCTCAAACAGGAGATTAACTGTTACTTTTAGAGTAACTTTATGGTATATTTGTTCTTCTGCAACTTTTTTTTTTCTCAGACGTTTGAAGTGCTCTGCAGATCAATGAAGAACCGTGAAACATCACATGAAAATACTTAGTCTGACCAAAAAGAGGGACAGATTCAATTCTGCACCCAGATGTATCCTCATGTAAACCCCACTGGCAGTGGCACAAAGATCAAGAGTTACAATCAATAATCAGACCCAAAGTCATTAAAACTGAAACTAGTTACTAATGAATGACTTGTTTGGTAAGCCATATGAAAAAAGATGGTGTTTTCAGTACAGATCCTAGAAGACAGATGTCCACATTTCAGAAATTACTTCCAAACTGGTGCTACTTGGCACTCTCAGAAGAGAGGAAAAAAAAAGATTTGAAAGAACACTCTTTATCTAAAAACATTTGTGTCTGAATTATATTTACCTACTATGGCCTGTGAAATTTTGAAGGAAAGAATCAGTTCTGCAGATGTGTTGTTGACTGGGGCAATCTTTAGACCTCAGAAATACTTGAATGCATCTCACCTGAACTGATAAAAGCCAAAAGAGAATGCAGCTAGTCTTAGTTTTAATTCTTCTACAGAGTAGGCTGCAGCCCTTCACCCCAGCATCTCTCCAGTTCTTTCCAGCTCTTCTGATTAACTGAATTTCCCCAAAGTTGCCATGAGGATGCTAGTACAAATGATTGAAAATGTCCCCCTGCAGGGGGGTGCTTCTTGAGCACTTTTCATGGTCCTTTGCACAGCTGAGAGATTGGAGAAGTTTCCACATCCAAAGGGGAACTCCACAGAGCCTCAGGCTTGGCACATATTCTGACTGAAGAAAAATCCAATTCTGCCCTGCTTTCCTTTGTACAAAGAGATTCATAACTGTATCCTTTTCCCAGGAGATGATCTTATCCTTGGAAACTGCAACACAGCACTGAAAGGCTTCAGTTGCCTCTCCCCTTGGTGTGGTCTCACTTTGCACATTACACTGAATGGAATTGCTCCAGAGGGAGCATTACAGCGCAGTGATGGGGGCACCCAGGTGGGAGCTGGGACACAGAGGACCATCAGCACTAATAAATATTTAATCTTTGTATGCAAAGTGTAACAGCTTCATTGAGAGAGACTCTGCACCTGCCAGCTCTGCTCAGCCCAGAGCCTGCTCAGCAAGGGCTGCAGGAAGAGGAGGCTTGAAGCAGATGGCAGAGTTGAACTTGGATCACCCAAACCATAAGCATGTGCTTTAGTCAATCTGTACATTCAGCTCAATTAGTGAATAGTGCCAGATCTGCCAAAGCCACGTTTTTTCTCATGCTAAACGATTGATCAAAACAAAAGAAAACATCTCACCCAGGCTCACCAGTCAGTCTTGCTGCTGATCACGGCCCCACAGGCAGTGCCAGTGTTTCACAACAGTCGCTTTCTTCAGCTGTCAGTGTGCATCCTTTAGACATCAGCAGGAAATAAAGCACAAAACTGGAGACAGAAAATTGTTTAATGATAGAAATTGGCAAAGACAGGTGTAATCCTCAAGCTACATTTAGCTCATTTTAGGAAATACGCAGGTATCATTTTGACAGCATGCTCTTAACAAAAGAAGATAGAGATTTGCATGGTAAGATGTGCTCTTCTTTGAGGCCTTAACCCTCATTTTGTGGGTAAATTGACCGCCAGTCATAGCTGGGATGTGAGGTTTTTGTGAAATCAGTCTAGAAAAGGACATTTTTAATTCAGCTTTCAGTGCCTCTTAATGCTGTTGTTGAATGACAGCTATAGTGTGATACAGATTGAAGGAAGTCTGTTAGTACCTGCCCTTGGTTTCATAGGCTCTGTATAAACATCACGTTTGCCTCTGATATTGGCCTTTCCTCATCTACAGCAGCTCCTTTGCTGCAAACTTTGAGCCAGGTTTAACTTTGGTTCATTTAATCTCTAGCACCTTCCCTGGATGTGGACTTTGCTCTTTTCCTGTCTCTTCTCATTAGCCCAAGACACTCAGCTTTTCTTCTCAGTTCCCCATTTCTCATTAATTTATTTTTCAAGCAGTAAAAAGTGAAAATAATCATACATTGAAAACCTCAAAAGTACCAAATTAAAACCAGGGAGCTGATTTGTGTCCTGAGAAGGCTCCAAAGTCACAATCCACTACTGCTCCTCTTTGTGACCAAGAAGCCTCCTTGACAGCTTCAACACACACACACAGAATAGCTGTAGGGAAAAAAAAGGACAAACATCACCCCCTTCCAGCTGTGCCTTCACATACACAGACAAATCCTGCTAGGAAATGACAAGGAGCAGCTAAAGGAAATGGACTTCAGAGATACAAAATGCTCATCACTGCCTCGCTCGGAATGGATGAGATGAAAGAGGAAGTGTCAAACCCAAACCAGACCCTGCACGCACACCTGTGATTGTGTACACACAGCCATCTGAACCTGCAGAAGATGAAAAGCAGACTAACTACTCCATTTGATAAGGGAATATAGCTATTTATGTTATTACATGCTAATGGTTGCATATAGGACAGAGTATAAACCTGACTTTTTGGAAATGGGAGAGATAAATAGAAATTTATCATGGCTTTCTTACAGTTCTGCTTTGTAGATGTGAATATCTGAGACTGAAGGCAGTGCCTGAATATCGTATTCAGTATAGCTCCTGAACTTACTTTCAGCATTATTCAGATTGCTGATAGTTATTAAAGCTCAACAGGCAAATTCTAGAACTATTTAGCAACAGATTCTGGGATTCTCATTTTTTTAAGTTACTTTCAAATTGAAAAAGACAAGAGAAAAGATTTTTTTCCCCTGAAAAAACATGGAACCAAGTACACTGCTTAATCAGCTGAATGCTGGTGGTCTTCCCACAGAGTGAATTTCTGGAGAAATACGTAATCTATGAGTTCCCATGGACTTCTGGCAGGACAGTGGGACTGGTGATGGACTGTGTCAAACTCCTTTGCCATGTCTTTGTGATGGATGGTGAAGTCCCAGCTACTGGAATCACAGATTGTTCACTTTCTTTTGTGCATTGCTAACTCTCATCATTAAAGATAAACCACATCATGTGAAACAAGCACAAACTTGAAAGCCCACCAAGTGGAAATAAGAGAACCCAGCATATTTTGTCTTGATTTTGAATCTTGCTTTGGAGGATCAGCTTATGGCTCCTGTGTTTTGGTACAGCAGTGCTTCAGGTTTTTTCTTGAGCACCATAATAATTTTGCCTCCTAGGCATCAATCAGGGTTAATAAGGTCAGCCAGCAAGGAGCAGATTGCCCACCATGTAATCAAGAGAGACTTTGAGTCAAAATCTTTCTATGCCCGTAGGAATATTCCTAGACTTGTACTAGAAGATGAATAGGGATAAAACAGCATGAGTACTTTTTTCATAACTCTTTGATAATATTTTGGAAGTAGAGATGAAAATGTGCCTTCACTTACAAAGGATTGAAGAGTCATGAATTGAGGAACTGGAGGGGATACTGGGACACTGGTGCATATTGTCCATTTATCATTTTGATAATGTGGTTTCTCTGCTTTGTTTATCACTTCTGCAATTGGCACATCTCACATCAAAATACGTATTTTTAAAGATACAATTCTACTGAGTTCCTGCCAGTTCCTACAGTTACTGCCATATAGGGCCCTTCAAAATCTGTAGGTTTTAAACCCAAGGCCAATATGTGATTCAAAGTATTGTAGTGAGCATGGAGCAAAGTACCTCAGTGAGCACTGAGCAAAGTATTTTTGTCCTCCAGAGCAATGCTCAGACAAATGACTCACAGCACCTGCAGGGAGGGAAGAAGGAGTCAGACTGATTTTCCAAAGTACTGACCATGGACATATCATGGGGGTGATGTGGCCTTAAGGGAGAAGAAGGACAGGAAAGGACAATAGTGTTGTTAGTTTGTGACTTCCATAATTACAATGTTTGCAGAATTAGGAGGGAGGGAGGGAAGTAGGAAAGACAAGTATTTATCAGTTGCCACTTTCTGCTTGTTGCATGCTGAGGAATATTTCTGCTACTTTTGCTGAAAGAGCTAAGCTTGCTGAAACCTTAAGTGGGGGTATTATACTGGGACATAGGTGTTGTGGTGTGGGTTTTTGCTTTGAGTTTTCAGGCTAGCTTTCTATTTAATTTGTGTTATGATTTAAATTATACACGCCGTTAAGTGTCAGTTCTCTCTATCTCTGCATCTGTTTCTAGATCCTTCCCTGCCAATCTCCCCTTGATTGATGTATGATTTGCTGTCCTACATTGTTCCCCGCCTTCTGCTATTCCCATTGGATTGTTTTCTGTATTCCCCGCCTTAGACTCCTCCCTGAGTGCATTCTCATTGGTTGCTTGCTTTGAATTGCCTGTGCATAAAACCCATGGCGGGACATGTGCTCCCCATCCGTTATGCTTCAGTTGTACCGTCAATAAATCTCCTCAGTTTACCCCAGACCCGTCTGGCCTCTGCTTCCCCTCTGCACCCCAGACAGACTTTGCTGAGAGCACCAGAGCCCCTGTGGGGAGGTGAGAGCTGGGGGAAGGTGTTGCACCCCTCACTGCCCTGTGCCCTGGGACACATCAGAAGCACACACCGCGACACATAGGCAAGCCCACACACTTCCCAGGCAGCCCCTGCTCCTCCAGCTCCTAGAAACTTCTCATTGACTAGCATCCTTGCTTTCATTACTCCATCCAAAACAATAACTGCATTTTCATGCAAAATGATCTCTGATGAGAAACCCTTTTGAGCAGATATATAGCTTTACGTTCATGTTTTTAGCAGAATTTATTATACAGAATTACTGACAAATAAGATGACAACCAAAGGTTGATAAGCTAAAGCTGCATTTCAACAAACTTTTTGATGTAGTCATGACAATGTAATGAAATGTTTGAAAGATGTACAATTTCTGTAATAAATGAATATTCACTTTTGTCCTGAACTATCAGTACTTTTATCCAGGCTTTGAGTGCTCCCAATCACAGAGCTACTAAAGCCAGAAGAATTTAGATGGTTAGCAAAAATGGTATGCCTTCAAGATCTGTCTGCTCTACTAAAAAGATTTGATCTCAGCCTAGGCTGTGGGTCATGTGAGATAGATAAAATTTGATTTTATTATCTATTTTATTTATTGCTATTTTAATGGTTTATATATTTTTTAATTATTTTACTATTTTTTTTCCAGATTCATTAAAAGTTAGGAATTTGCAAACATTCCCAATATTTGGATTGCTTGTCTATTCAAAGAGAAAAGGTACAGTTAGATATATATAAATACAGACAGTACAATCTCATGACATTGCACCAGGTTCAACAATATAATGATATAAAAATAATAATCTGACAGTATTTTAGCTGCTGCATGGCTGCTTGATGTATACCTCTAGGTAAAATGAAGACTGGGTGATCTGGGGAGTTGACAGGAGGATCAGTAGTCAGCTATTCAAATCTAGCCCAGGCTGCCGACAGCAGTAGGGGTAGTAATGGAAGTATCACTGCCTTTACCTTCTGGCAGCTGTTTGACTGGAGTCAAATGAGACCATGGCCTACTCCCTTTGTTTCAGGTTACTCATCACCCTGTTCTCTAGACAAAAAAGGTCTCGGGCTGCTCCCTAGAAGAGAGGTGTTACTGCACAAACTCGGTGAGGATGTCTCGATTGATGATAAGCATATCTAGAAGCCAGAATCACAACATCCTCTGAGCCCTAAAGGAGCCTCCTTCAATGCAGTAGCTTCTTTTAAGATTTTGTGAAGGTGTCCTGGTGATAACCTCAAGGCTAAATCCTTAATTGTCACTCTTGGTGATCCAGGAGTGTCACACTTTTGACTTACTGGTCTTGACCAGTTTTGCCCAACGTTCCTGTGGGAGTGAGAACAGAGATGCTTTGTCCTGGGAAAGGTGAAAGGGTTTAATCCTTCACTCTAGGACGTGCCATAGGATGATGTTTATCCTGTCTAGTGCTTACGTGGTATGGCTCCCTCTCCTACCACCTACAGCAGTACAGGCGTCCTTCCACCTCCCTCACCAGCAGCAGATCCTGTTACTGGAGAGGTCTCCTGGAAGAGAGCTACTGTTCCCCCACACCATGAGTCAGACAGCTCTCAGCAGTAGGGACAGCAGGACAGGCAGGCTGCTGGAATCAAATATTTTGTATTGGAGAGAAGACAGGGAGGCAGGTTTGCCATGAGCTCTACTGCTCAGCAGATACAAGAAAATTCTTCTTTTCTACTGACTCAGTACTCTCATGAGCCTCCTGCTTTCTCCCTGGTGAGGGAGAGGAAGTTAAGCTGTGCAATATTGTGACAAAATTCAGTGCTGACACAGCAGAGCCCCCCTGGCTGAGATGGTCTCAGGATCAGTATGTGGCAGGTTGGCAATATCTTTTATGAGCCCCATCCACGTGGCTGGGAAACCCAGGCAGCGCTGGCGGGTCTCTGACTGGTGTGAAGCTGTAAGGTTGTGGTGGGGCTCAGAGCCCTCTTTCCACATTACTCCTGAGCCATAAAGGTGAGGTGCCCGTGGGCAGGGAGCAGCTGGTGAGCAGACATGCCCACATGCAAATGCCACAGCATTCTGCTTGCATGTTTGAGCCCTTGTGCCAGGGACCCTCTGGGAAAAGGAGGCTCTCACTGGCTCCCAGAGCCGACTGCCACAGGGCAGAGCAGGGGAACAAAATGCATCTTTCATGCCTGGGCATCCCTTATCCACAGTCTGAGCAGCAACCTAGCAGACACAGCTCTCGTGCCCCTGTCCTCTCCTAGCATTTATTTGGAACCTCAGGAGGGAGGAGGTAAAAGTGAATTTCAGCAGGGGTCAAAAAAACCCCAATAGCTTGCTTTTTAGTCCATAGCAAAAATGGAATTTTCAGGAAAAAAATCTGAATACCAAAATATTCAAGCCAAAAAATAAAGTTTTTAATTTTTGGCAGCTCAGGACAGGTTTGGGCTGCTCAGTTTTTGACAGTAAAGCAACATATATTCGCACCATTTTTTTCGTCTTCTTTTACAGTATGCTGACATTTTCAAATGCATTTTCTCTTGAAATGCAGTTTGTCTTGAACATTTTCAACAACGTTTTTCCACCGTATTTAATTCTCAGGGTTTCTCAGTGCCAGGGGAACAGCCGAGGAACCAGGGAGGAGCTGTGGAAATGCATTAGCTATGCCAGCTCTCAAGAGCAGCTTGAAGTGGCATTGGACCCCTTCGATTCTGGCCCTTGGCAGCAGCTGGTGTTGTCCAAGTTTGTAGTGGGGCAGAGATGCAGCAGAGCTCCCAGCCCACCTCTGGGGGGAAGCTGCAAAGGGCGGGCACAGGAGAAAAGAGCCAAGTCAGGATGCACCTTTGATCAAATGGTGCAGTCTTAGCAAGACAGCAGAAAAAACAGACTGTGTCATGCCCCAGCATTGTCTCACTGCTTGTGCCGAGCCTTGCAGTCAAGAGAGAGCATCTCCTGACCAGCCCACAGCTGTAAGAGAAGCATGGACAGTCCCCTGCACTTGCAACCAAAGGCAGTGTCAAAGCCTCCGTGTTGCTATGTTACGCTGTAGTTGGAAATGCTATGGAGGGTCTTCTATACATTCCTGCTTTTGCATACATAAAAACCAAGTGCAAGCAGCTCTGACCCAGCCCAGGAGGGGCTGGCAGAGGTGCCCCTCCTGCTCTTCACAGAGCAATCTCTCTGAGCCAACCAACAGGGAGACACAGCTCAAAGAAGCATGGGAAGCTCTTGTGACGGAGTGGGAACACTTAACTAAATTCACCTGTATGCTTTTACTGAATAGAAGTGTTACACCATTTTTTTTTTTCCTACAGGCATCTTTTCTCCTTCAGGCCAGTCCACCTCCACAAACTTCTAGCCAGAGGAGTTCCCTCTGCTTATGCAGAGCATCAGTGTTGCACACACAGAACCGAAACTGCCATAGGCAGACACCAGGAACTACACTAAAAACTATTAAAATATGCTGATGAAATCCCACTTCCCTCCTCATCCAACCCATCAGACTAGAAATGATGGGGTTTCTGAACTCCTGTGAGCAAACAGTGTGAAAATATAAGTCTTGGTTTGGTGCATGCCCAGAGTGTTGAACTAATAACACTTGTCTCATATGTAAGCAGCTGCAAAACCTGATATTTACACAAGGATTCACAGAGATGAGAAAAGCCTGCTTTTTTTTTTTTTCCTAGATGGCAAGCTCTGGTTCAAATGGGAATTAATTTGGGAAAACCCTCTGGTTTGTATCATACAGCATACAGGTTAAATGACTAAAGTAGACTCTATTTTTTGTGTAATTGAAGATTAGCTTTAGAGCATCATTCCCACATCAGTATAGCAGCATTTTTACCTACCAAAGCAGCCATCATTTTGAATGTCAAATTGTGAAAAAGTAGAACTCTACCTTTAAAAGCACTCAGTCAATGAGATCACAAATGCACTTGGTATGAATACGATTACACCGATATGCGCTTGCTGGCGGGAGCCACGTTTTTGCAACCCACACATGCTTGGCTTACCTCTAGACAAGGTGGCTGCGATTTCAAAGCTTAGAGCTGCCTTTAAATAGGCTTTTCTTAGACTTGGATATCAGCTGGCATGTGCTTCTGCTGGCAACACAAGGGCTGTTGTCTGAGCCACCCAGAAGTAATATGCAAAAGACGGCTTTTATGAGGCCACTTAGTAGAGCTGGAAAACATAACATAGGTTTTAGCCCTACCTCAAAGGCTTGAGTACCTGATGGGAGTTTCTTCACATTTTTTTCAGATTTAACAGGTGGTCTAATAAATTAAATCTCCCTTCTTACAAAGCTTGCATCACTTCTATGGAGAAATGATGAAGCAGGAAATGCCCCTGCTGGCAGAGCGCACCAGAGCTAATGGCAGGGTGGATACAGCAAAGCCTGATATATCAGATTGCTGCAGGGAATAGCCTGCAAACTCCAGCTAGCCTCCATGACTTCTGGGGGTTACATTTTGAGAGTCTTGATACATACATCAGGCTGGTCCCAACTATTTTTTTGAGTCTCACGAAGGCACATGAACCTGGCCTGCAGCTCAGCAGTGCTTTTAACTCCCCATCTAGCACTAGCACAACACTAAAGCAACAAAAGAATGAATGCAAAGAAACAGACATTGTCTCAGGTGATAGTAGGATATCTAAGGTCTCACTTCTTGCTTCTCACTTCATTTTAAATCATATTTTATTTAAAATCCCTCCCTCTCTCTCCATAAGAGGTTAGTTTTTTGAGGCAAAAGGCAGAGTGCCCTCCAGCACTATCAGGGATAGTGAGTTAGGCAGTTGATAGTTGATAGTGAGCAAGGCAGTTGCCAGCCTCATCCTGTACAAAAACACAGTTATCATAATAGGTTCAAAGTTCTTCCAAACAAAACAGCTGGAGCTGATGGATACTGTGTGTTCTTCCTATTGCTTTAAAAGGTCCAGCTGCTCTGCCTCTGCAATGGCAGTACAACTGTGTTGCTGTGCAAGCAAAAACAGAGAAAGGATGAGAAAAAGCAATTTCACATATTTTTGTCTGTTGCTTCCATCTTGTGGCCAACTTGGAAAAGAGAAAATTTGGTATTTATTTCAGTTAAGTTATAATTAACAAATGAAAGGAAACGCTGGGATTTTTAGAGATGGTTTTAATCCTTACCTCCAGTTGTTTGGATGGGAATGAATTGGGGTTGGAAATTAGGTTTTCCCTTTGAAAAGCATCGAACATCAATGCCAGCAGAGGAAGGGGCTGGTGCCTCCTCTGCCACACACTGTTTTGGTTACAAGCTGCTGTGCCAAGGGGTGCAGGACAGAGATGGGATCAGGAGCACAAGCCCATGAGTGCTAAACCCAACCCCTTACCCTGCTGTAGGCAGCAGTGATGGGACTGCAGCAGAGTGTGGACTCTGCTTCAGCTACTGGCTTCATGAGCTAGCTCACATCCATGAGGTGACTTCCTCTTGTCTTTGTTTTTGAGCCTACAACATCTTTTCTTTGTTTCTCTTTGATTTTTCCTGGGGATTATGCCAACAACACACAGCTCCCATACCACACAACCTCTAACAATGGGGATAAGTTGATGGGACACAGTGATCTTGCTGACACAGTTGTAAAGGCATCACGCCTCAGGTTCCTGGAGGCATGGGGAGCATCCCAAGGTGGCTTTCTGGCTCATAAACCTGCTGCTTGTTGCACCACTCATAGCAATACAGAAGCTTAGCAAAAAATCTTTTAACCTGCATAACCTACAGCCATTCTCTTCCTATCCTCCTGGCCAGAAGGCTGCCCTTCTCTGCTCCTGGCACAGTGCTGCTCTCTCACAGCCTCTCTTTCCTGGGCAGGCTGCCTCTGCCATGTGCCATTGCATGCCCTCAGCACATTTCCAGCCAAATACTTTCTGAGACCTTGAGACAGGGAGCAAGATGATGTGTGGAACTCATGCTGGACCTCCAGTCTGCTGGAGCAAGGGGCTAGAATTTTGCCCAAAATAAGTCTATTTCAGGAAGAGGTGAGAAATTCGCTCTCCATGTTCTCCAGCATGGAAGGATATGCTCACAGGCACCCACAGCCATGCCCTGTGCTTGGGAGAATGCTCTGTACCCAGGCTCTTGCAGAGAGAGGTTTCAGTACCCCCATCCTTTACCCCACATGGCAGAAATAACAAGTCCATTAATCCTTCTGTCTCACACAGCTGCTGAGCTTCCAGAAGAGCAGGTGCACAGCTGAGCAGGATGTAAGGGCACAAGCACTTCCAGGACTCTTTCCTGTCTCCCTGTGGTGACAGGAAGGGGCATGTGTCTGTGCAGTGTTACAGGATAAAGACTCCTTTCAGCAAGGACACACAAAGGAGAGACAACCTACTTTAATTCTTATCTAAGACAAGGGCCCAGGATGCTGCACCCCATTTGAGTGAGAAGGGGGAGATATTAGATGGAGAGGGTGATATTCATCACCCAGCAAGTTCCCAGCAAGAGCAGTGGCTACCCCAAGGACAGAAATTTGCTGACTTACCCATTCACAGGCCATTCCCACGGCCAGCCTTGCCTGCCTTGGAAAACCAAGACAGGCTTTTGTGCAGAAAGTGCAGCTGCCAAGTTTAACCCCGATTTCAGATGGAAATCTTGCAAATTTTCTCAAATTCACATTCAGTTAAAACTGACGTAAAACTGTGTAAAACTGATTACTGTGGGGGCACAGAACCATACTAACAATCTGGTTTGATTCACAAAGGAGGCGAGTTCAGCACAAGTTCAAAAAGCCCTGTGGCAGGGTCCTTTCCCGAGTGTGTGCAGAGCAGCAGGCATCGACCCCCAGCACACAAGGTGCCAGGGCCAAGGCTTTCACCTTGTGTAGGGAGCCCAGTGCCCACCCAGTGCTGCAGCACCATACCTGCTGTGCTTTGGTGGATGATATGACCCCCCTCAAATGTCACTTGGTATCTCAGTCATTTGCTGCCAGCACTTCCTCACCATGCCCACTGGAAGGGCTCAGAGGATGCTTGTCATTACTGCCTGATGGCTTTGCAGTGAACTCAGAGACTTCTTGAGAGAAAAGAATCCCTGGGCAACACTGATTCTTTATATCCATCTTTCAGTAAGTGAGTATAGACCTCTCACATATCCTTAAATTATATATCATTTATTGAAATATAGAGATCTTAATTTACAAGATTTTTTTCAAAGACAAAATATCAACAGGGGCATTTTTGAAATACATTTTGTGCCTACCATCACTTTGCCCTTCTTCAAACATTTCACAACAGCCATCATTTTGGAAACACTTCCTTTTTTATTATTCTAAAATATAGCTTTTGGACATTCAAAGTGCAACAGTTAACGTGCCTGTGGAATATATCACAGTAAAAAACATATAAACAAAGGCAGTGATATAGCTGTCATAAATGTTTTGGCGGTATTCTAGAAGTCTATATAAAAATACTTATATACATATTGATGTATAACATCATCATATCTCACGTCCTTCATCATGTAATAGGACCATTTTGTACAAGTTGCAGACCATGCTGTAAGGAATTGGTTGGCCATTCCAAATCAAAAGCTGCATTTCATAGGATAACACTGATTGTCGTTATACAATTACTGTAGCAAAAGGTTTGGGAATATCTCTTCCAGTGGCTTCTCAAAAAGTAAGCCATAAAAAAAAAAAAAAGTCTGTAATACTGATAATATTGTGAAACTAAACAATTCATCCTCTCACACTTCTCCCTCTCAAGTAAATCCTCTCTCTTCCTCTCCTTCTCATTCCAGTTTCCAGGCCAGCTTGTCTGATTCCAAGCCTGCGGTGAGCTGGGTTTGGCTAGACCCCTGCCACAGATGCAGCTGATCTGCACAGTACTCATGACAAGATGGAGAGTTAACATCACTGTGTACCAGACTGTGAGCCAGCTCTGGTTCACCGTCTGAGTCCAGCCTGAGATGCACTGTGAGATACAGAATGAGGCTGGTGAGGGGAAGGCAAATCTGCATGAAAATGTCCTTAGATTCCAGTAAATTATTTAATAAAACATAATGGGGCTGATTTTCAAACCCTGAAGAGCACTAGGCCATGTGCAAAAATGCAGGTGAAATTGCTTGCCTGATTTGAATGTGTAGCTGTAAAGACTACACATGCAAATTAAGGCACATGTCATCTCAAGTGGCCATTCAGATATCTGGGATATCCATAGACAATTTGTGTTTTCTCAATTCATAGTTTGTAACTGGAGGGAGATTTCACACCATCTCATCTGTCCTGGCTATAACAGTCTTTGTTTCACAGTTATCCCCATATAGAGCTCAGTGACATGTTTGGCAAAAGCATGGTCCCAGGAAGACGCTTGTTCTTGATCTGTCAAATGCAAGAAGTAGAGAATACACCATTCCTTCTGATTGTCAGCTTCCATCCAGGTTGAAAATGTGGGGGCTGGATTCAGGTCTTGTTTTCACATTTGCTGTGATCTTGTGCATGGCCTCAGCAAGGTGACAGCTTGAAACTCAGACCCAGAATTACTTGCCTGTGCAGCGTCCCACATGTAACACTGCCCATATTGCATTGGCTTTTATTTGATCTGTAAATGTCCACAAGTGAAGTCAAGGGGTCGTACGGAGCTTTTGTAGGGTCACTTGAAGGTAAACTGGAGTTTAACATGGCAGCAGGTTCTGCCAGTCACTCTTTCACACTTCTAGGAAAATACTGCAACACAGGAATGAGTTTGCACTGCATTTGCATTGGTTATGTTGTAACAGAGGCTGGGCAGATCCTACGGAGTGCTCACTGCACCGAATTAAGGCAAAGTCTGAAAGTTGAATACCGGAAAGGCTGGGGCCCTTGGCAGTGATGTACTCTTGTTCACAAGTAAGTCTTCCAAAGCATCATAGCTCAATAACACATTGTACAGTGATAGCAGTAATCATAATACTTCGTTCATATAAGTGGTGTCAAAAACCAACAATTGCAGGCTGAGAGTAGGTTCATTTTCATGCACCTTCTTCTAAAAAATACTCATAGAAGCATTTCCTTTTAGTAGTTACCGTCTGCAAAGATAGTAGAGTTTTCTGCTCCTGTTTAAGCTTGAAAACTAAGACAATTTTTTTGCATATTTATTTCTGCTTATTTGAACTCACGTTTCAGGCTAGGAGAAATGTCTTTATTCCTTGAACAGTTCAAACGTCAAATCAATTCTTCACAGCTAACTTCGGAATAAGATTTCTTTTGAGTACCCATGAAGCATTAACAATGGGGTATTATTGGTGGTTTATCATAATCTTCCATTCTTCAGCATCTTGGAAATCTGGCATAATTTTTTTTAAAATTTAAATTTTTAGTACCTCATTTAATCAGAGGAAAACTAACTGCTTCTAGTATATCTGATTAGAAAAGCTGCTCAGCTCATTAAAGGAAAAGTAATCTTAATTTTTTTCTCCATGTTAAAGTAGTTTTAGCTAACCAGAACAAATACCATTCCATGTAGATTAAAAAAAAAAAAGGAATTGTTTCATAAAATTTTTTGGGCTGGAAATTTCTCCCTTGCACTTGAAAAAGTGTTTTGATACTGTGCTTTTACTGAAGGACAATGGATTGTAAAATATACATTAAGTGTTACTGAAAACAGTAGTAGTATTATCTTGAAAACAGCTACCTTCTATAGTTAATAAAGACTTACTAGGTTCTAACACCTATTGTAGACTGACTTTTAATTATTATTATTATTATCATTATCATTATTATTCCCCTTTACTTGCATTAATGGTAGAAAGTAACATGTTTTATAGTACCGGTCAGTCTCTGGTGGTTTTAGACCTTTTTGGTCCAAAAGTGGTTTTTGCATGTTCTTCAATTCACGTGATAGTTCAACAGCAGCTGACACTGAGCTTGAGGGAGGAATACACAAAATTTGTGAATTACCTCTTCTAAAATCCATGGCATATGTTCAATGTGCACCTCAAAAGATCCTTGAGTAGACAGTTATTTACATAATTACAATGATGAAGTATTGCTGCAGTGGAAAATTGATCCATCAAAGTCATATGAATGCCCTTGAAACACAAAACTGGTCTGTTTGTGGCTTTTCCCTTAGTCCTCCTACCAGTTGGAATGGCAAACAACACTGAGATGCTACTGAAGTACTGCAAGAAGCAACACTAAAAAAATCCGTCTTCAACATATCTCTTTCATTTATACTCAGGCTGATTCCTCTGCCCATTTCTGGGAGTTCCTTTCTACAAATCCACCTCCTCTTCACATCCTTGACGTTGCAATAAAGTGGTTTTCTGTGTGGAGCAGAAGTCTGTAGACACCACGGGCAGCTTCCCTGTGTGCAGAGCTGGCAGGTGTCTGTGGGGCTACAGGAAGCTGTCCTCCACCAGGTCTGAGGAGTCGATCCCAATGTCGTCCATCATGTCAATGTCCTCAATGGTCTCGTCCTCTCTCTTGATGAAGGTAGAGCTGCTGGAGCCAGTTTCAATGGCACTTTCTTCAGATGTCTGTGAACTGGAAGAGACAAATATCTCAGAGATAAGGTACCTGGCCACTGTGGCTGGGTAAATACTCCAGTTTCTAGCAGAACTGAATGCTTTCTGACCCACAGTGCAATCTTAGGTGACTATGGCCACCAGCTTCTTAGGACATGACATATCTTGTATATCAAAAGTAGTGAGCCACTTTGTAATTCAAAGGAGCAAGCTGTTTTTATGTTCCTCCAAGCATTCTCAGACAGACACTTGTTGAAGAAATAGTTTTATAACACTACTGTGACAATAATTCACTTACGTAAATCTGGGGGGGTCAGGTGAAAATGAAATAGCAATAACAGACAGTAAGATAAGAATAACAGAGAGAGTTAATATGTCTTAATTTTGATAGTATTTTTGGAGACTTCTTTCTTCCCTCACTTGAATAAAGCACAAAAATATACAAAAAAAAAAAAACCAAAAACAAACAAACAAACAAACAAACAAAAAACCCACACATTTCTAGGTTGATGGATCTGTATACTATGAATTAGGTGCTGAATTAAACAGCACCATTTACAATTAGGGTCATGCAGTGTTGTGTTGTAGTAGCATTGGTCACGCAAATTGACAAGAGAGAAGTAAAAAGTTCTGGACACCCTGCTTTCATAGAAAACAATACCACAGAAGATATTATCAACAGCTTCTCCCATTTTTTTTGAATTTGTCTCATACAAACAAATCAATCCTTTGAGATCTCATATGAAGCTCCATGTGTTGCAAAATGTGCCCACAGATCCACCAGACAACCACTGTGACTTGACCAAGCTGTTAAAGGAATTCCAAAAACACACAGAAGCGCCCTACCAGTAGTCGGTGCAACCACAAAACAGGCAAAATTAATTTTTTCCCATTGAAAACACTGTGGCCAGTCATACTATCATATTTATATGTGACTCCCCCTAAAAGTGGTTTTAACAGAGCTAAGGAAACAATTTACAGAGTATAAGGCTGGAAAGTGTAAATGGACATTGCCAAGCATGACCCCAAAAGGGTGACTATGGGTTAAAGGATTTGTGAACCACACCTACCTGTGTCTGTTTCTTTTGCCGAGCTCATCCTCAGAAACAGGGTCAATGTCAGGCAGGGGAATGATGTATCCACTGTCAGCACTCAGCCTCTGCTCATCAAACCCACTCTCCCTGTCCTTTAGCTTGTCTTCATTCTTGTAGGTTACACCAATGTAAGCATTGTCGCAGTCCCCTCTCATCCGTGTGACAGCTGGGTGATCACTTTTCAGGAAGTCCAGATGAATCTTCTCATAGCTCTGAAAATATTCAATTATGCACCCCCTCATTAGATGCTATTCACTAAGGCTGCCTTTCTTCAGATGGGCCTAGCAAATATTCTGCCCTATGAGCCAGCAACACCGAATAGAGAAGTAATATAAGTAATATAATAAGAATTCCAGAATCTTCAATTCCTTTGAAGGGAGAAGTGACATGTAAGTTTTAGATGATGCAGGAGCAAAGCTTTGCGGCAGCACAAAGCAGATAAATAGATGTGAAAGAAGGATAGGGATAAGGTAGGTGGGAAAAATGAAGCACTGAATGATGAGGCAGGCACAATTTGTCCAGAGCTATCAGAAGTATGAGGGGGAAACTTGTTGGTGTCAGGGCCCAAAGGAGACAAGGAGATTATACACATGGGCCAAGAAGTCACTTTTATAGAATTATTTCACAGCCTACAAAATCCCATGAAAATATATAGAACTACTTCTCCAGTAGAAAAATTGAGTTGTTAGGATTTAATTAGACATGAGGAGTTCTGCTTCCCAGTTAATACTGCAGAACTGCTTCTCTCAGCGAGCTTGAATGAGGAAACTGAACATGCAATGTCCCTGTGCTAATCACATAATTCTCATAGTTTAGAATGTGCCAGTTCAGTGCTCGTGGCTCTCATGGCTGGAACAATGCTTATAATTCCCTCTGAAGCAGTATACAGAAAACACAGAGAAAATTACAAAGAGCAAACCTTTTTGTACTCTCCAGGCAACAAGCTCTCCACAATTTCACTCAAATGGTAGAAAGAAGGTCTTTTCTCTGGTTCACTGTTCCAGCACTTCACCATTATCTCATACCTGCAGATAAGAAGGAAACCAGTTTAACCAGCTGGTAGAGGAACATAACTTATCAAACAAAACCTGAAGCCATCGTTCTCTGGAGACTGGGCAGGTGTGGAAAATCCAAATGCTCACATACACTTCATTGGTAGCGTGATCAGGTTTGGCCATTCGGTATCCACTCTTGATCTTATTGTAGAAAGTAGAATCAACCATCATGCCAGGATATGGTGTGCCACCTGCAGATAAAAGAGAAGCAAAAGTATTACTCTGTACTTGACTATGCATGCAGAGCTCCCAAATACTATCTTCCTGCTCACATCATGACATGTTAACACTATAATTTAACATGACATTAGAATCATTCTTTCATAGCCAGTGTTTCACATCAGAACTATTGTCTTGATGACATCAGGTCTTAATGTGAAACACTGGCTAGGAAAGATTGAAGTAGGTACTAGTTAGAAAAAGTATCTTTAGTGTTTATAGAATGTACTGGGGACAGAGATTGGATGGTACCTGGATCAGGTCACCAGCCTGCCTCTGGCATGGCTGAGGTCGTGGCGCTGCCCTGCCACTGCCTTTCTGTGAGAACTTAGCCTGGATACTTGCTCTGTCTGGTGTTACTGCTTTTGGAATCTGTAAGGCAGCTGAGAGTGACACGACATGTGTAACACATCTCATCCTGAAAGCAAGGACAAAGCTTGGTGTAAGTCCCCTCCATTGCCCACTCGTCCCAGCTGGCTTTAGACAACAGCTAACATGGCACGTGCATGGGTTGCCAAAAAGTTTGGACTCTGCCCAAGCTGACACAGTTAACTGATAATTTGGGGCTGCAGCACAGAGACATCATTGCACTCATGCTCAGTTGTTGCTGATGTGTAAAGGGATAATTCAAACTGAAGTCAGCATGGTAGCAAGATGGTAAAATTGACCTTAACAAACACTGCTGAGGATACGCTTTGCTTTCCAAAAAGGAACAGCTTTGGAGGAGGAATACTATAATATTGCTTCAGAAACCTCTGCCCTTTCAAAAGCAGGATGTTCACCTAAAACTGAACTTGAGGACCTTCTTTACAGGTAGAGCAGTGAAGTGTAGTGCTTCAATTCCTGATCTGTCCAATGCCTCCCAGGGATATCAGGGGATGGCTATTTACAGGATCCTATGATGCCCACAGATTACAGGAATCAATACCATAAATAGTAGTGCAACTGTTGTTTTCTGAGAAGCAGTTATGTGACAACTTATTCTAGCAAATAACATTAGGCTTGGGGTTGCCGTGGGGCAGCCGTAGATAGCACACAGGCATGATTAATTCTGCAGGCAGTAAATCTGGGCAGTGCACACTTGCTGAAGAGAGCCATCCACCCATCCAGGAGGCTAATTAATGAGGCTGAGGAGAGAGCCAGCCTGTTCCCAGCTGGGAACTGTACATTGTCTGTAACTGCTGTATATTGTCATAACCACTTTATGTTGCCATAAACCAACTGTGTGAACAGTGTTGACCTGGAAATGAGAAACCAGTGTCCCAGAAGATTGACATTTATTTTCATTCTGTAATGGGACTCCGACAGGCTCTTTTGAAAAGTGTATGAAGAGACTTCCAAAGCATCTGCTGAGCTGGGCTGCAGCCCCAGGCACCCCATTGCAGGGCAGAAACCTGTCCCTTCTCATATTAGACAGAAAATCAATCCTGTTGTGGCACACCAATACTTTTCACACAAAACATTTTCACACAGTTCATTTAGTTTTACAGGGAAAAAAAGCATATTGCAAAAAACAAACAAACAATCCAGAAACAAAATTCCCCCCAAAAAATCCATACCAGAACTAAGGAGAACTTTATTTCCCTTTAGAGAATATTTCACTTCATACCTTACACTGGAATCTGAAATCCCATACAGGAGAACAACTAACAGTGGATTTTACACATTTATTTTTATATGCAGAACTTTAAATACTTCATGTAGAACAGTTTGAATTGAAAAAAAACCTAATCACTACACATAGGAAAATATTCACATACCAAGAGAAAATATTTCCCACAGCAGAATGCCATAAGACCAGACATCACTTAATGTTGTGTACAAGTTGTCAAAAATACTTTCAGGGGCCATCCATTTCACTGGGAGGAAAGTCTGTAATAAAAAGAAAGAAAGCCCAAACACACAGATGAGTCATTAAATAAATGCTTACCATTGAAATTGTTGTTTGATAGCCAGGAATAACGTCTCTCCATATGAAAAGTTGCTTTAACCTTGCTAGTATTTATTTTAAATTCAGTTTAATACAGAGGTACTAGGATTATAAGCAATACTACTTGTTGCTCCCCACAAAAACTAGCTAAACCATAACTGTATTTACTTCATTACTAGCAAATGATTCAGGGTATGATGCAAATTCTGGCACTGCTGAACTAAGTCTGATATGTCACTGTTTGACAGTTCCTTAATAATTTAACCAGTCACAAAACCTACCATTTAAAACTATCAGATTGTGAAGTAATAAATGTGTACTTTTTGGCTTTAAACAGAGCTAGAAAAGTTAGAGAAATTAATGATCTGAAGATAAATTGTTCTGAGGAGCATTCATCCCAATGGTCAATTACTGTAACCAACACTGAACAGCAAGAACATGAACTAGCATTTAAAACTGACAATTTTCATTTCAGTTATAGCAGAACTTTAGAGATTAGGTACGTACACTGCCCTTGGAGACATAGTTAGAATCATGCATGATGTCTCTAGCCAGCCCAAAGTCGCAGATCTTCACAATTTTTCCTTGAGCCAGGAGGACATTACGGGCGGCCAAGTCACGGTGCACACACTGTATGGAGAAAAAAAACGAAGTTGTTAGGACACACTTTTTCCATTACTGCCACTGCCCTTACAAAAGGGCTGACTTTCTAGGTACAGTCCTACCAAGACATTCGACTGAATAAGCACCTGCTAACAGGGGCAGGAAAGCACCAGTCCTCAGGACCAGCGAGGTCTCACACAGATGCATTTTAGCTGGGAGGAGGCAAAAGTGAGGTCACCCTTTCCCATTCTACCCATCATGTACTGATGATATGCTTGTGCTTCTGAGCATGCTGGTTTGTGATTGCATGGACCCTTCACCCAGACCCTACTTTGATCCTCCACCATCTCTGGCACCCTGACTCCAGCAGTGTCACAGGATGCAGCAGGGGAGGATGAGTGACTGCTGCTTTGATTTTTTCCCACCATGATGATCTCTATTTCCAGATAAGTGAGAAAGCTGTCTATATCTCCAGAAAGAATACTATATTGTGTCTTATGCTCAAAATCTAAATTTAAAACCATAGCTGCATAAGACATTTTTACACCTTATTCCATTTTGCTTACTTTTTTATTTTCTTACATTTTTAGAAGCCAAGAATTCCATTCCCCGTGCAACCTGGTAGGTGAAGCTCAGCAAATCCAGTAGGCTGAGGCCCTCTGAACTGTCATCTGAAAGAAGGTTTTTGACTTCTGATTCTATTGAAAAAAGAAGAACAATGTGGTTTTGTTGTGGAATGTGAAAGTAGCATCCATCTTCCCCACCTATCATTACTCTGAGCTGATAATTTTAGCAGAGTACCATGGCCAAAACAGTCTTTTCATAGTAAGTATTACGACTTTTAATGTCTGCATCAGTCACTGACACATATTGCATTTTTAAAAATAGCCAGTATTAAATAATGAGTTTGAGTTTTCTCCTGTCTGTAATTTTTTCCCCTGGGAATAGTAGGAAAAAGTAAAGTGAAAAAGGAGTGTTACTGGACATTACTGAACTGTCACACAGGTTGTTTATTCAGTGGGTGGTACAAAAATATTTCTTTAGAGGTAATGCCTTCATTAAGGTTTTGTGCATGCATGTACATTCTTATCCATTTACTTTTGCTGAACAGTGTTGTTTCCCAGGAAGTAATCACTGGGACTAATCCAATACCAGCAAAAAGGGTCACTAATTCTATGGCAACAGTTCTTATTTCTTTTATGAAAATGCCAGAAAAGAAACAGTCAAAATTCAGTGATTAATTTTCTCTGACTGTCATGAAGCGTGAGTACATAAGTCTGCCCTGTAAATCTGGGACTGGATATGGTTCAGTTTCTGAGGCCTGGAGGCAGAAGTGATGGTCTCTGTTTTTAAACAAAAGCATACTTGGTTTCTGAGAACAGGGACAGGGAATAGGATGCATTCACTTTCTTCATTACATAATCCAGGAAAGTATTTGGGAGAGGTCTGCATTTGGTAAGTGTCAGTTAATGCAAAATATAAGTGGAAACAGTACAATATAAACTACTATTGCTATTGCTGAAAATCCTTCAATCTACAAGACTGATAAAATCACTGCCTCCAAAGAGTGCCTACAGTCCCTTGAAGAGCACAAACACTCTGTGCTCCAGCATAGAAACAAATACACAACCGGACACCTTCTGCTCCAGCAACACGCACTCCTACCTCAGAGCAGAATGGAAGAACACATATGCTTATGCTCACACTCTTGCTGAACAGAGCTAAACAGTTTATGTGCATTTAGAGAACAAAAAATAAGAAATGTGTTTCCACAAGAGTAATTTCTATTAGTGGTATTTGCAGAAGGGACAGTTCTACATTACCTGACATGGATTTCTTCTTATATGAAGCAGGCCGATCATACACAGATCTCTGAATATCAGAGTATTTGGAGCCCTCCTTCCTTTCCAGCATTGGCACATACTGAGTGGTATCAGCTTGTTTCATGTCCATGTATTCTCCAGTGTTTTCAAATGATAGTATCACATAGCTGAAATTGGAAAAAATACAAATGTATCAGCTAGTGACTTCCCTGTCCCAGCATATGCATGTCTAACCATTCACTTAAGGTGTTCCATTGTACTGATGTGAAATTCAACAGCTGGCTTCTTGTTAGGGAATATATATATATATATATATATATATATATATAAAGACCATACCATATATCCTTTGTATAACATAACCATCACTTATTAAGACATGTTGCTGGGAATTATTATAGTCAAACACAAGCACTTCAAACTTAGGCTTTTGCCAACAGTCAGGTATGTAACCATGCCTTATTTCCCAAAATCCTGAACTTAAGTATCACTACCTAGGGCTATTAGCTCAAGGTATTCTAAATGATACGTGTAATTTATTCACCCAGACAATCTGCATCAAATCCAGTTCTGCTGAACAAACCCATGCACATATGAATAAAAAAGACTGGCTTTACTCAGCTACCAAGTCAGTTGATCTATTTGTCTGAGTGGTTTTTTTGAATGAATCTCTGTTCTTTTAAATCCTGCCTCGTTTTATGGCATTACATTATTGCTGAATGAGTGATGACAAACTTCCTCAACTATCATCTGGAAAAAGTTCTGGGATGAACATTAATCATTAGGACACTATTGAGACTGGCTAAGCCTCTCCAAAGGAGAGGACTTTAGCTTGGAGAACAAGCTCTGACAGGTTGTTGAAGGGAAGGAGTTTTCAGTGGAAAATTCCCCAAGCTTGGAAACAAGGAGACAGGTAGATGCACTTTACTTTTGAAAGTTTTCGATGTGTAGAGCCAAAAGGCTGGTTTTGCTTCTTCTTTTTTTTTTTTNNTTTTTTTTTTTTTTTTTTTTTTTTTTTTTTTTTTAAATAATAACAATGATAATAAGAAACACTGGCCTGTGATTTTTTGTTAAAAATCTTTGGGATGTCAGGATATCTATGGAGAAACCACAGGGGTCCTCAGACTGCAGGCATGTCTACATGCAGGAAACACAAATCTAGGGAGGGAGACTGAATAATGTTGAAACCTTCCCAGACCTATGAAACCCGGCAAGTAAAAATCTAATGAGAGAATCGAGGGAGGAGTTTAAACCAATGAATCAGAATAATGCAGTAAAGGTAAAATAATGTCTTAAGTCCCTAAGTCACAGGTCACATATTTCTTTTTCTTTTTCTTTTTCTTTTTTTTTCCCACCTTCTTGTGCTTTCATCAGCATGGTTCATCCCAAAGATATCCAAATCTTTTTTAGGCTTTTCTGGGTGTCGATTCAGGAAATTATCCCTGTTCTTATGCAGGTAGTTTACCAAATCACCATAAAAACAGTATTCAGTAATGATGTAAATAGGACCTGTTAAAATAAAGCAAAATTATGCACTGGTAAGTGGGGTTTTTGAAAAACAGAAACAAATACAAAATGATGCCAAAAGTAGTAGAAAATAGAGTTGTGAGTTAATACATTTCTATCTGCTAAGTTATGACTGCAATTATTAGCAAATATCAAGAAGATTTCTGAAAACCTATATTTGTTTATATTTATTGGTAAATCCTTTACTTGAAACCTGTGTTGATGCCTGGAAATAGAACACAAACTTTCCAAACATTAGAATGGTAACATAAAAGCCTTCAGGCACACAATATGGCAAACCCCCATACTCCGAATTAAATTTGTACAGTTTTATAAAATAGGGAAATTAGAATATCTAGCCAATATTGTCCAATCAGAGGAGCAGTTGGTTAGCTAACCTCCACCCCGAGTTCTGCCACCTTGGAGCTCTACCCCCAATCTCCCACCCTACCTTTATTGGGTCTGTGATTACATGGTACAAAATAAAAGGTCCTTAGTAAACTAACATGCAAGACTAGATAAAATTGAAGGAACACATCAATAAACATTTGTTCATTGTGGGAAAGGAAGCTGGAAAAGTACTAGAAGTTATACCTAAGCATTTAACAGTCTATAAAGCTACAAATACATGAAGATTACATAAAAAGTTAAAACACCTTAGGCATCAATATGCTTTTAAATACTGAACGATTATCCTACAGGAAACTTTATTTTGTCAGCCAAACCCACCTGATTTTGTACAAGCTCCAAGCAGATTCACAATATTCAGGTGGGGGCCAAGATGTGTCATTATCTTCAGTTCAGACATGAGTGCCTGCTTTTCACTGGATCTAGCAGTAGCTGTAGAAAAAACACATTAGCCACTCAGTGGGAGCAGTCACCTTTTTCATATCTTCAATAATTCTTATACAAGATGTGCCTTTTTCCCCTTGTTGTATAACGCTCTTTGTTCACAGGCACTCAAAGTTTATCTTTCTCAATATTTGTTGGGTTATTGTAGCTGTTTAGCTAAACCTAAATCTTGGATGTTTTCAAAAGCCTGGGTACCTTCAGGCTTGAAATGTCATAAAACAATCTAACATATAATTTTAAAATCCCATCATTTCACCATTCATTTTCAACTTTAGATACAAAGAATTAATTTGTAACAAGCAATGCTTGAATAACCCCATGGGAACCTGCCTTACTTTGCTTGGGAAATGGAACCACGACAACTTACGTTTCAGCATTTTCACAGCTACTTTCATCACCGGTTGAGAGCGACTCAATCCGTATGCAGTCCCTTCAACTACTTTTCCAAATGCACCCGAACCAAGGATCCGACCTGAACACAAGGGAAAACATTATTTACTTCAGAAAGTAACAGCAATTTAGCTCCTTTCCTGTCTCCATTCCTCTGCAAGTTGATTCTTGAGTGGAAAAGGAACAATCCCTTAGCCAGACTACTGGTATTATTGCTATTGTTGTTGTTTTAAACAGAAAAAGCAGATATGAAATGCTGGCATTAAGTACAATTCTTAAAAGTATGCAAGCAAACATCAAGAGCACACCTGCACCTGGAAGCTCAGCTCATTCAAATTCATCCCTTCCTGTACTCTTCCACCTTCACTTTATCCTCTCACATCATGGATTGTCCTAGGCTTGAGCTAATCTCTTTGCCTCAGTCAGCACCTGATTAAAACACAGGCATGTTCCTGACCTACAAATCTGAATTGGGTCCCTCAGCTGTAGTTTAGGTCTATCATATAGTACTGGATACATCCAGCAGTTAAATGGACTAAAGCACATCAACAGCACATACAGAAACAGACAGGCAGCACCATTTCAGATCTGCAAGAAGCTGAAATACATGCTGATCACACATGAGGAGAAACTTCTCTGAAGTTTCATGTACATGTGTGTTTCATCTGCTGGAATAAATTCTGTTGCAAGTTTCCAAGTGCTGTAATGAAACAGCTAGTGTTTATAGACCCTTTACTCTTCCCACAAACCAATTTAGACAAAAATTTGGAATTAATATATCCTGTCTTCTGATATGAATATAGTTTCTAGAAGAATTTTGTACAGATTAGGATTTTAGAGAAATATGACTTGCACAAACATACTCCCAAATACTGTATTTCATAGCTTCTGCATTGTAAACCAAGTTCATCAAGGGAACACTTAGTGAACGAACCTGTGTATGAGGTCCAGATGCCAGAATATAATCACATACCTGACAAGCTGTCGCTTTGATTTTAAGTTACTTTATAACTTTGAGCATACAAAGAACTAGTGACTTTTACTATGGAGATATAAAGCATTTTGTCTTTGACGTTAGTTTGCAGTTTGAACTTGTCACCTTTTACACTTCTGAAGGTGTTATCTGGCATGCAATGCCATATGTTTCTGTTATCCTCTAGCTACTGCCCCCACTTTTATTGTACACATGCTTTTGAAAGAAAATTTCCAGCCAAACAGTATCTACATCATTAACAAGAAATGGTTAAAGAATGCTTAGCTGAGTTAACACTGGCGAACCTCTCCAAGATTATGACAGCATAGTTTGTCATGCCCACAGAAGCTGTGTGATTTCTTTTCAAGATTCCTGTGCTCCAAAGGTTATCCTTCCCAATCAGGATGTGAGAAAGCTTCACGCTAAATTTCAGACTAATTCAAACAACCTGAGGTTGAAATTTGGCCCCTGAAACTTTTCAGATCGAAGGTCTGGGAGCCATATGGCAGGATGCAACCCTTCAGAATATGATGGCATTTGCTGATGCTCCTTGATCTTCTTGTCTTCACAAGCCAATTCCTCCCCAAAACCATACTGTCAGCTGAGCATGAGGCACACATCTCCCTCTCCATCACCTCTGCTGGGCTGGGGTGCATGTGGAGACATTGAGAGTACTTCCGGAATGGCAGGGAGCCATCACTGCTATTTCCCCTTTTCAACCCTCTCTGCAGATGTAGCCCAAGCCCCATGTCTTTTGCATTTGAAATTTGGAGCCAGGTGGGAGCTAACTGCCCAAGAAATGGAAGCATCTGTAATGCCATCGTATTCTTGATGACTGCTTCACTGAAGCTCAAAATTATAGCATGAGTTTATTTTCAGTATAAAGGCACTGCTGTGATATGCTCACTGAAGGAGCAGTGCTGTTCACCACCACAGAGGGACTGTGCAGACACAGCAGCAGCCCAAGACCCCTTAAACCAGTGGAGGAACATCAGCTAATTCAGCCTCTGTACCCATCCACAGAGCTTATCTGCTGTGCCTGCCAGAGAGGGGCTGCTTTTCTGCTTAGAGGACACAAGGGTGAAGTGTGTGAATTTGTTCCAGATTAAACCATCTCAGCTGAATGCTTCTTTTGCTAAAATTGGTCTGGGATAATCAACCCACCACAAATGAAACCATAAGTCTCTTGGCCTATATTAAAAGCCAAACAAGTGTCAAGCTTTATAATCTACACCCAGTTTCTAGACTCATGAAATTAGGTACCACATCACTGACTGTTGTGTGACTTGAATCTTAACTTGCCTTTTTCAAATTGGCACAGGTCAGATTCTGTGTCAGACCAGCCTTTCATTTTATTAAGGTCACCAGGACAAATAAGTGGCTTGCTGGGAAGTGCTGAGAGCAATTCTGCTGTCTCTGGTATCCTGAGCCACCCTGGTATCCTGAGCAGCAGCACTCGGACCCCACGCCTCAAAGGCTCTGGTCTTAGCTCTGTCAGCCAGATGAGGAGGTCCAGGTCCTGCTGGGACCTCACTAATTCTCAGCAGAGCCAGGAGAAGGCAGTGGTGTTCAAGCAGCTCATGGCATTGCTGCATTGTTCCCTCTGGTACACATCTCCTGGACCTGCACTGGTTTGTGAGCCCTTTAAACAACAGTGCACTGTATGTACTGTGGATCAGTGATTGCAATGGAAAATTTGCAGTGTAAACCAAATTTATCAGTTGAAGCTCTGTCCAGCTAATGTTCAGAGTTGGCGTTTAACACAGCACTGCACTCCAGACACTACTGGCCAGAAAAAACAAATAAATGCCAGCTGGCTTACACACCTAAGATGGGAAATACATCTGGTGGAGCCAAAATGGGTTTGTAACCTGCTTCACAGCCTCCCCGAACTAAAGGTGTAATTGCTTTGCTGTCATCTCCCACTTAAATAAGAGAAAATCCACACAAACCGGAATTATCAGCCCCAGAAACAAAAGAGGGCCCCCCCCTCCAGCAAGCATTTAATATGGCAAAAGTACTGGCAGGTAAGTGTGTCAAGCAGAGCAGTTGTGCAGTCCAGAGTGCCAAAAGGATATGGAGCATTGGGTTTTAAAGCTACAGACTATTCTGAATACACATGTAAACAAGAAGACGTTGAAGCAAGCTGGTGCTCATGAGTCAGAGGGAGACAAAGTCACAGTGGTGGTCTTTAACAACTCAGATCTGACAAATCCTATTTAGACATATAATTAAAGTCTGGGTCGTAATAAAATAATTCTATAAAACATTCATCCTCCACTAGTCTTCAATTAGCAACGTGAATTTAATTAAAGGATATTGTTCCTTAACCAGAATTTTTTCTCTTGCTTCTTTCAAGAATTAACTCTGTGATGGTGAAGAACTACACCAGGGGAGTATGTCTCTTGAAATATATCAAACAAAAGACACACTTTATATTCTTCTGTGTTTTGCACACAATTTGGTCCACAGATATCTCCAAGAAGTCTTGTATGTTTAAAGCACTATCTGGACAGAACATTAAAATTTTCTATAGTCGTTACTTTCAATTGATATAAAGGAGAGATTGGGCCAGCCTTGAGGAAATCATTATGACTGAATTCTCTATGAATTCCAATAAGGAATAGCAAAGCAAGAAAACAGAAGGGAAAGGAAGAAGAAATAAGGACAGTAGTCACAGTAATAAGCAGTTACCCAGCACTGATATGTACATGGCATGTATTAATAATTTTAAAAATATTTTTAATAAAACTATGTAATTAGTTGCAGATTTTCTTGGCCTCTGCACATAAGTATATCAATTTCTTGCAGCTAAGAATTACTGACATCCTTCTTGTGGATGCCTAAGCAGAAGTGAGGGTTGAAAAGGGCATTTAACAATGAGAGAGTCCCCTAAGCCATGGACTTGCACACAGAGCATGTGGAGGACACTATTTCAAAATCAAATGCAGAAGAACTGGAATGGAAGCACAGGAGACACTAACACAAGGACCTCAGGGCTGGTGCCAATGGAGAAGAGGATTGGGAAGGAGAACTGAGGAGAACAGACAGAGAGACTCTGGACTTTGTGGCCATAACTTCCATTGCAAGTCCTGCAGAGGCCTCAGAATGGTCACTGAATGTCTTTCTCCCCAGAGGAGGGTGAGGCCAGTCCTTTAGAGAAAACTTACCAAGCACTAACCCATCTCGAGGGAACTCCCATCTAGAGTCATAAGGCAGTTGCATTGGGTCGACATAAATGTACTCGTGGCCATCAGGGCTGATAGACTCGATGACTCTCCATCTGATCTCATACCTTGGCTTCTGCAGAGCACATTGAATGCAAAACCAAGCATTAGTCCAGGACCTGACTGTAGAGCAGATCAAAACCCAGCAGGGCTCAGTACCCAAACTGAAATACTTTTCTACGTACCTGTTTCCATATGATGACCAGGACAATCAGTGAAATTATCACAATCACTAACAACACTAAGACAGCAGCAGCCACCGTTAGCTCTGATCTCAAGGCTGTGGGGTAAAAACATAGATCATATTTTTCTCATGAGCCATGACATCACACACATGAGACACCCGCCTCCCCTATCACTGCAGTTCCTGTATTCTGCAAAAGTGACAGGAGCAGATCCTGAGGCTGGTGACTATAAAGTCTTTCCAATCCCAGAGCTGCTCATTTCAAAATCAAATGCAGATTTTCTAGAATGTCCCATAGCCAGTACTGATAAAATAGTGAAATGAATTATGGAACCACATAATAGGCAAAAAGTAGATGCAGCATTAAACCTGTAAAATGCCTCATCCTCAGAAAAGCCAGGGTGGAAAGAAAATCCACTTTAATTTATTACCTACAACAATCATATTCTTATCCAGTAGGACTGAACTGGGGTGGGTTGGAGCAGGGTCAAAATGGCTGTTAAACTGAATAGAAGGACAAAGCAAACTCACTGGGAGCCACAAGCTTCAGTTCTCGAGTAACAGCACCAAGGTCATTTCTTGCCACACATCGCACAGCCAGGGTTTCCTCTACCTTCTGGAAGGTCACCTGGCTTTCCACCATGTTTTTCTCATCCAGGTGGGCTTCCATGTGTATATCAGAGATATTGTTAGTCAAAAGGGTCCATGAGGTGTCATTGCTGCACCTGCAGAGAAGAATAATGGGGGAAATGGGTGTTGGGTGTAGGTATGGATAAATAAGAGTGAACGGAACAAGAATTACCTTTCCCTGCAAATTTCTTCTGACAACAACACATTTAAGGGTCAGAAGGGAATTTAGACTACATCTCTGAAAAACCTGCACGTTTATTCCTTCAAAACAAAAATACCCCCTGAAGGAAGGGACAGCTACTTCTCAAAATCCTTACTCAAGCCTGGACTGTGAAATCCTTGGAGTAGGCTTACTGAACCGAAAGCTTTTATGAGAGAAACCTGAATTGATGCATTGTTTTGTGTCCTGTAGGATGTAAAAAGAAGGGCGCTGACAACCTCTCTTGAAATATAAGCAACGTGCCTCTAAAAAGAAATAACAAGTATCTAAAACTTTCTGGCTCTTGATGAGGAAAACATGGTACACGTTATATTAAGATAATTGAGATTATGAGTCGTATTTCAGATAAGAAACCAGCCATTCCTCTTACTTTTTAATATCCTTGCAAACCAGCCATTCCACATCAGGAAGTGGGGTCCCCTCTGCCAGGCATCTCACTGTCTGCCCACCTGCAGAGCCATGGTGATCATCCACAAGGGCTGAGATCAGAGCTGGAACTGGGAAGGAGTCAAGAGTTTGTTAAAATGTTTGTCAGTGCCTACAAAAAAAAACCAGCTTCCAATTTCAAAGCAGGATGGGTGCTGTTTGGCCAACACCTTACCAAGAGCTACAGACAAAGACCCAACCAGAAGGTGCTTATCTCCTGTAGCACAGAGTGGATTCTGGGCTAGAGCAAAGAGAAGGAAGTGCTGCAGTTGTGCCACATCTTCATGTCATGTTAAATGAGCTATCATCCTACTGTCAGCTGGAATAATTTAGCTGGGTGGATAAAGTTTCTTTTTGGCTCAAGGCCAGTACAGAAGTGAAAGCCAGGATCAGGCTAGAAAAGCCCCAGGGATGAACACGCACGCACTCCTCCGCTCACCCTCGCTCATGCCTTTCATATGTCCATGCTCCAGACAATGCAGTGTGTAAGTGGCTCAAGTCTTTGCTGTGTGCCATGGTTTCTGATGGGCAGGGCTTTGGGGCTGCTTACCTTGTATTAGCAGTGAGAAGGTGTATCTTTTAATCTCATCTTCATTTTCAGCAACCAAAGTGTAGTACCCGCTGTCTTCCTCCTTGGCCCGTATCAATTTTAAAATACTCTGAAACCTGCAGAAATGCAAGTTTTTGTTTATATTTTTAAAGCGGGGTTAAAAAATAATTTTGGTGCAACACGTAATCTGGGTGTGTTGCAATTTTAAGGGTGACGCATGCCTTTAACTAAGTCATTACTCAAGTAGTAAATAACTATCAACATACAACTGAGAAAGAAGTGGCTTTTGTTACTTTCTGCAAGGACCTGACAAAGCCCTGATTTTACTGGAAACAGCCAGAAATTATGGGTGTGGAGAAACCCTTTGCTAGAGGCAGCAAAGAGGTTTCTTGCTCAGGAACCTTGAAGAGGTTGATGTTATAAAGGTAGTAAGAAGTAGATTAGGCATTGCACTTTAGAATGGAAAACAAATTAACCAGTTTTAAATGCCACTCAGGAAGAAGCAACAAACTGAGGTATAAAGAGTGAGCAGGAGCAGGGCTCAGGTTTCTGGGGGAGGAACTCAAGTCAAGTAAGGGTCAGAAGGTTTTTTACCTTGTTTCCTGGACTCTGTTGGTACTAGTAACAATCTCCGTAAGATTTTCAATCAGAGTCACATTATCCTTCAACCAGTACATTTTTGGTGCTGGGTAAGCCTGCACATCAACAACAAAGTTTTTGACTTCATGAAGGTTGACAGCTTCCAGAGGGCTAAACTGAGGCTCCAGGTGAACAAAGCCTTTGTCTGTAAATGAAAAAGCCTTGTGTAAACAACACTATGCATGATTTTTCAAGAATGGTACTTTCAAAAGTGGTAATAATTTTGGACACTAAAATCAGACTATACCATGAACTGTAATGACTACTTTCTTATTTTCCTTAACCTCCTTGGTTGCATGCCGAGCAGTACATTCATAATCCCCTGTGTCTTTCACTGATGCCTCAGGAATGGTCAAGGTGTAAACCAGCTTCTGCGATGGGACCTTGATATCATCAAGTTTTATCAGACCTTTTTCCTTCTGTAGTTTGGAGAAGGGAAAAAAAAAAAACAACCTTGCTTAAGTAACTGAGCTGAAAGCACATCATTGAGGATCTTTGATACCCCTGAAGTGAGAGCAAATATCTAAATCCTGTATGGCAGAAGACTTGTTTACTCAGTTAAGGATGCCTTTTTCAGCCACAAGAGAAAAGCTGTGCCTAAAAAATTGCATCCTTTTGGGGGCAGGCACAGAAGGTTGGGAGCTCATATTTTGTTTACAAGAAACAAATACCTATGAAAATTTGAGTGAGCAACTTGACAGAGCAAGTTACTCTTTATGCACTACCTTTTCCTCAGATGTAAAAGCCACTTGAGTCCCCTTTGTTCGGTGTCCATGAAGTAAAATGAATTTTTATCCCCTTCACCAGACAAAAAGTAACAGTTAATAGATGCTACGTTCTGCCTCTTCTCAAAACAAAAATAATTTACTGACAAGGAGAAAATCCCTTGAGTCCTTACCCCTTTTCACCTTACTTTGGTGAAAATGACAGACTGTGTTATTATGAGGGCCTGGTACAAAAATGTGCTGGGGCTAGTTTTGAAAGCTGGCATAGCAGAGACTATGATGATGTATAAGATAGAAAACAAAACAAAACTACCTCAAATATTTTTTCCTCTTGGGCTCTTAGCTTACTTAAACAAAAGGAGGGATATGGAGTAACAGCTAGGTACACTTCAATTACATCATTCCTTCAGCAACCAGACTTTTTATTTTCAGATACTCTGAAATTGCTTGGGACTGGCCCTAGCCAAGTTTCACTATATAAAAGTTTTCACTGAAAAAGGACGTTAAAGCAGTTTGAAAAAATTCAGGCTTCTACAAAAGTTACAAGATTTTCTTACTAGATGTTTCTCATCAGTAAATTCAGTGAGAATCATTTCAGTTTACACCTGCATAGTGCAGAACACTTCAGATTATAGACTAGATTCTTCACTGTCCTTTATTATCCCCAAGAATCAGGATTTAAGAGAGCTGTTTTAGAGGTTCAGGCCTTCAGCAGCAGAGCTCTACTCTATGTCCAAAATACCTAGATCTTTCTATTTTCACAACACTTCTTTTTTTGCAGCAGCACAAGACCTGAGAGACGGCATTCCTTCCTCAGCCATACCTCACCTTCTTCTCATGCTTTACTTAGTAACTAATAGCAAATTTACCTTTGGGGACTGACTTTCTTTTATAATAACCTAAAATTAAAAGAACTTACGTAGATTTCTCTCTTTAGCTGTCCTCAATCAGATAACTGAAGAACATTTTACCCCACTTGCTTGCCTAATACGTAACTACAAACACTGAGGGGGGAAAAAAGAGAGATATTTACCACTTTCCCAGGATAATTCCACTGTAAATTAACCACCTCATTGTCAAAGACCACACAAGTTACTACAATGGTCTCGCCAGTTTTGTAGACAGTTTTAAGAGCTTCAATTTCAACAGGCAGCTGTGAAGTAGCTAAGAGAAGAGAGAGAGATTTCGTTTAGTTTTTAAAAGATTGCAATTTTCACATGGTGCAGTTTCAAAGGAAGATTTCCATTTCACTTCCTCTACTGAGGAATCACCTTGAAAATTCAGTAAAATTACTTCTGATCTATATTAATATAAACAATTTGTATTTAAAGCATGAACTGCATAGCCATTTAGTTCAATCCCACAAAGAAGTGATCCACAAATAAAATTAGAGGTTCCTATCTCAAATCCCCCTGTAAAAAGGCATTGGGTATAAAAGCAATTTCCCATTTTTGCTAATCAGTGACTGTTTTTGAGAATTCCTTGATGGTCAGAAAAAAAATGTTTTCAAAACAATTAAGTCATTATGTTTTTCAGGCTACCCAGAGTTCTACGGTTCAAAGCCAGTGGGAAACACCAGCCTTTAAAGTTACGTTTTACCAAATAGGATGAGAAGACATGGACTACAAAACATTTTTCTTGCAATAGTTTTGGAGAGAAGATAGTTAGGGACACATTATTCTCATCAAAATTGTAAGTAGACTTGCAACTAAGTAACTGGCAGTACTTGCCAGGAGCAAGGAGCTTATCAGTGGAGAAATAGCTGATATAATCCCATGATGCTGGTGCTCTCACAGTGCGAAGAAAGAACACAATCACTTTTTCTTTTTTTTTTATGAATAGAAATAAATACCTCTTATAATATAGATGAGGAACTCATCGGACTTGAACTCCACACCTTTCACCATTATTTTGCAGGTGTACGAGCCCGCAGGAAAGTTCCCTATGAAGCCTTGTTTGGTGTCATATAAAGCATACACAGACTTGTCTAAACTGTTAACCAAAGTCACTTGAGCATCTGGGTCACTTGTCCGACAAGGGATAACTGCAGGATCACCTTCTTCTACTAGGATGAACTGGTCTTCTGGTATGGAGGGAACAAAAGGCATGTCTGGGTCTGTAAAAAACAAGAGGTAATCTTACATTGTCTCGTTTATAGCAACTCCATGTACAAGAATTGCACATCAATGACCACTTGTAGGTCATAAGTGAAACTTGCACAGTTCATTCTCCCAGTGTTTCAGATATTGCAGGTAAGGTTTGCTAATTTCATGAGGTATCTCATTTTAGCTATTTGATGTGACATGTATTGAAACATTTCTCCTAAGCACAAAACAGGAAAGGGCTTCGGTTCCTTTGGGACAATTCAGGATACAAAATGAAAAAACCACAAGATTCTCCCTGCAAAATGTTAAGTGTTATTAATCACAACTCACATGATTTTAAGTTGGATGTTTTTCTCCTCTTTTATTAGTAGCTGTCTCCTAACCAATATATAAGCAGAGGAGAAAATAAAAATAAAATAAAAAATCCAAACACTTTCCAAGTAAAAAAAATAAAATAAGTCAGCTTCGTGTTGTTTATGTTGAACACCACTAAGGCCACATTTCATCAAAAATAGTTCAAAGTACTTATCTTCATGTATTTCTAACATGTCCAACATTACAGTTATGAGACATAGTTAATTATGGTCACAGCATGTGGTTTTCAAAATATGGTATTCACTGAGGAAAAAAAGCAAACAAGGACCTGGTAGTTTTACTTCTTTTAAAGTCAACAAAATATGTGCCAACTTTCTTACCCAGCCAATCCAAAGTCTGAGTTTAAAATGTAATTGCATAACATTATGCATAAAAAGCATAGCCCTGAAATCGTCTCCATTTGGCCATTCAGAATAAACAAATAATCTCTGCTAGCCTGAAGCTTCTGTGCAAAGCTTTATAATAAAATTTAATAAATAGCAATCCAAATCCCTCCAACAATAGACTTTCTGCTGCACTGGCAGGCTCTTTGTAGCAATATTCCAAACACAGCACTCCTTCCCAAAAATGCTGCCAACTCCATGTATTCATTTTCCCACTGTAATTTAAAACAGAATCAAGATTCACCTACTCTGATTTTCTATGTGTTGGTAGTGAAAATAGGATATTGTGTGAAGTCCCAACATAATCCTCCCTGGCTAAAGTGAATTGCTGCCACCCATTGCCCCCCTAATTTATTGCAGGAGAAACTAAAGACAAAGTTTCTAGTGGAAACAGAGACATTCTCTATAATTTGGAGAAAAGGATATGTTTCTGCATTTGTGATATATTGATGGTTAGCAAGTGGAAAAAATTACAGGGTGTCTCTACCCTGCAAATCTGGTAGGCTGATGTCTAGAAGCTTTCAAAAACCAAACCGAAAAGTCCTCTTGAAGGAATCTTCCATCCCTTGTCTTTATAATCCTCCACTAGGTGAGTTGCAAGACTGCTTAACATAAACAATGTCTTCTGGTAAATCGGTTAGAGCTGCTTTGATATTGAGATATATGTGCTGAAGCTGGCAGCCTCTGCTGAAACATCTTGCTTCAGGAATGAGCACAAACACTTTACATTTGTTGTGGCAAATGGAGAGAAAGTCTTAGAAGAATCACAGTCCTTGAATCACATGCTGTCAGCAGTAAAACCTTAATGCCACTGGAAAATAGCCTTTAAAACAGGTCGCGTTATTGCTTCCTGGCTTTTTGCCCTTCCAGAATCTTCCTTGCCATTGCAGACATAATCTCCTTCAGAACATGCTGCAGTTTTGCAGGATGAGCTGCAATCTCTTCTTCTCTCTTTTGTTCCCTGTTCAAACCCAGTGGCTTGATCTCCTCTGGCCCTGCAGTTGTGACCCTCATCCCCTGAAGCCCAGCCAATGCCAAAGAAACATCCAGACAGGGCTTTACAAAAAGTTGTGGCTCAGCCTTTGGTGCCTATCTCAGCTATGACAATAAAGATTTTCACCCCATAGAGATTGTGGAAAGCCTTTAAGCAGAATTCCAGTCAGAACAAGGGGGTGGGAGGGCAAAGCTGGAAATAGGCACTTCCAAAAGAAGGGATACCATTTCTTCTGAGTCCAACACTTTTCCACCATTAAAAAGAAATGCAACAGAGGGCACGGGAAAGGCTGTGTTTGCCTTGAAAATTACAGGGTATTCCACAGTAGCCCCTATGTGTTTAATCTTGCATCAGACTGGCCAGCAAGAACACTTCTTTCCCCTCCTTCTGACAGCTACCTCGAAGACATGTCCATTGCTTTATGCTTCCCAGGGCACACATGAACTTTTTCCAGTTCTTAGTTCAAGCCTAATTCAGGTTAAGAGCAAGATATGGCCTTCCTCATCTGGCAGCAGCTTCAGTATCATACACAGCACTGATTTGGTCAATACACATCCCAAAATGTCCACCCAAGTGCCCCCTGAAAAGACTGGCATTTCTGTGAATCGCCACCTGGGAACCAGGCAACCTGAAGGCTCCCACACAGCAGCTGACCTGGCCACCAAGGTCTCCTCTCCAGCCTCTGGTGGTCAGAAGACCTCAGCTCTAAAGTGCTGAGTGCATCTCTTCATCTGAGTTCAGCTCTTCTTGAGAACTAAAACTCTTATCAAAAAGGGAAAGCCAATAGAAAGAAAGAATATATCCATAGATTTGCAGGGGCTGGTCTTGATTTACACATGAGGAAACGGCCCTGGGGTTATTTCTCTTCTTCTGACAGCAAATTGCCACCAGCAATTCACCTCTTCTGAACATCCATGGTTCACCTCTTCCACCCAAACCCCCAGGCATGGCTGTGGCCTCCCCCACTTACCAGGCACATAGATGTAGATGTCCTTCCCTTCCACTTCCCCATCCTCCACTTGTGTGTGGTTATAATAGCAGACATACAAGCCTGTATGACCGGCCGAGGCATTTCCTACTTCGAGCACTGTCACGAAGAGGCCACTGTTGTTTTCTTCGTGTCTAATGTCTATCCTGTGGTTTCCCTCGGTCACTGGGTACTGCCAGCTCACTTCGCTGTCTCCAGAGCATTTGAGTGTGAAATTGGAGTTCAGCTGTACCACCATTTCATTCCTATCGGGAACAATAGTTGGCAGAGGTAGCTGGCAAAATGTTAGGAACGGTCCTGCAAAAAGACACAAATAAAGAGTATGTGAATACATAAAACAGCCTCAGCACAGGCATGTGAAAGGAAGCGGAGAAGATCCAGAGCAGATTTTTTTTTTCTGACTATTTCAGAGCTGCTGATGTCTCAGGAAATTTGCCCTTGTTAAAAGCTGAAGCTTTGCCCAAGGAATAGCAAATGGCTTTCCTTTGAAATGTTAAGGGTTTGCTTGCTGACTTCTGTTTGTGAAATCAAGGGGTGAAAGACAGAGGTGAAGTTAGAGATAGCTCCCAATCCACACCACAGCTTTCCAGCCCCAAATGTGTACACAGCTCTTCTGCAGACCGGTGAATTCCACACCCTGGCTGCTGGGTCATAGGCATCTCACACCTTCTTACAGCCACAGTCAGGAAAACAGCAGTCCTGTCAGTCTTCAAGTAAGCTCATCGCTGAGATTTGGAAACCACTTCCCAAGACTAAGACCTGCATTTTACTTCTGACTTCTGTTTCTGCAAAGGGCTGGAGCAGGAACTTGTACATCAGGTCTACCTCTAGCCAAAAGGTGCAGAAGGCTTGTAGCCAAATAAATTTATGCAATTCACTGAACTAGATGTTGGAGATGGCACTGATTTCCAGAGAGAGTCTCCAGTTACAGGCTCAGATTTGCAAGTCTAGGTAATTTGCAGGTGGGTTGGTGCAGGTCCAACTCTCAGAAGGAAAATTAGAGGATCCAAACCCTACAAAATAAGGAACTCGCCAAGGAAATATCTTTGTGGTTTCAGTCCACCAAATGTACAATAAAGAAGCACCTGGGCCACTAGTGAAATTGGCACTCTCTGCAATAAACCGGCACCAGGAATACAGATCGTCTTTGAAATCGTTTTCCACTGCTGCCCAGAGTTACCTGGCTCTACAGGCCCTTTCTACATTTGGCCCCCGTGACAGAGCCTGCCCTGCCGTCCGTGGCCATTCCTTTCGGAGATGTGGGGGGCTGGGCCGGCAGCCCCGGCGCGGGAGGACGCGGGGAGCCCGCACCGGGGATCCCCGCACCGGAGAGTCCCCGCACCGGGGGGTCCCCGCACCGGGGAGTCCGCGCACCGGGGAGTCCGCGCACTGGGGGTTCCCCGCACCGGGGAGGGGGGCAGGACCGCCTTCCCTGCACACCCAGACAAATCGGGTGGGAGGTTATAGCAGCACAGGGGAGCCCAAGAGGCCGGTACGGGCCAGCGAAAGTACTGCCTTCTCAATAGGCCCCGTCACAGCCTACCGGAGGGAAAAGCAGAAAAACCAGGTCTGTGACCGGCTGGCAACCATGTGGCATTTGGTATTGTGGGCCAAATGAAAGCGAGTTTAAATACAGACCTATGAAGTATTAGGGGTGGGGAAGCTTAGAGAATTGAGGAGCATTACCTGTGAGAAAACATCCCAGGATCAGGAACGTCTGTGGGGAAGTACCCATAGTTACCAACAGCTGAAACAGAAAGGAGAAGGCAAGAGAGAGACAATTAATGGACTGATAACTGTATGAGACTTAGGAGGACCCTCTTCTGCAGAACCCAAGTGCAGCTTCCCATCGCTCCACGCAGTGCCACGGAGAGGAATGGTCCAGGGACCCCAGTTCACAGCCACAGCTGAGTGAGACTCATGCCACCTACTGCCACAAGGTGTGTGTGGCCACAGACTGATCACAGGCAGATGAGACACCATGACCGCTTCTCTCCACTGGCAGCGTGAGGAGCCAAGTCCTGGTGTAAGGAACCAAGTCCTGGTGCATACCCTTTCCAACAGCCTGCAGACAGCTCTGCTCCCCACTGTGGCCTCTGGGACGGAGCCCACAGAAACATTCCTGCACAGAGGCAGCACACTCACGAGCATCAGTGAGGATGTAACTCCTGCAATAAGTTCTGACCTTTCAGCTGCAAGCAGCTTTTATGGAAGGAAAAGTACATTTTGAAGCTACTCCTATTACAAATAGTACAACCCTGAATGATGTTTTTGTTTTGCCATGGTACATATGTGTATATATAGCTTACAGAATACAATGTAGTACAATAGTGCTTATTGCTTATTTAGCAGGAATTCCCTTGATCGAGAGACACGCTATTTAAAACACATGCTGAAATTTTCTAATGAAATAAATCCATGACAGACTTCAGGCCAGCAGTGCCATTCATAGAGCATCTATTTTCCAAAACAGTGCAGAGAGTCATAGATCACATGCAATTATTTCAGCTTTCAAACATATAATCCTAAAGCATCTGTCTTATACAGGCAACACTAGCAATCACCATCTATGTAATGTTTGTGCCATGTAATGACATTTTTACATAAAACCCTCAAGCAGCATGCTAGGTCATTTCTGAAGGAGATCCTACAATCCCTGGTCCTATTGAAACCAACAGATGTTTTGTTGGTGACTTCTAATAGCAACTGGATTTGGCCTAAATCAAATATATATTAAAAAAACCACTGCACAGAAGAGCCCCTAATTTGAAACACTGACCAAGGAGTAAAATAAAGGATGATGTGCCAAGACAGGGACTACTTTTCAAATGTTCTGGAGAGTTTCTATTCATCCTCTGGTATTCAGTTCCTGATGCTGAGATATGAAAGCAAGTAGGTGCGTCTAGTTATTACAACTGTAGCAGTGCCATATGGGAGCTAAATGCTTACAACCTGCCAAGGACTGTTTCCTGATCTAGTCCTGCTTTCCTCCTGCAATGGGTGGAGTAGGGAGCACCCCTTTGCAGAGCAAAAGAATTTTATACTCAAACATGAAGGTCTCAGAAGCAGGATTAGAAAACTACCTCCCTCAAAAACATGTACAAACATCTTCAGAAAATCAGCTAATAATATTCCAGCAGAGACAAGGCATCTTGTCTGATTCTTCAATTAGCAATAATTGCCATGTGTTTATGTATCTGTCTCCCGTCAATAACAGACTCTTGGATATCAAATAGTTCCCTCAGTGTCAGCCTCATTTTTATCACATTTATATCCTGAATTTTTTATCTAATAAAGTAACCCTCTGTAACTCTTTGAAGACTTACCATGGTCTGCTTTATTGATCTGACTCCTAATCTCTCGAGATCCACAAAACAATGTTACCCCACTTCTGCCAAGTTCCCTTCTTTTTCTGACTGAAAAGGCAACTCTCTCCCCCTCTTGTGTTGTTTTGCCAGACTATTCAGTACAAGTGATGCAGCACAGGAGGAGAAAAAACAAAGTTAGCTCATCTCTTGCATGCCAGAAGCTCTGCTGAAGAGGACTTATTGCAGACCAGTGTGTGCAAGTGAAGATTGAAGGCCAATGATTTAAGTAGAGGTGATGGCATTTCCAAGTGCTACTTTGACCTTGCTGTCTTGGTTAGGCTGACACTGAAATCAATGAATGTCTCAATGTAGCATCGCAGTTTCAAAACACAAGGGCTTAACTAAATTTGCTTTCTCCATCTGGCTTTTCTTTCACAACCCAGAGCTTTGATCTTTCCTCAATGACCCGTTAATCTCATCAAGACCCAGAGCAACACTTCTTCACTGTGAAAGACAGAATAATGTAGTAAGGATTCACCACCACTCGTATTCAAAACCCATTTGAACTGAATTTACTTACATCATGCATCTGACTTAAGAATGCCGGTGCCACCCCCAGCATATCCTCACACATCCATGCCGGACTCAAGGTTCAACACAGGCACCATTTCACACTTATGGGCAAGAGAGTTTACTCATTCCCACAATACCAAGCAGGTACACCTATCCCGGTTTTCTTTATTTAGGATCACATACACCTTTGTATACACCTTTTAACTACTTTACATTCCTTATGGCAGACCAGTTGTCTTTGTCCCCAGCTATCCAAATCTCAGCCCTGGATAAATACATCAGGTTCAGTTCTTAACACTGGTCTATCAATCCATAGCTTGGTGTAGTCTTGCTGAAGCCAGTATGTTTATGCGAGCTGAAACCCTGTTTTAACATGACACATGCAATGTGAGTTCGTGCAAACCTTAATTTCTTGCATACTTAGGACATTGCTAGCTAAAATAGAAACATGGGTGTGTATAGTAAAAGCTTGGTAATGCTCTGGGGGATTTACCAGACTATTTGCAGGGATTTGCCCCGAGATGAAGAGTCATTGCATTTACATAGATTTTGAAAGGTTCTGACTGAAATGCTGGTATCTCTCTTGTGCACTTTAGTGGGGAAAAAAAAAAAAAAAAAAAAGAAAAAAAGAAAAAAAAAAAAAAAGAAAAAAAAAAAAAAAAAAAAAAAAAAAAAAAAAAAAAAAAAAAAAAAAAAAAAAAAAAAAAAACAACCCGAAACCCCCCCCCCCACCTAATCCTGAAGAATATCAGGAGTCAGTTCTTCAAACACTAACTGCCAAGCACTGGCTTCTTATAAAGAAAGGTTTCATTGACTGTGCCACAAAAGACAAGGTAAAATCAGTGTTCAGAAACTCAATGGAAATATATGTTTAGAAAATTAAGATATTCCTAGATGAGTACTCTACGTGACCTAAAGAGAAAGAACGGAGGGGAATCGAGAAGAGCCATGGGTAAATATTATTTTCACACTGCTGGGAATCAACCGAAGGCCACTTTCAAGACGGAAAACCATCCCGTCTCCCGGAGCACCGGAGAGGCAGGGCTGATTTGGGTGCAGCCCCCGGTCGCTGCAGTGCGCCCGGCAGCCACAGGATGGCAATGTCGATCCGCAGTACCGAGACATTCCTTGGGCTGCAAAAGGCAGCGCTGGTCTCCAGCACAGCAGCCTAAACTGGGTCTCCGGGATCAGTTCAAAATCGCTACTTTTTTAATTTCACGTGACAGACAAAATAATAATAATAATAAAAAACTCAAAAAACCCCAAACAAATAAAAAAACCACCAACCAAAACCCAAACAAACAAACAAACAAACGAAAGGCAACAAAAAAACCCACCCAATAACAACACACCAACCCTGGTCCCATTTTCTCTGTATTTACATAAGTGATAGGACACTATTTGGATTGCAAATCTTGGCGCATAATGATATGATTATCCTGTTATGAGAGGACTGGGTAATTTCAGTCATGATTTTGTCAGAGTGGCAGTCTGTCCTTCTGGGAAAGCTGATCTTTTCCAGAAAGAGCTAACGCCAGTCCAAGAAAAGACATTTCTTTTTTGTGGTATATGTCACCAGCTGAATGTAAATGTTTCGATAGCACCTTCTGAAAGGTTTCTTGGTCCTCAGTTCACAAACTGCAAACTCGACTCTCCACAAGAGCAGTGCTGCCCTGCAATGCTAGCATGTGGGTCTGATGGTTTTGCTGGGAAAGGTTCTAAGCTCTTCAGTGAAAAAGACTGGCACAAATATTCTCCCCAAATGAGGCTTGTTCCATGGCACTTTACAAATATTTGAATCCAGCATAGCCTGTACACAGAAAAACTATGCATCAAGAAAAGCCCAAGGAATAACCATGCATCGAGGATAGCCCAGTGTTGGGCTCCTGCTGAGTACTTTGGGCTCTGCAGGACACACAGTGAGGCTGCCTCCTAACGAGCCTTCTAGTCAGTCCCAATTCTTCAGCCTAACCCTCCAGGACAGAGTCCCTCTAGGACTCTAGTCCAGGAGCTAAAGGTGGTGGGGGAATTGCAAAGCCTAAATTTTCCCACTTGATCCAAGCAGGGTTGTCCAGACTGTCCCAGAAAATAGCGGGGGAAAGAAAATAAACAAATAGCTGGCACTTCGAAGTCATACATCTTCCTTATGTTGTCTGGATCAAATCAAAGAACACCTCAGATCCCAACACAACTGCTGAGAAGCATTGTGAGGAAAAAAAATCCCATCTCTGTTGACCACAAGAACTAGGAAACCTAGCTATTGCAAACTTTTCCCTTGAGTGCCCATGCAAAACTTTATGGGCTTGAAAGAGATGAGTCAAGTAGGAGAGCAAGGCAAGATGGAGAGAAAAGATGGGTTGCTTTCTTGGTTTTGGTTTTTGTTTGTTTGTTTTTTAGTTATCAGTAATTCTTGCCACCATCTTATCACCCCAGAGAAGTCATCCTTTATCTTTAAGTCCTCAAAAGAAAAAAAAGGAAACATCTTCTATTAAAAATTTTAGAGTTTACATGCAAAAGTAGGTACCATTGCAGTCATAATGAAATAAAGAAGCAAGCAAAGCAAGGATTATATAAAGTTATACGTTTTTGCCTCCTTTTTAGACCAGCTGGTATAGCTGGAAACAATCTGCGAGGTCTTGGCTATGCAAGACTTTCTGTCTATATATACTTTACTTCAATGCTAGCCCAATGCCATAGTACAGAAAAGAGGTATTTTAATAAAATATTTATTACTTCCTGCTTTCTTGAAACCTAATACTTATATATTACCCTCAGAGCCACATGAAGATTTCCCATACATCAACAAACTAGTAACAGCAAAGATGGTCCCAGTACCTGATGGCAGCTGGACTGGCATACCCCCTAGCCCTCAGTGCCTGGAGAGGAGTACCAGAACAAGGGATCTCATTTAAAAGCACCAGGAGAGTGCCTGCAGGCTGAGAGAGCTGGTTTGCCTGTGGACTCCTAAATCCCAGTGTTTTGTGAGGTCTCATTTTTCTGCAAACTTTTTTTCCCCAAGCTTTGAGGTTGGCTAAACCGCTGTTTAGCTGAGGGCCGTTCTAAAACACTCAATGTTAACTAGAAGCTAAACCCGAAGTCCCTTGCAGGGAAATCTTTCCCTGGCATTTCTAGAGATTTCAAAGTTGGATCTCCACAGCTCAGATTTTCATGAGACGATGACAGAGGAGTCTTTGATGCCCGTCTCCTTGCTTTGATCCTGTGTCTTGTCCCATCTAAGGACACAGAGCTTAGTCAGCCGAGCTGGGGCTCCAGCTGGGCTCTACATCGGCCCTGAGAGATGCCGAGAGCTTAACAAGCCATCCTGCTTTCCCCTGTGCGTCCTGTCGGGGAGACAGCGGCCGCCTGCAGCCAGTCGCGACTGGGGTGTGGATGCTGGTGGGAAGTTCCGTTCACACTCTCCAGCCCCCCATCAGGCTGCAGGCGCTTGACAGACCCTGCCCCAGAGCCCGTGGGCAGCCCCCGGGGAGCGGGACAGCGGCTCCCCCTCGGTGCGCCCATCCTGGGCGCAGCCCGACGGCTGGAGCCGCTGCAGATCAAAGGCTGCCCGGGACCCCGAGCAAACCTAGCAGAGATGGCAGCTCCCAGACACTTCTCTGCTTTTCTGGGAAACAATAGAAAAGCCTTTGCCAAGCTGGAGAGACGATTGATTTTTTTTTTTTTTTTTT
>VXBR01005144.1:71836-109536 GCA_013400215.1 Cisticola juncidis
TTTTTTTTATGAGAGGTAGCCGGGAAAAAGAAAAAGCGGTGTAGGGGAGAGGAGCAGAGCACAGACGTGTTTCCCTACGACCAGACGCTTCTTCTGCAGCCCTCCCCATCAGGCGAAGCACGAAGCCCCAGGGCGCGGGGTCTAGAGAGGGGCGGGAGGCCCCGCGGGGGACAGAGGCCGGGGCCCCCCCGGGNNNNGGCTGCGCCCCGCCTGGGAGCTGCGGGACCAAGAGGAGCGATGCTCCCGCAGCCCCCGGGTTCGTCGGTTCCCATAAGGGCCGAGGCGATGCGCTGCCCTCTCCGGGCGTGCAGACTTAGGCCCCAAAGGAGCGCTAGGGAGCTCGAACATTGGCAAGAGACGCGCCGAAAATACCGTCGAAGGGAGCTGGAAACGTGCCCCCGAATTTGGTGGGGGCCCAAGGCATCGCTCCCACCTCTGGTCCCAGCCACCTCCCCGACGGGGTGCGGACGAGCTCCGGGTGCTGGCGGCTGTGCCCTGGGACTGCTGCCGCCTTGCTAGGGCTGTCGTTGCTGGCTCCAGAAAAAGCTGTCCAAGTCCTGTTCTCTGGAACGGTTCCTGAGCTATGGGATCCGCGTCCAAAAATGTTGAGCAATGCCGCGGACAGCCAAAAAGCCATTTCCTACTTGCTCCTAGGACTTTTCCAGGGGACTCCAGCCTGGCAAAGGCTGACAAGTTCTCAAATCCGCGCTTGACAAAATCCAGAAGGTGACCGCGAAGACTTTGTCCTTCCCGAAGTAGAAAGCAGTGGGGTCCAGCAGTCCGGCAGGGCATACGGCAGGGCTGGCATTCCCGTTGAGAGAGGGGCTGCAGGCTGGAAAGGCTCCAGGTACCAACCCTGTCTAAATTCAGCATCTTCCCTTTTACCGAGACGCTTTAAAAACAAAAGACGAGGCGCGCAGGGATGCAGATAGGAGGATGTGTGCGAGCCTCCGCTCGGGATCTCGGGGCGTTTTAGGCTCTCAGGTCAGGGGGAGCAAGGTGAGAAATGGGATCTAAAGGAGGGAAGGTGCTGAAAAACAAAGGGTGGGGGAAGGGACGGGAGAGCAGTGGGGCGAAGGGAGCGAGGGATGCGAGAAAAGAGGGAGCCGCTTACTTAGTCGGTGCGCGTCCCCGCTTNCAAACAAACAGAAGAAACCCTCCAGCAAATAAGTAAAGAAAAACTAATAAAATAAACGAGGGGAAAACCGCGGGAGAAAAGATGTAAAAAAAAAAAAAAAAAAAGTGGGGAAAATGCCCCGCACCTCTTACCTTCCCCTTTACAATCCGCAGCCCCAGTCCTGCAGATTGTAAAACATCCAAAAAATGTCCACGTCTTTTGTGACTTTCCCTGCTCAGCCGCGCTCTTTCCCTCTCGCTCGCCCTCTCTCCCGATCCAACTGTAATGGTCTCACAAACCGCGTCCCGTAATTGATTCAATGTTATAGACCATCCTTCCAAAACTAATCATTTGCTTTAAGTAAATAGCTGTCAGGAAATGAAGCCCCCCTCAGGTCCCTTCAGAATAAGAGCGCTCTGGCTCGCCCGGCGCCCCCAGCCCCGCGGCCGGAGGCGGGCGCGCCGGCAGGAGGCTCTTACGCAGGCAGGGGGGCCGGTCTCTGCCTCCAGATTTCGGCAGCCTCGCAGGGGAGGGGGAGGTTGGCCATATGGCAGGGGCGAGGGGGAGGAAAGGGGGCAGCGGGGAGTTTTGCTCTGCAGGGGGAGAAAAAAAAAAAATAAATAAATAAAAGAAAAAGACCCAAAAAAACTTTCATGAAAACTCAGAGTGCTCCCAAATTTCATGAATGAGCCTTCCCTCCTCAGACTCTCCAGGACGGTGGGTCGGGCTCCGGGCTCGATGGCCACGCTTACAGAGGGAGTTTGTGGATGGGGAGTTTGATTTGGAAACGAATTCGCGGCTTCCTCGTGTCCTTTGTACACCGCTGAGTTCGGGTTTGGGCTAGAAAGCTGGATGGACGGCCGTGAGTCAGCCAGGACCAGGAGGCGCGGAGAGACAGAAGGAGAGACGAATCACTAACTTTTATGAATGAAAGACACAACGAAAGGTAACCCTCGCCAGGAGTCAGCCCCCCCCGAAGCCCGCAGCTCCGACGGGACCAAGAGCACTGTTCTCTTCGTCTCTGCCTTCGCTCTGCCCAGCGCAAACAGAGCCCAGTAATAACCAAACAGGGACACGGCAAGGGCCGGAGGTGCTGGCGGAGGAGTGGGCAGCGCACGTCCGAGCCCGTCTTGTTTGAGCACGCTCCAGACGGAGCTTTGATCCCCGCCGGGGACCAGCGCTGGGTATCTCTGCTTCGTTGGCCGTCGCTATCGCTGGCGATAAGGGGTGGCCGAGGGAGCTGCCGGGGAGCTGCCCTCGCCGCCCTTTGCTGCAGGCTTCGTGCGGAGCGAGGCGAGCGGGGCTGGTGGGGCGCGGCGATGCGGCGGCCGCGGGAGAGGGGGCAGTGCAGCCCCAGAAACGGAGCGGGTCCCTGCCCGCAGCCTGCCTTTTGGGGAGGGCACCGGCCCCACAGCTGCGTGCCGGGACTTTTCCCTTTTCCTTCCCTCCTCGGTCCAGCACCACCACCACCCGCACCTCTTTCTCCCATTTAGTATTAAACAAAAGTTTGTTCTCCAAGCCAACAGACAGGACCCAGTGGTTTTTCTCTTTGCTAAGCGAGGGAGAGTTAAACCTCTGCATCGAAGATGCCCCGAAGAGACCAGAGGCAGAAACGAGAACCAACATTCAAGGATGGGCGCTCAGGCTGAGGTACCCCTGTCTGGGCTCTCAGGGCTCCCAGCGGGGCTCCCGGCCCCTTGCGCGCCCTCCACTAGTGCATCCTCGGCTCAGGGAGTGCACAACCCCGCTATTGCTTCCACATGTTCCTCCAGGAAATCATCGGAGTCAGATCTATGAGCAGCCCCTGGTCGGAATGCTAACAGGATACCGTAATGCTTGTGAATAAACAACAGGCTCCCAGTGAGTCAAAAAAGCAAGGAGGAAAAAAAAAAAANCCCCACACTGCACTGGAACTCCCCATCTGAGAGGGCGAGCGCACTCAGCATCTCGAACCCCTCAGTTTGTGGAGGGAAATGCTTTATCATGACTTGGATTAGAGCTGCGGGCTCTCGCAAATTTAAGCCCTCGAAGAGGAGCGTCAACTGTCCCCGTGCGCCGGGGCGATCCTGCAGGGCTCGGGCCACGAGCGTATCTGGTTCAAAGTGCGGGGTGATTCCTGGAGAAATACCATCAGGATGGGATGTACAGTTTCTCTTTCGAAAAGAAGGGAGCAAAAGGAAAGGGGAGAAGGCGCCTTCTGGTTGCAATTACCTGCCTCATTTGAATAATGCCTTTGTCCTGATCATTATCGAGAAGTCGTTAACGGCTTCCACGTGGGATCTCACAAGACCCAGCGAAAAATAAAAATTGCAAACTGCGAGGCTGGCAAGGCTGCCTGCTAGGCCAGTCTGGCCCTTCGGGCAGGGACCCGACGGCTCTGTGGAGACAGGGCCGGAGGTGTCCCGTCATCCAGGGACCCTTCCGGGGAACGGTGCCACTTTCCCCGACGTAGCTCTCCCTTCCCCATACTAAGCCCCCGGCCGCTCCGTGCCCACGCCCGCCACCGAGGAGCAGCGAGCCGGCGGGAGCTGGGCTCTGCCCGCTCCGCTCCTTGGGCCCGTCCCTCTCCGCAGCGCCGGCCGTGCCTGTGGATCGGTGCCGCAGAGAGGAGGTGGTAGTTAAAATAAACCCTCCGGGACTGCTGCTGAGCTCTGCCTCCCGCCCCGTGTGGTGCAGGGGGGTCCCGTCCAGGGAGGCGAGGGGGACGTGGGGTTAGCGAGAGGACAGGCTGGGGGTGGGGGGATTTTTTTACCTCTCCTCTCCCGTCCTCCCGCCTTCCCCTCCCCTGAAGGGCTGGAGCATAAAGCATCCCGTTAGCGTGTGTTTATGTGGTAACAGATGCACGTCTCAAACAAAGTGCGGCGCCCAGGCTAGAGCTTCTCTCGCCTGTTTATGCTCCTAGCCTGCCCCCCAGGGTGGGCGGGGGTGTGTGTCCCCCTCCCCGAGCCCGCGATGCCGTCAGAGTCCGGGCAGCGGGAGCACCGACGGCTCGGGCTATTGTCGAGTGGCTCTCTCCACTCTCAGACGCTTCCAGGGGGCCGGGAGCCTTCGAGGCCCCTTTCCCTCCTCCCCCACTTAGCATCCCTCTCCCCGGGGAAATCACAATTTGTTTCAAGTAATAAATGCTTTCCTGCGGCTCTCTCCCAAGGGTGAGCCGTGGAGCGGTTAGCTGCATATTGAACAGCCTAAGAGGTGGCTTGTGCGGCCACCGGCGGGACTGGGCAGGCGAAAGGGATCCCCCGGCCCGGGAACCCCCGCGGAGGGGCCGCAGCCTTTTGACTGGATGGGAAGGCACGTCTGGCTTTAATTATGGTGACCCACGTTCAGCGGTGCATGGAGCACTAGTCGCTTTTTTTACTTTTTAGAGCAGAGACCCCTGCAAGAGCAGCTACAGCCTGGAGCAGAGACCCCGCAAACCCCTGGGAGAGGGAGAAAGCAGAGCGGCCTCACGTCTGTGTTCACATCTATGGCCTAGGGAGAACACAGCCGTGGGGGGGGGCTGCCTCACCTGGGAAGGAGAGCTAAGCAGGGGACCACCAAGCGCCTGAACACCTCCGGGAAATGTGTTCTGGCGGTGGGAGGGTCCTGTGTACATCTACAGTCCGACCAGATTTTTAGATTTTTATTTCTTTCAATCTTTCCACAAGTACAAATTCCCTCATTTTGTTTGTTCAACAGAATTTGGCTCTGAATAGCAAGGATCCCGTGTCACTGGGAGGACAGGCAGCCAGACAAAAGAATTTAACTTTGCCTAGCCTGCCCTCCCTAGCCTTTTTTTTTTTCCATTCTTTTTTTTTTTTTTCTTTTATTCCCACATGGCTGAGGTAGCTCCCCGTACCCGTCCTTTTCCTTCCCTATGCCCGTCGTTTTCCCACTGAGGCCGCTGCTGCCACGACGTCGAGCTGTTTTGCTTTCATTGTTGCGTTTGGCTCTTGACATTAAAAGATGCCAAAACAGCCATGAAAGCCTTATTCTTTGAAAAACAGACTTTGTTTTCCTTTTGCTCCCGCCTTGACTTTTTTGACTGCGATAGAATAAACAGCCCGCTGTGGTCCAGAAGCAGGCTAAACGCAGTTTAGGGGCGAGGCAAAGCAAGGGAAAAAGGGGTTCTTGCCCGCCTGGTCCTTGGCCGCCGCCTGGCTCCGCGCTGCGCCCCGANCCCCGGGCAGTGCCACCGCCGCCCGCGACACTAGAGGGCACCGGAGCCCGCGGGAGCAGCCGGCAGAGCCCGGCAGGGGCACCGCGCCCCGCCTGCCTCTGCTGCCTCTGCGCTTCATCAGCCATCGAGCGGCCCTGGAGAATATGGCCAAGAGAGGCCGTCCCGAGAATCTAATGGCTCCAGCCCCGCAGGTCCAGCCAGGGCCGGGCTCAGCAGCTCGGGGGATGTGGCATGTTGTAAGTAAAGCAGAGAGACAAATTCCTCCCGTGCCACAAATGAAAAGTTTTCCCTCTGAAATCAAAGGATCGTCTGCTGATTCAGCCCAGGCTTGACTTCGGTTCATAACTCCCGAGACCATTATCTCTGCCTTTGTTCTTTCGAGCTGCAGCAATTAATGGATTACAGCAGGACAAAACCACAGCCAGACCAAGCTGCCTTCGCTCTGCAGCTATGTACTATTAGTACTAGCTTTGCTCGCCTAGGGCTACTGTGCTTGGGAACCCAGCCCTGAGTTCTGCACGGGGGAGCTGGATGGTGTGGAGGCCACCCTGCATGTCGTGGTCGTGGTCACAGTGACACGGTGGGCATATGCCAACATCTGTCTCAGTGTCAGTCCCCACATATGCCTGGGCATCCACCATACATTCCTTCCATGGGCACAGAAGAGCCAAGACAGGCTGAGCATCATAAAGTGCCAGGCTCAGGAGAGAAATGTATCCATGAACTGAGTACCCAGAACTGCCCATCCTCAGGCAAGGGCTATCATTTTCCTGCTTTATCCCACACCAGGTTTTCTTCTGACACTTAGTGATTAACACACACGTTTGGCGTGATTTACTGTAGAAATACTGCAGCTACAGCCAAGGTTTATGAATTGTAATTAGGTTTCTAAAAGGATCCTCTCCTTGATGGATCTTCCATGCTCCAAAACACCCCCACAAACAAAACATTGTCCCCCTATTTCTGTGGCATGGAGTGTTTCTGAACATGGATCTTGCAGATCTGGGTTTTGTGTGGACCCACCACTAGGAGTAGCAAGAATCAGTATCCCTGTTGTCACAGTCAGCAAAAAGCTGCAGACCTGAAAATGAATGTAGGCATTCCTCTTAGTCATTGAATTTGTCCACTCATTTTGCTCATATTTACCAAGATTATGCTGGAGGTGTGTCAGCAGGAAGCATGAATCACGTTGTCATTTTTCTCACAGCACTGTGTGTCTCCTGTACTCAAGGCTCTATGACCCTAATCAGTGATAGAAGAAATTGAGCAGGAGCCAATCACACCTCAGGCCATTCCAAGGAGTGGTCAATGCCCATGTCCTCATTTTTCTTTCTTTAGTTTAGAGACAAGAGAGACTGAAACACTGAAATGTCAGGGGAAACTGTTCCTCACTTTTTTTGTTATTTCTCCAAAAGACTACTTGGCCTTTTTCTCTGAGACCACCTTGTTTTAGTCTGTACCTCATCTAATTCTGCAGAGAACCCTTCATGCCTCAGTTACACGATCATTTGTCTGTTTATTGTTGGTAGTCCTTTAGAGAACTCAGTTATATGCACTGCTCTTGAGCAAGGTGGTTGTGGAGAGAGAAATGAGAGAGTGAAATGAGAGGAAAATGCAGGTAAAGGTTCCTGTAGCCATATAGTTCAGGCTTTGACAGAAAAGCTCTGATGTGGCTCAAGAGCAGAGGATACAGGAGCATTTAGTCACATTATGATCCTTAGATTGCTGACTCCTTTTAGTCAGATATTTTGCTTTTCAATCTAAATTATCTTTTGAGAAAGAGTCTGATGTGGAAACTGGGCCAGATTCTGCTTTGTGTAAACGTGGTGTAACTCTAACTTCAAGGGAATTATTCCAGATTGAATCTGGTATAATTAAGATTAAAAATTGGCTCTGGAAGTCTTTTCTTTGGCAGTAAAGTTAGAGAAGTTCTGCAAAGAAAAATAATTAAAGCCAGGACTTTATTTCAATGCTCTTTTAAATAACATACACTATAGACGCTTTGAAGGCATTTGTTTTCTATGACAGCAGTATTTTAAAACTTTCACTTAGGTTCCACTAACCAAGTTAACCCTTGACAACCAACTGTGCTTAAAAAGTTATGTACAGAAACGTCTAATTTTACAGGACATTTTTCAAACAAAAACCTAATTCCATTAAAAGTATACGATTGCTGCTGTGGCTGTTGCAAGCTTCTGTTTGCTGGTGAAGTCATGAATTTCACTGCTCTACCGACAACAGAGGCACTGAAATAATTCTGAATTTATACCTTAATCATCAGGTTTTTTTCCATGGTGCAGATCTTGTTATCTGACTGCTAAACTCAACACATTGAGAAGCAGCAATTGTCAAGTTCCTTAGTATCCCTGGAAAGCAAACTCTACAAGGAGTTCCTAGAGAAACACTGAAGTTATATAAATTACTACACAATTTTCTATGTGAAAACAAGATATAATTTAAGAATTTCTGTGTCCACTATCACTGTATTTGTTAGGCCTATGCCCATTACAGAAATATGTCACCATGATTTGACTGCACTTGGTGAGAAGATGCTGATCAATTTGTGTTAGGTCTGGCTTTCAGCCCCAATGAAATCACAAGGACATTTGTCATTTTCTTGACTGACCCCAGATTTTCATCATGGATTAATCAGATCTCTCTTTAGGGTGTAGAGTAAAAGAAGAGCTGAAGGGGAAAGAGCCATTTATCATTGATTCCTTGTGGCATATGAAGAATATGTCTTTGAAAAATGTATTTTGCTCTTTTTAAGTGGGGTTGGCATGTAGGAGGAATCAAATCTATTTTATTATTTCAAAAGCACATGAGTATCAAGCCTTGTCAGCTGTCTTTTTTTTTTTNGACTCCTTGCTGAATCAGTGAACAAAGACACCATGATGAAGCTGACTCTTCCACTGAGCAATTTTTTAATCTCTCTGTTAAGTAGGTTTGTAGAATTAGGAAGCACCAAGACACACATCACACCTCAACCTTCTGTTGCAATGAGCTAATCCACTTTCTCTGCCCTGCATGAGTGTCTTGGGAGGCTGCAGGAAGTAAACACAGAAAGAGAACCCAAACTGCAGCTTTGACAGAACATGTCAAGAGCTGCAAGAGCCAAGATGATGGAGTCCATTCTGATTTTACACATTTGAGATTTCTTTCAGAGAAAGGGTGTTGTGGGGTAATCCCTCACCAACCTGGTCCCTATTCCCATCCATGTTTTGCTTCTTTTGTCCCTCATTAACAAGCTAAATGCTGAAGGAACAACAGTAAGGATACAAAAAAAGCCCAATTTAGAACAGTTCTCTTTGTCCATCAGTCATGGACACCACAAAGAAGGAATAGGCACAGTCACTTCACCTCTGTTTTTTATTTCGTAGTCAAAGGAAATACAAGCGTGCTCTCCTTATTATCAAGAGAGTACAGAATATTCTTTCCCTCCCCTTGCAACAGGAGAAAATATTTGTAAAGCCAACATAAATCCAAGTAAAATCTTGCAATTCCTATCCATCATTCCATCACCAAACTTATATCTTTCTTTTCTTAGTTATTTTTCTCCCTACACATTATATACTACTGTAAGGAAAAGGTATTATTGAAATCCATGTCTCTGTGAAACTTTGTTGTGACTCTCTTGCTAAGCAAGCTGCAAGCAGAGTCTTTGGTAGTCTGAATGAATCTATGAAGCCTGCTCCAACGATCCTGTTCCAAAACATTGCAGGATTTAGTCAGCTTGACAAGATGAAGGGTAGAGGAAATGCTTTACTCCAGAAACATTAGCAGCTGTGCAGCTGGGGACTGATCAAAACAGCACTCAGAAATATAAGCATAGCCTCTGCCATTGACAGGGATGTTGGAGGCACACAACTCTGTTAAGGGAGGTTAAAATATATAGATAGGTAGACAGTTTGAGTGGACAGAAGCCATTGTAAATATCTGAAGAGTCTAGTGCTTTTTTTGGTGGGAGACAAATGGTCCCCCAGCCCACTTAGCACCTGCCAGTGTCTCTCTGCTGCCCTTTGCCCTGTGAGGCTGCTTGTTCTGACAGCTTCTGCAGCTCTCCTGGCTTCACATTCCTCCTCCGTATGTTGGCCTTTTTCATTGCTGCTTATCCTAATATTGACTTAGGAAAGGAGGAGAGTTAGAAAGAGCTGGCTCCCCTACTGTCTACAGACCTTCTGCCTAGCTTTGCTTTAGGCCTCTGAATCACAAACATTGGTTTAAACCATCATTAGCATCTGAATGCAGATAAAGGGACAAGAGGAGCTAGGGTAGGCAGTCACCTTGTGTAAGTATCACTCCTCAATTATTCTGAAGAGCAGGAGAGAAGCAGGATCACAGTGGAGAATGTTTGCATCCCATTTCAGCAGCGAGGATTATTTGGAATTAAGGATGTGACAAACAGTCTTTCAAAAAACCACGTTGGATCTCTCAAAGCATCCCCTGGAGCCAGAGTAAAGCCTGCTGTCATTCTTGGGTGGCTTTGTTTCCTCCCTTCTCTCTGCCATCATTGTTTCCAAGCTGCTCTGCCTGCCCAAACCCCGGAGCAGCAAGGGTGAGGCCCCAGGTCACAGGAGTGCGCAGTGCGAAGGGGAATGTGACAGGGAGGCGGTCACACTGCAGTGGGTGGCACAGTTTTATGAAGGTCAGTAAACCTCGGCTCCATCAGACCACCAGAGAGAGTGGGTTTCCCAGCTGGAATCACTCAAACATGTGGCCCTGCACCACCCTCGCTCTGGTCCCCAGGAACGCATCTCTGCCATGGTTAGTAAAAGTGTCCCAGAATATCTCAGCGTCACAATGTTACACAAGAAGAGATCCAGACTTTGAGAAAGACACATTCAAATTGGGATTGAAACCAACTGCTGGCTTCCCACCCAGAGGCAAAAATAAAACGAGCATAGTCTGTAAGCACAGGCACCATGGGCTCCCTCCATCCAGCTCCACAGCTTTGCCAGCTCTTCAACTCCTGCAGCAGCTCCAGAAACCACAACAGAAAGGAGACACCACAAAAGTCAAACCCAAAGTAGTCTGTGGTGAGGTATCCTTCAGGGACAAAAGCTTTCATATCTTTACAGAAGTTTAAAAGTGCCAGGGCTGATGATTTTTAACCTGTTTGGATAAAAAAAATAACCCTTTCATTATAAGAGCAGGTAATGAATCCAAAATATGGCTTTGGTAGGGAGTCTGGGCTGAGAATTATGATGTCATCCTGACGTCAGTTTGAATGTGTGTGAATGTGTTTGAATATGGCAACATAATGACTGGCTCCTTTGGAGTTGTGTCTCCACCACTTGCTGGGGAGGCCCAAGGATCAGTCCCATCACATCTGAGCCCAGAGATGTGTCCAGGAGAGTAACACACTGGAGGGCAGGCTTCTGTTGGAAAAGACCTGGATGCAGTCTGTGGTCTCCTGAGGTCAGGGATTATGCCGAGACCTGGAATCAGAACAGGACCACAGTGCAAGAAACACCACCTGCAGAGGCTACAGGAGGGTACTTCCTAGTCTCTGAGGTGGTGGTGGTGATAGATCTCCAGGCATATTGGAATGCATTGGTGCCAATCCTCAAATCCTTCATTTGGATGGAGAGTGGTTTTGCTGATGATTGGATGGTTAGGGTCCACATTAGGGACACAAGTTAGGGTCTGCAGCAGGGAAAACTCAGGGAAGACAGAACAGTCGGGACTGTGGAGAGAGCACAGGCAGAGGCCTGTGTCCTCATGCCAGCATTTGATTATGCACTTAGCATTCACTAAAGAATCTACTAGGTTACAAAGGTGAAAGTTCAGACCACCTACTAGTTCTATTCATATTAGCTTGGAAAACTTTGTATCCCAACACATGAAATACACTTTGGAGTTATGGTCCAGAAGGCTGTGTTCGATCTAGTAAATGAAATGGATTAGCTCATGTTCAGTGCTAGTTGTACAGGGAGAAAGACCAATCACTTCACAATGATTACAGTAACTTCACTAATGTAAATAAGGGATAATTGTTGAAATCTGCAAAGTTACAGTGAAGAAAGAATGGTCTTCTTTCTTTGAAGAAATCTTCAGACCAAGAGAATGTCTTCTTTCTTTGAACTCATAGTGATCACCCATGATGTTTTTCACTTCTAGAAAAATGAAATGGTAAATCAGAAAATCTGTAAGGATAGCATTATATCTAACAAGCTGCAGCTACAAGGATCTGTTAGATGTCTCTCAGAAAAATCAGTGTACTGAAAGTGGGGTTCTAAGAAAAGTTTGTAGTGTTTCTGTTAGGAATATCACCAAAAGGACTTTGTTTTGGAAACAATAAAAACCAGAGCCAACTTTCCACTTCCAGCATCTCCCATTCAGAAGGAATGTGCAGAAGACCTTGATATGATATGAATTAAAAGGATCCTGCCTTTGCCAGCCCTAAATTCCAGGAAGTGAGACACAACATCCTCATCTGCTCTTGCAGGCAACATTTGTTTTTACTCTAGCCGAAATACCAGACTGTTTCCTAAATCTCAAGAAGATGACCGTTTGCTTAGATTCCTCAGCCTCTCACAACAGAGCAGCAGACTCTACACAGCATTTCAAGCTCTCTTGCATGCCATCCAAAATTGACTCCTGCCCCTGGAGATTCAGAGGCGCCTCTGCAAGAAACACAGTGGGATTCCAGTGTTCACAGAGCCAGTGGGACAGAACTGCCCCAAGGCAGTGCACAGAGCGAAGGGGCCAGGAGATCCTTTCCTGTCTGAAACCAGACTAACACAACAGCTCACCACCCTGCAGGGGAGTAGATTTTGTAAAGTAGATTCAGAGCTTTATGAAATCCTTCCACAACTCTGTAAGGTCTGCTTTCAGATTTTGCTTCTTTCCTTCCTCTTTATAGTGTCTTTCATTATTTGACTTTCTGCTCACAGGCAGCAGGCATTCCTACTTGCTTTGCACACACACTCCCAAAAATGTGCAGAAATTCTCTGGCTCTGGATTCTGAAGTGGCAGATATTACCAAGCCAGTCCTGTACTCACTGCAGATCAGCTGGGCTGATGCTCTCTGAGTTTGAAGTGCATTCTGCTAGCAACATCTGACACTCTTCAAAGAGGTTGTGCACTGCGTCTGGTGGAGTCACTGGATTTGCTGCTGTCATGTAGAGGAAGGATGCAGATAAAGAGGCTTCTGTAGCCACCAGACAGCTATTAAAATTTAGAGATCCTGATCCTGAGGACAACAGGGTCAATAAAAGTCTTAAAATTTTGGGATGCCTATGCCTGCTATAGACGGGTAAACCACATCTTCCTCTATCCTCTCACCAAGTGGTGCCCACTCTGGTGTAAGGTAATTTTAAAAAAATCATAAAAAATATGCTGTAGCATACTAAACAATTTACTAAATATTTTCTTATGTTGCAGAGAGATTTAAGTAATGAGCAACATCACTCGGAGGTAGCTTTTCATCTTGAAATATAATTATCTATACACAACAGAATGTTTTTGTAAGCATTGCTCTTTCCCAAACATAGAAAAAATTGTTGTAATATTTTATATTACAACATATATGTATTAACCACATATGTAATAACTACATAAGAATTAATCAGGGACTCTATAAGCATTTGGTCAAAACCCATACCTCTGCATATCATATATAAAAAGTCTCTCTGCTTGGCCATACCACCTGAAGCCTGAGTTAAGATCAGGGTTCCTAAAACTCATTTTAAGGTGGTTAAAAAAACTTCAGCAAGCTATACCAGTAAGTACATCTCTTCATGTCAGGGTTCTTTTTCAGCATCACTGTGGAAGAAACTCAAAACACTGAATGTAGGTTGTCAGGATAGATATCCTATCATCAAGTAGGATATCTTCCATCCCAAATCCCTCTATGGCAAACAGTGCAAAATCACTGCTCCATATGGGCTTCTGGCTGTTGTTAATATAAATTTAAAAGCTTCAACAAGCCAAAACAGATCACTGTTTTTTGCTGGAATTTTTTAACATACTCTCATGGAAGATTTTTCTTTTTCTCCAAGAAATCTCTTCCTTTTAGACAAAATTAAGAAGATCCAAATTGTCGCCTAGGGAAAAAGAAATGAAAACACTACCAGGTTCCCATCTTTCACATTTCTTTGAGTTTAATTCTTCCCTTTTTTTTTTTTTTTTTTTCCAAAAAAATTAGGGAAAAAAAAAAAAAGAGAGAGAGAGACAAGAATGGGAAACATCCCTGTGGCATGGTGACTCTCCCCAGCTTGAGAGCTGACACTGAACATTGGGGTTATCTCAGCTCCATACTCCAGTTGCGCTTGTTTATTCCGTTGTGCAATGATGAAGCTGTGCTGGCTCACTTTCAAGCTGTTGCAACAGTCACATCCTGAGACTCTTCCTCCATCTGTCTGTCTTCAGACTGTAGCACATTCCCATTTATTGCACCAGGGACAGAGAAAAATTGGGTCAGGAGAAAGACAGGTCGGTGCTTGGTCCTTTGACGCAAAACCAGCGCCAAGGCTACACGCTGTGCCTGTGGCACAGGCAGAGTAGGCGCTTGCTGCAGTTCTGGACTGAGTTAGCAGACAGATACCTGAGAGGGAAGGAGATTCTGATGGACTTGGTCAACCTGGGGATGCAAGGCTTCGCTAAACAATTTTGAGAACAGAGAGTGATGAAAAACAGGAACAGGATCAAAAAAATGCACACTGTTTCTTTCCAGCCCCTTCTGCCCCTAGTATCATCTGGTTGATGTGACTCACTATGGCTTGTAACAGGCTGGGTGATTGCAATCTTAAATGTTCCTATGGTACACAAAAAGACAGGAAATTTGGAAAAATACAAAATTTTATGGAAGTATTGATAAGTGTTTGGTATGCTGCCTCAGGAAAATGAGATATGCAGCATTTTCAGCAAAGCAGATAATGTTAATGCAAGAAAAAATTAGGAGAATATGATTGCATATAACATTTGGGCTAATTTTTACTTTATTTGGCAATGGCTTTGAACTGAAAATAGCATTTTAGAAAGACTTTTTCACTTGTTATATCAAAAGGATTTTGAGGTGCAAAGGTCACTCATTTTTTTCTGAAGGGTGTGGTGACACAGATCAAAAAGTCATATCATGACATTAAATTTGCTTCATTACAAACTTTGATCACTATTGGGTTGTTATGATTCTTATTGGAGAAACTCTTTGAAAAAATCAAGTCCCACTAGCACAGTTTTGAAATGCTATCTCAAGCATCTCTTTTGAAATTCCTTTGAAATATTTTTGTCACGTTATTTTTTCATACTAGTTTGTTTTCCTAAGCTTTGAATTTTATATTTTCACAAGGAACCTTTTATCAAGAAAAAAAATCTAATAGCTCCCTCATAAGAGAAAAAGATATGCCAAGTTTGCTGAGTGTATTGTATATTATTGCCACTTTGATAGTTACCTAATATGCAGACACAGGCATAATTTCAAGTTGGTAGTGTTAACCTGATATTTTGATTTCAAGAATGCTGTTTTATTTTCATGACCTGACATATTCTCATAAACTAGCAAAGTTGTGCAATTCTTTTCCCGTGTTTTCATCTCTTAGCACAGATCTGTAATTTTCAGAAGAGAAGGATGTTACACCATTTCTGAATCAATGTAGATAACTTTATGTCACCTCTTCCAGAGAAAGATTACAATAATCTATTATTTGATATTCTAACTAACCGAGAAACTGCCAAAACCAGCTTTATTACTGTCTAAAGTAAAAAACAGTAAAAAAAAAAAACACCCCATAGAGAACCATATGAATAAACCGTATACAGAAGCAATTTGTTATTGCAGCCTTCTATGTACTTATATATGCAACCATAATTTGTTCATCAGCTTTCCTGATTTATCTACATTTTCCCTTCATACTTGGGTTTGTTTCCACCAGCGGCTTGTTTGGGAGATTTTTTGCAGAATGTAATCAGTCAAGATTAGGATCCTGCCATAGAAGATGCTTTTATACACACGAATAAATGCATATCTATAAATGTAGATAACCTGTCCCAGAGCCTGCAGTCACGTGGCTGGCAGGGCAGGAGGGACAGTCGTGGTCCTGAGCTTCTGTGTCAGACTGGTCCCAGTCTGCAGAGCTCAGGTGCAGCATTGAAGCTGCTCTGCTCTGCTCCAGGGGAGAGGGAGATGCTGTGGAGCAGTGGGTGCTGCTGCCCTGTGAGCACCAAGGGCTCTGGGCAGGAAGGGATGCTGGTTCTGCACCCACCACACACGCTGGGGTTCACAACAGGATAGTGCAGTTAAATACAAATCTTCTCACACTGTTAAAGTTTAAAGGAAATCAGAAAAGGAAAAGTCCAGGATTTGTGGACAAGCTTGTAAGAACAGCTGTACTGAGCCAGACCACAGGTCCATGGTCAATAGTAACACATCTAATATTTTATGGTTAATAATTCCCAGTGTCCATTAATTTTTCCAGTTTCACTTTTACCCCAGCAGATTCTTAGCTCCTGCACATCCAGCATCACAGACTTCCTTGGAAAGAAGCATCATTAGAGGCTCAGGAGAGATGAGTACCACACAGCAATACAGAAATTGGCAGGGTTGGAATGGAAAGACTCAGAGTCAAAATGTGAAATCACCTTTTTGAGATCTTAATAAAGAAAACATAAATTACAGCCAGCAAATATTAGGCAGAAGATTAATAGGAAGAGTTGTCATGATTTCACAAAGAGAAGCACGAAAATGTTTAAAACAAGCAGTAACGTATTCTTTACCTGTAACAGAAGGAAGATCCTAAAGCAAGAACATGGGGTTTTCTGGGTCACTAAGGATAAAAGGCACAACTTAAAATAGACACAAGTGCCAAGAAGCAAGGTGATTTCATTTCATTTATATTTATCATCAGAAATATGGAAAGGTGTCTGCACTGAAGTTGGTCACTTCCTTTAAGAACCACTAGGCCACCTTGTAGATGAAAAAGTCAGAAATAGAGTTTACAGTGCAGTAGGTTTCCAGTTCCAGATGTTGTATGTATGTAAAGGCTGTGATGAAGCTCAAGGCTGGATTTGCTGAGCAGCCAGTAACCACACAGAGTATCCCTGGTGGCTCTTCCAGGAGGCCAAGGGACTGCAAAGGCCACAGCTGCCCTTCCAAAGTCTTTCCAGAACAAGGGAGAGTCTGCCAATGTAGTCTATTGGCATCAAGCTGGGAAGAATCACTGGTAGGCAAAAGGACCAGGACAGTGGGCAAAAAAGAAATTAAGGACTGAAGCGAGAGAAGGAAGATGAAATCTGGCATGAGGAAGTGCAAGATCATCTACCAAAGTGATATGAACAGGTTTTGCTGTGGATAAAAGATAGACTTGTAGATTGATGGGATACTTTCGATCTCCTACAAACACAATGGTCAAAATAAAATAAGTTAAAGAAAAAAGCATACAGATAACAGCATATATCAGGATAGAAATTAATATCAGAGAGATGGAAGAACAAATGCCATTCTACAAGGCACTGGGTTTACCTTGTTCAGCTGTATTCAAGAAAACCCATGAAAAGGAAATCCTAGGTACAGGATAAGAGCTACCTTGAAAGTGGAAGGACACCTGCAGAGTTTGGCTACCTCAGTCTTTCAAAATGAAAACTGAAGAAGTATAAATGTTTTTGAAAATTTATCAACAGAGTAAATACCAAAAGGGAGAAAACTCTTTAAAAAAATAAAAGGCAAAAGAAAAAATATACTAAAAAATATTGGTAAATAAAACATCAGTAATTAAGTAAATATTGATGATGCACATGTTTAGCATGATAAATAAAGTGCTTCATTTTGTCCTCTATGATGGTAGGTTACCAGGAGCACTGCAGCAGCATGAAAGGTGAAACATCTCTTATGGCCCTAGCCTCAGACTCTGTATAATCCTGAAGAGCATTTGTTTTGCCAGAAGGAAGAGACAGCAAAGGTAAGTGGACATCAAAACACTTGTATCCCATTCCCAGCTTGGAGAACCAAGCTATTAAGCAGTGGTTCCTCTTATGGGAAGGAGACATCTCCTCCACCCATAACCCCTGCTATATATGCACCAATTCAGCCCTTGCTGGTGGCTGCAGTAACTGCAGTCTGATTTCCCAGAGCTTTAAGAAGAGGCAGAGATTTGCTCAGGCTAAGAATTAGTGCTGAATTATGACACTTCACAAACCACTGCAGCACAGGGAGGTATATATATCTATCTTTATCAGGATTTTTAAAGGTCCTCAATAAAAGGAAACCATTAACTGCACCAATGGTTCATTAACTGGCTTGTTAGAAGTTCAGTATTTTCTCAGGATTTCCCCGATTACCAGGCAGGACATCAGAAAGATTACACCTTTCTGAAGCTTGCAGTAATTAATTGCTAGCTAGAATTAGTCCTCAGTATTGAGTCAAAATGCTGGGACAGCAGGCAAGACAAAGACCAAGAATGGAGCCAGAGCTGCAGCCTGCTAACTTCACTGATACGTGGCACTCTCCTCTGAGAGCAGCACAGCACATTGTTAGTGCATCAGCTTGTGGACGCTCCTTCTTAGCCCTTCAAAAGCAGTGTGGAGGTGACAGCATTTCACTAAATACCTTGGCCATGTGCTGAATCATCTTGTAACAGTGCCACAAGTAAAGGAAGGCTATTAAATCAGGCAAAGCTGCAAGTCGTATTTGCAGAATGGTCTGGACCTCATGTTATTTATATCTGTAAAACAATTAGCCCTTGCACTCTTCTTTCAACACTCAATTCTATCTTCTTTTTGAAACGATAACGGGAATTCAGTTTGTGGGTATTTCTTAAGTAACTCTGAGCACAGCTGCTATCAGTGTGGTCTCAGGGCTTTCTCTCTTCAGCACACAATATCTAAGTTTCTTCAAATAATTTTATATATGGGCTCATGCTGTACTAACTTCTTCTCATTTCCTTACACTTGTTGCCTTTTTGCTGCTGACAGAGAGAAAACAAAGGTTTTCCCAAGGTGGAGAGAAATATTTCATTCTGCTTGCTTAGGCTCATGTGGCAAATGCCGCTCTTGCTTTCTGAATTTCCTTGTCATTTCTCTATCTCTCCTTCTTCTCTTCTTCTTCCAGAAGCAAAAATATTTTGTCTTGAAATAAATTTTCTGCATTTCACTTGCTATTTTTGTGAATGGTGTGAGGCAAATGCCTGCTTTTCATTACTCAAGCAACTAGCCAGATTGTTTTTTTCCTCTAAGCTGTGGAAATACTTACCTGAACAAGGATGCTGGTACACCTGTGTGGATGTGACTCACCCTCCACCTCCAGGAACATCACCTGCAATTCAGGGGGCAGAGCTCTGTAGTTCAAAGACGAAGGATAATAATTCTGTTTCTATTCTCACAACTCATTGAATTTTAGAAATAATTTGTGTCAGCCTCATCCTAAATCTGTGCCACAACTCCACTGACATACCCACAAATACTATTAGAGAAATACACTGACTGCACTGAATGAAAATGCTGCACATTTCCTACAAAATAGTGACAAATTCCAGCATTAACCAGTGGAAAATGAAGTCTCTGTATCAGCACACATGGAGGCAGAAGGGGATTAGAGTCCTTTCAATAATTAAAAATGTATAAAGTTGAGGCTTGACTCAAAGCCTGAACCACAACCCATTGAACTTTCTGGAGTAATTCCAGATGCTGCAGAAGGCTTTGGATCAGTTCCAGACTCCAAAAAAGAAGTAGGTGAAATGTAATAACCTGAGATATACGTGAGCCCACATCAGACAAACTGATAATTTCATTTTGGGCTTCAACTCCATGCATCTTGTCAACTCTGAGGCCTTTTTAGCCTCTTAAAAACAGCTGTAGCATGAAGAAAACACAAAGTAGATGTCTACACTACACAGCAGGGCCTTCTGCAGAGACCCTAGAGCCACTGCTGGCTGCACATTGTCCCCTCAGCTGCGTGGCACCATGCCCAGGCTAATAAGACCTGCTGGGCGACACAGTTTGTTAACATCACAGCAGCCTGGTTCTTGGAGCTTCCCAGCTCCTCTGCTCCTCACACCCATCCCCACATGGAAACTCCACCAAATTGTCCCTATCCACACTGCTGCTCATGGGATTGCTCCCTGGAATGTTTCTCCTAAAATGGCTCAGGTCAGCCAAAATCACCTTGTTAAGCCAATTAAGTGAGTCTGGTCCATCTCTGTTGACTATAAAAAAAAGGAATGGCTTTATGGGAGGTGCCCCACAGGCAGATGCAAATGGTGTGGAGCTGCTGGGAGCATAATGATAAACAGCTGTGTCAGGACATCTGTCACCCAGCTACCACCAAGGAGTTTACCCCAGAAATGTTGCCTTGGTCTGTCATCTAAAAGAGTCTGTGTCTTTTTCTCCCTTAAAAACAGTGCACCAAGTCCTAAACATTTTATCCCTGGGCATGTTTGCAGTCTTCTACACTGGTATAACTCTTTTGTTCTTAAGCAAATCTGTACCTCAGCTTGCAGTCAGGAATTTGGGGTTCAACTTCATATTGATAAAAACGCATCAAATGCAAGTAGAGCAATTATAAATAAACCCAGAACAATAATTTACTGACTTCTTTTGTCACATTTCAGTTCTTAAAGAAGAGAAGGCAAGTGTAAAAGGAGAATGGTATTGCTCCATCTGCTATGGGTTTCTAAGGAAAAAAAAAAAAATTCCTAAACACACCAACACCAATGTGGTAGGGTAATATTTTGCCCAGCTTTGGTTTTGTCAAGTCTTATTCCTCCTTGAGACTGTTGATTATGTTTCTATGTGAGAAGAAAGACTATGATTGCAGGTTTCTCACTAGTATTGCACTTTCTAAATCTTAAAAAGGCAGCAGTGGCAATTTTGCTCAAAGGGATTGTGGTATGCAACATTTTCCCACCATGCTTTAATGTTGTTTTTAAAGTGGAGTAAATCAGCACTGTTTTCTGAGTTCCAGGAAGAGATGAACTCTAGATGAACAGGAATAACTGTTGGTCATTTTACTGCAAAAAGCAATATTGCTCTAATGCATCAATTGAAACCTTCACACAGTTCATTACAACTGTATTTTAAATCAAACTGTAAGGGAATTAACCCTGCAAATCTGAAAATGGTCTTCTGGAAATGACAATACTTTTTGATAGGCCAGTTTTTGCACCACTGAAATGAAGAAATATTTTTATTTTCCTGAGGAAAAGTGACAAACATTCATGTTGTCAAAGCTCACCCTACTATTTAAATGACAGCAACACCAATTGAACATACTGAGTGCTGTATTACAGACATTTTCTCTTATCAGTCGAAATATTTTCCTGAGCAGTTTAATAAAATGTTCATTAGCTCAGCATAAAAAGATCCCACTCTTGTCTGCGTGGTCCAAACCAGGAGAAATCCTACTGAACTAACACCATTGCTACACCTGATAGATGAAAGGAGAATGCAATAAGAGAATAAAGCAGGTATATGCTACCTGCCATTTTATATAAACTACTACAGGGAATCACCTGAGAAACTTCTCAAACTAAGCACCTGTTAAAATTATTATTCGTCTGTATTATGTCTAGTTGAAAAAGAAATCTTGTGTTTGCATTTTAATATATAGATCCTTTTCCATTAAAGAGGTGTCATTCTTTCTTGTCCATCACAAGAAAGTTTCTTTCAGCACACCAAATCCCTGCTGGTGTACAGCATGGGTTTCCCAAATTTGTGGTACTGCAGGAGTGCTTTATGAATTAGCAATGTTTAAGAAAAGTAAGCAGAGAATACCAAGAAATCCTCCCAGTCTGGACAATACACATGCAGTGTAAATCTGGGGCCCAAAACAGAAACTTATAAAGACCTGAAACTGAGGTCAACATCAAAATGAGGAAGCAATGTCATTAATAAAAGTGTATGCAATATTTTATCCTGTGTGTGCTCTCTCCATCTGTAATCTATATTATGTCCAAAGGTGCTTCTGACTAAAACTTCACAAAAGTGAATGTATTAGATAAATACAGTACTGCCCTCTCTTTTTTTTTTTTTTTCCTTATAAAGTTGTCAAAACAGCACAGTAGATACCAGTTAGGCCTCTTAGGGTTTTGCCCAATCTTTGCCTCTTTGCCTAGACTGTATGAGCAGTGTTCACTCAACAGGTCTTGACTTCATGATGGGGAGACCAGAAAATCCCAGCCCCTGTTCTTTCCTGACATACATGCCATACAGCAACCAAGTGTGAGTTGCTCTGGTGAGTTCACTCTGAAGCACACCCCACACTCTGACAGTCACATTGGGTAAGGATAGAGGAACTGGGAGCACCAAGGGGCTTGACTCACTTATCCCACATTTTCTGGCCAGTGGGTTTAATTTCTTGCCTACCAAAAGACAAATGTGTAATCATTATACCAGGCTTGCTATGTATCTATCCATAACTGCTATTCCTAATTCAAATTATTCCAGATTTCCTGTTAGATCACCTGATCCAAAACAAAACCCTTTTGAGATGCTACTACTCACTCTGAGGAGCAACCTTCCCCAGGAAGAATTAAAATTTCACAGAGGTGGAGATGAGTGTATGGAATGAGGACAGGGCAGGACTGGAAAATAGACCTCCTACTCATATGAAAAAAAACCCCACATCTGAAAGATCCTCCCAGCTCTCTCTGCATCACTACCCTGTGCCCCAAAAAATGGAAAAATGTAAGAAAATCTCATAATAATTTCTGAGCTGGCAGAGAATACATCCACAATTACTTTTCTCCCAAACATTAAGGGTTAACATTAAGTAGTAAGAAAGCAAGTGGGAAAGTCAGACAAAATTGTGAGCAGAAGACACCCACTGCTGCAGCCTTCAGGGTTATAGCATAATGAGAAGCTGAATTTCCCAAAAGAGTGTAAAGCCATCTGGAATGAGGTTTTTATGACACCAGACAGACCTAGAGAGGAAGACACTGCCTGATGGAACTTGATATATGTGATCTGAAAATGAAAAACTGTCTAGCCTCCTTTTACAGTCACATCCACCAAGAAGGAACTTAGAGTAGCCAGCTCTAACCTACTATATGCAGGTAGCCAAGCTGAGCTGGTTGCCTCTGCGTTCATGGAAAGAGAGAGGTGTCTCCAGAGAGTGATTTAGGAAAGCACTTAATCACCTACTTAACCTCTGAAGTGTGCTCAAACAATATTGAATTCTCTAATTAAAAGGGAGCGTTTCTAGTGTGTAGCCGTAGCGGTGAGTAATGCAATGGACATGAAGTACTAAGAGCATCAATCCCCTGTGGCCTCTAGTTAGAAACTGCTCTCAAGATTTCTCTTCAGAGCATATGCCTTTAGCTGACCCACTGCAGAAGTAGAAGCAGGACCAGGTCAGTAAAGAAATGATCAAATAAGAAAGTCTTCTGACTCAAAGGCCTGCTGGACTTGGTTCCCAAGGGGAAATCCCTGTACACTTACACTGATGAGTGGGATTAAAGATAGCACTATCAGTCCATCTTGAAAATCCACTACAGTACCTCTAAAATGGTTCACTTGAAACACTATAAACAAGACAGCTTTTTTTGTTCACAGTGACAGAAATGTTTGCTTACTATGAGGCTCTTTGAGTATTTCAAGCTGAAATCCTCCATGCAGTATAATGACTGTTTTCCAAAGAATTTGAACACACTGCTGAATATTTTAGGCATGTTAAAAGTAAAATTATTCCCTTGACAATGTCGTAGACTCTATTTTATAAATAAAAAAAAAGGAAGTATGTGTGTAAATGCTGAGGCATACTTACAAAATTTACAACATTTTATAATCATTACTTAGAGCAGAGGGTGGGTGGTTGTCTTGCTTTTGACAGTTCTCACATTTTTGCAGTCTGGGGAAATGTGGAATAACAGACAGCTCTAACACCCCGTAAAATATATAGCATCACCAATTCTCGTACTTTGTTTTTTTCTTCCTGCCAGTGAGGGCTCATTTTGTCTCACTTCAGGCATCCAGTCTAAGAGTTTATTCAAGCAAGCTGGAATACAGCCCATGAAAGAAAGTAAGTATGCTGAAATGGGACAAACCCGTGCTTTTTACATGTTATTTTATTTTTTCTTGGGTTGTTGTGCTTAAAATAAATTTTTTCAGGTATGTGGTTAAATTTTTACCATTCAGTATGAACAGAAAATAACCTGTGTACACATTTCCACTTGAAAAAAAAATAAAACCAGAAAAAAAAGGTGTTTCCACTGAAGGTGTCTTACCGTATGCAAAATTTTTTTATATTTGTATTTTCTGTGGTTTTTTGAATGAATGGGCACTTGTTATAGTGCCTCACCATCTTCAGAGCAAAGGCTGCAAGTTTTCACACTACATGCCAGAAATACACATCTCTCCCAAAATTTACAGTAAAACTTTAGTATAATATCTGGATCTCAAAGCCAACAGTCTGTTGCCTACAAAATGATAGTAAAATCTACTGCACACAATAACTCAATGAAAGAAATCTCTCCTCACACAATAACTCAATGAAAGAAATCTCTCCCTGAGCATTTAGTAAAGCNGTGTTTGAGGAGTAATGTATGACAATGCATAGAAGAATATCACAGGAATAGCTGTCTTCTGTGACATTACAATCTAGGGCTTTTATGCTCAGAGTTCTCAAAGTTCTTTCATCAGTCAATACTGTCTTAAAAACTGACCCTGCAGTCAATGAAATCAGAGTACTTTGTCACTGATTTCAGAGGAACATGCCCTAAAAGAGTAGGCATTCCTCAAAGTGAAACACGTCCTTATTCCAAAACTTTTAGCTAACCTAAGAAGACACAGAATACTGGAGTGACAATCTGTTGAATGCAAAGAGGTGTGTGCCTCAAGGGTATGCACAAATGCATCAGCATTCACCAGCACTCCTTCATACTGGGCTGATCTCGAGCAGTGAGTAACAGAGACAACAGCATTTGCAAAACTTGGTCTCTTGTCTTGTCTCTCATCATCTGCACTCAGTGACGCGTTATTTTCATCCTCCTGACTCAATGTAAGAACAAGAAATGTCACTAAGTGTTCTCTGAGACACAGAGCGGGGGAAGCTCCAACAAACAATACTTTCTACAAGAAACTGAGAAACTTAGATAAAGAAATCAAATCAGCTTTGGCAGTGTAAAAGCAGTAACAGATTTCTATACAATTTTAGCAGAGATTTATTTTGAATCAAGGGGAAGTTGGTTCTGTGTAGCAAGTGAAGCAAAATAATTTGGTTTCTTGAGGCTTAACATTGGACTAATGAAACTTTAGAAGACTAGAAAAAGAAAGCTGATAGAAATTCTCCTGCTCTACTGTAATTTCTGGGTTGCCCACAGCATTGCTGACAATGCCATTGCTGCATAAAAACATTAGTTCCTTGTAGTGGATACCTACAATGCAAACATCAGTCTCTTCAGGTTTGCATTTGAATACAAACTTTCAGAGATAATACATTTCATTTAGACCTCCTGTTATTTCATAACCTGCCTATCTGAAAACTTATTTTGCCCTCATGTTGCTGAGATGCACAAATGCATTGGGATCCATTCAAATAAGCACTTGCACTTATTTCAGTGCATGGTACTTCCAGTCTTCTCTTGTGCTTCAAAACCTATTCCTTTGACTCAGAATAGATAATAAATTTAACATGAGATCAGTGGCTATACACACATCCAAATACCACAATAGCAGACAGGCAATAGGGTCCTTAAAAAGGAGCATTTTTAGATTATTAAGTACTAGAAAGTACTGTAAAATGCAAATTAGGAAAAACAGCTAATTCCTCTGGCATGGATAATTAAAACAAATGTACAAATACTTTTTGTGTTAGATGGAAGACATAATTGAGGCCTAAAAGTGAAGCTATCAACCATCCCATCTCCTTAACTGTAGTACATATCTTTAAAAAAATTACATTATAAACTTAGCCTAGGTATATTTTCCCCAATAAATAGCCCTTAAAATTGTAATTTATTTGCTAAAAGATGTATAATGCTGGGATTTTCTGAGTGTTCTGATAGTGGCTGAATGTATGTATAGAGAGATGGAGAGCGATACATAGATATCTATTGTAGTCACAAAATCTTTCAACAAGTTTTCAATAAAGTCTGTTAACAAATTCAAATGATCTACACAAAATTTACCATTAAGAGTTGGAGAATCACCTAACTGGGGAGCCTTGGCATTCACCTTGGCCTGCACTGACTCTCAGTCCTGCTGCAGCCCTACTCCAAGTCTGGCTTTAAGATTTAGCAGCTCTCTAACAGTCAACAGCTCTCTAACAGTCCCCAGGAGGTTTTCTGTAAGGATCTCTTTGACCCTCGCTGGAAGCCACTCCTGAATTCCTGCCCCACTTTGCTTCTAGCAGTATACAAACCCACCAAACTGTGCCTACAAACCAGCAAATCCTTCTCATTGCTTTCCCAAGAGGGTGGGAAATGGCCAACGGCGTGAAGTGGCCCAGGCAAGTATCACCATCCTGCTTCACTTTCTAAAATAATTAAAGCAAAAATTTCCTGCTGCTTTCTGCTCCAGTTAGTAAATGTGACCAAACTCTCATTTATGTGTACATCTTGCTTTACTTGTGCAAATTTATGTTTGCATGGACACTTCAAAGTTTGTTTTTAGTTCCAGTTGTGTTTGCACATATCTAAACCAGGCACAGAGTTTGAAATGTTTTCCCCTTGACCTTTTTTGCTGAGAATACAATTCATCTAAGCAGAAAAATCCCATTTTTTGAGTGCTTTAAGTGGATTGAATAGGCTGATACAGAAAGTGTCTCTTTAGTCACTGTAACACCTCTTTCATGATGCTATAGAACAGTTAAAATATATTTCTTGCTTCAGGTTAATGTAATTACAATGGAAACTTCTGTTTTCCAAAGATGAAAATGTATTTGCTAATTCTGTGCTCCAGGGCTACAAGCATGCAGTCATTCTAGCAAAGAAACCAGCAAATTACACAAAATAGAGAGCCAAAGGGTGTTAGGACCACACAAGTGTACCTTGTTAGGACTGGAAAGGGTTACCTTTGTGCCATTCCCTTTCTCATTTACAATCATTGCCCCTAGAATGGATTCATGTTGTGCCATTTTCTCTTCTAGCTACAATAACAATGAAGTTTTCAAATCCCCGTCCCCTCTTTGATTTGATGGTCATTCCTGTTCCCTCTTTTATACAGTCTGGCAGCCTGAACAGTAAAATCACCAATGGATCAAAATACTCCTTTTCTTAGGGAAAACCTTTGTTCTCCAGTTTGGTTTTTTTTTCAACTTTCACCTTTTGCTTTCACCATACCTTCCAAAGAGAGCCCAGGGGGCAACCACCCAGCTCTCCTGAACTGACCCCAAACATCGATCTTTTCTTCTGCAGTGATTCCCACTCTCCATCAGGTGGCATTAGTTCAAATTCTATCTTGGAGCAACTTGGTCCAGAGACAGTTTCCCATTAAAGTCCCTCTCCGAGTTGGCTGGACCATGTCTTCTTTCACTCCTTGTTCCAGACCTGGATGTTGCTCTTCTGTAGAGCTGTTAATTCTGTAGGCTTGCTGGCATCCCCTGCCGAAAAATGCCTTTGCAAATGTATACCATTTTGATTAGTAAATAATCTTTTCAAATACAAAATTTCTTGTGAATTTCTGTAGTTCCTTTCAGTGTGTAGAAAGTGTATGCACATGTGTAATAGAACATATGTGTATAAAGCAAATGAAAGAACAATAAACCATTGCTCAACATTATTCCCCTTGTTTCCAAAGAGTAAAGATCTTAAAAGGTGAAAGGGAAACATTTCCTTATCTTATTTCTAAATAACCTCCAAAAAAAAAAAAAAAAGAGAAGGGAATAACACAAATCCAGCAAAACCAGTTGTATCTGTGTTGTTAGTTCCGTGAAACACAGCATTATAAAATACGCAGGGTGCGGTACAAGACACCCTGCTTTCCTATGAAAAAAAATTTAAAAAATATTACTGCAAAATGTGACCTAGAAGATTCACAAGTTACGTCAAGATAGGCTGAAACCTGAATAAGATGAAATGAAAAAGCCCAGGTGAAGATACAGAGAGGGGCACATTGGCTGAGGACTGCAGCTTGCTGCAGAGGCTGGGGAAGTTGAAGCTGGACCTTCTAAACTAGGGTAAGGCAGAAATAGTTTTTAAACATCTATATCTCCTGTTTACCTTTTACACAAAAAAATGGTCTTTAATTTCAAATGTCAGAATTCTTCAAATGCCCTGGAGTTTGCCTTGGTGGGAAGGGCATTGGGGAGAGCATTAACATAAGGAAAAAAAATAGTCAATCTCTTCCATTTCTCTTTGGAGTGTGGGAAGAATTAAACACAAGACTAACAAGGGGAAAAAAAGAGTTATGAAAACAACAACAGATCAGTGTTGTCCTTTGCTCTAAATATGCACTATGTTTACTCTCTCCTATTCCCGTGATTTTATGCAAGTCTTTTCTTTTTAAATCAAAATGCCCTAGTTACTATAGGCAAAGGACCACCAAAGCATATCATCTTTATGGCTTCAGGCAGACAGTGGTTCCTGCTGATATTCTTGTATCTGAAGCACAGCAGAGGTCTTCCTCTGGAAAAAAAACTCTTTCAAAGCCTGCATTTATACTGAAGGTTTTTTTAAAACCATCTCAACTTCGAACTAGCAGCTATGGGAGTGCAGGTTCTGCCAACAGATGATATTGTAAATCTCATATTCTAAAGAGACTAAATTTATGAGAGCAATCTGTCTGAACCTTCACCTGTCTGTCTCTCAAGCCTGTCCCACCCACTCAGCTGCTCTGTAATTTGGAGATCTATTAGCCAGTGTCAATTAGAAGAGTGTAGAAGTCATATAGATGTACTGATGCTCTCTCCTCCCATGTAGGTGCAGGGCTGTAAACAGGATGACCTGATCACATCCTCTGATTTTGTGTATTTCTCAGGAAATGGAATGAAGGCAAGGGCAGCAGTTTCCATAGAAAAGTAAAAAGAGCAAAACATGGGACAGTCCAGAGAACTGTGAATGACCAGAGGCAAAAGCCATCTTTTTCAGCAACAACACTGTCCTCTTTCATGAGATTCCAGCATAAACAAGGCTGACACACTTCATTCTGGCAGCCTGCACTTCTCAGGATTCGCTTTCATTTACTTGTACAGGATTTTCCTCAATGCAAAAAGTAGCATCATCCCCTCTGCTTGTCTGATGGGCACAATGCCTGTACCCTCAGGATGGTGAGCTCCAGCACTGCTGTTCCAATCTCAGCAGCATCAAGTGGCTCAGGTCAGCACTGTGGCAGGGGACACACGTCCTCCCACCCCATGGAGACACCTCCAATAACTGCAGACCCTATTGCCTGTGCTGATAGTACACACAATAAAGAAACTATCCAACTATGAAGGTGATGATCTCAGACTTGTTCCTGAATATTTCCAAAAGCATCAAATCCCAAATCAAGGTGTTTGAAGAACTCTGTGCCTGTTTTGGAAAAGATTTTTAGCTGGAGGTCTCTTTCTTCTCAAGCTCATCTACAATGGTAGCTCATCTGCAAGGTCTGAATTCCACCCTTAAATCAAATTTCTACCTTAAACTCTTTCTGATAATTAGTTCTGAAATAAAAAAGGTCTGATCATTTTATCACAAACTGGGACACTCTCAAGAAGCAATCCATTGCTGAGGTGGACTAGTGGGGAACAATATGCATTTGGAACTCAATAAATTTTACCTTTGCCTAGAAAGAAAAAATAAAATAGCTTGAGAGCTGCTTCCTGTGCATGCAATCACTTACTCATATTTAATAGTAATTGGAAAAGAGAAAAAAATGACAACTTTATTTCAATTTGGCAACTTCTGCTAAAAATTCAGTGCATTGAACTGCCACAATCTATTAAATTGTACATTGCCTAAACCCACTCTGTCCCATATTAATTACAAAAGACAAATCCAATCTTGAAAAATGTTTTAGCAAGAGAAAATAGACAATATCAAAACACACAAAAACTCTTGTGATCTTTTCTTAATGACAGCAGCATTTCAATAATGATTTTAAAATGGTAATATGAAATTGGCAGGTTGTGCTGGAAAACAACAACACAAATAAACAGAAACCCACCCCTCCTTATGGCTTTTCATTTGATTGTCAAAAAATGCAATTTCAAAACAGAACTATGGAAATGGATGAAAATTATGACAGCAAAATTAACACTGATCTTAATGGCATCAAGTAGCAATTTTTTCTGTTACTCTTCTAGTTCCTCTCGGGGTTATTACAGATTTTAGACAAGCAAGATTGACTCACCTACACTGTTCTCCTGTATTTGGTTGAGGCAATCATATGTCTAATAGTGAAAAATGTCTACAACACATTGTGGTGTCTTTATGATTACTAGTTCAAACCAAGTCAGTATAGGATGCCTGTCTATCCACTCCAGAAGATGTACCAAAAATCAGGACTGGTCCTTCAAGGGAATAGAAACAAAAACCGAAATGTCTCTCTCCTTCATAGCACATAAACTGGAGATGTCTAGTTGCTTTTCTCTAGCAACACTGAGGATATGAGACCATGACTATTCTGAAAACTGTTCTAGAAGAATACAATAAGGGTGGTAGGTTACTTAAAATCTAAACATACTGGAGAGAAAATGGGATACCAAGTTTTGTTCAAATGGGTTTTACACGTCTTATACTTCTTGGGTTAATGCTATTCGCATGTTCTGCATGTGTGGTTGACCACATTTTGGCTTAAACTTCATGGCATTTTAAGAAGACTGGGAGACATGGAGATGGAATTTTCTCTGTCATGTTATACTTCTGCAGAAGAAAGGGGAATGATCTGTGCTCACATGTATGCATTGGTGGTCAGGGCTGAAGACTGCTTGGGACCACAGAGTTCTGTGTTTAGTGGCACAGAAGTCTGAGCTAAAATTCGTCTGCTATTATAGGAGTCAGATTATTTAGGGTAAGATGACTACAACATGTAAGCTACTTCTCAGACACTTTGGGAAATTTTGTTTTATGTACCAGCTACAGCTATGCATATATTATGGCCTGCTGGCTCAGGAAGGTGGAACTGGAAAGCAAATGAATAAATGAATTGTCTGGGTCAATCTTAGTGTTAGGTCTCCAGTATTTTGTCTGGATGGCTTTCAGTCCACCCTGGGGTTTCATGCCCCTCAGCCTGTGAAAGCCCCTTGGCAGTTCACAGCTGACCCCTGTTGAGTGACAATTAAGAAAGAGAAAGAGAATTCTTACAGAAAACTGACATCTTTGCTAGTATATTAATCGACAGCTTCACAGTGCTGTCCTGCAGCTCGGCAGGCAGCTTTCCCTGCTCCTCTTTGCGAGAGGATGTTCCTGCCGCTGTAAGGGAGACCCGGCTCCTGGGGGCTCTGTGGGCCCAAACTTGTGTTCCCTCGGCAGCGCCCACCCCGCCCCTCCTCCTCCTCCCACCCCTGCCACCAAATTACATATATAGATAACGGGAATGAGACATAAAACACCAAACAAACATACCCAACACCCAACCCAGACCCACGATTGTTGGTACTTTTCACCGCCCCTTCGCATAATGAATATATTCGCGTTTCCTCCCACTCTCCCAATGGGCTACCAGCTGCAGAAGTCCTGAATAGCGAGCTTAATTGGGCTTTGTCATGCAGAATACCTCCATTTTCTATAGCAGGTTACAAAGGGGCCCTTGGTAGACGTGGCGGGCTCCTCTGGGGACGGCGGGTCCTGCCTGGCTGAGCCAAACACCTCCGCACACCGCGCAGGTAGCTCCTCTGCCACCGCCCCCAGCTCAGGGCCACCTCCAGCCCAGCTCCCCGGGCTCAGGGTCACCTCCAGCCCACCGTCCCCAGCACAGGGTCACCTCCAGCCCAGCTCCCCGGGCTCAGGTCACCTCCAGCCCACCGCCCCCGGCTCAGGGCCACCTCCAGCCCAGCTCCCCGGGCTCAGGGTCCCCTCCAGCCCACCGTCCCCAGCACAGGGTCACCTCCGGCCCAGCTCCCCGGGCTCAGGGTCCCCTCCAGCCCACCGTCCCCAGCACAGGGTCACCTCCGGCCCAGCTCCCCGGGCTCAGGGTCCCCTCCAGCCCACCGTCCCCAGCACAGGGTCACCTCCGGCCCAGCTCCCCGGGCTCAGGGTCCCCTCCAGCCCACCGTCCCCAGCACAGGGTCACCTCCAGCCCAGCACCCTCGGCTCAGGGCCACCTCCAGCCCACCGCTGTTCGAAGGTACCTAGTGCAGGATCACAGCTGCTTTTCCGCTGCTCCCTGGGCTGCTCCCAAACGACCCCGGGATCCTTCGATCCGGCCGGATCCCTTTCCCTTTGCGAATACGGCAAGAATGTCAGACATAGTTTATTTCCGACACGACCTTTTATTAAAACTCAGACCTGACGACCAAGTGTTCCGGTTTCATAGTAAATCTGTGTGGCGAGGATTAAATGGAAAATCCCGGACTCAAAAGAGACTTACCATTATGGGCTTAATCATATATTCTCCATTTTATAGAAATAGTGTAGAGTACGGAGTGTCAATATTCACTGTGAATTTCAGCTAATAACTATTTGGAATCCAAGTTACTACTTCTGCCCATTGATCGGCATTGTTTTCTTCATAATTATCTTTCCCCAGCCCTCCTCCCACCTTGTTTCTTGTTTTGACAGTTTAAATCCAGGTCTATATGACATAGAAAGCTAATAAAATTCTCATTTCATTGTTAATCTGATTTCATCGCAGTATAGGTTTTACCCTCACACCTGCGTAGCAGGGTGTAATTCCATTAATAATAATGATAAAAAACCCTAAATCAACATATTCATTGCATGTCTTTTCCCTGATGATATATTGTGAGCAGTGAGAGTTGAAAAAGAGCCATTTATTCTCACCGTGAATGAGTCTGCCTGGAACTGAAGACTTCACCTGCCTCCTCAGTCAATTAGGAATGTATCGAAAATTCTACCAGAAAACGAGTTAAATTAACCGTTAGCTAATTTCCTTGTGTCCCTCCTACATAATCCCCCCTTTTCAGCTTGCCCCAGAAATTACCACATGTTGCAAGGTTCAAATAGTGCCTAATGAAACAGTGACTAAAGGGTTCTCTCAAACCCACAGTGAAGCCCTTTCGCTGTGCCTTCAAAGCCTGGGGGGCTGCAGCGGTCAGGGGTCCTCATCTTAAAAAAGATTTTACATCTATCATACATAAAATAATCATCGAGTTTGGCAGCAAAATCTCCCCCGGCAGGGCTGCGACGTCTCTCCCTTCCCAGGGCGCGCCCTCCGGGGCTGCGGCACACCGGCTGCCCCCAGGGCAGAGGGAAGGTTCGGTCCCAGCAGAACACGGCGGGAAGGGCCGGGGACTGAGGGGTCACGGGCGTAGAGAGGCTGCGAGTACACGCGGGACAGTGCCCCGGCGTGCGCGGAACACGCAAGGGCTGCCTGCGGGGTTCCAGACAACTTCATTTCCAACACTCTGCCTCGGTGCTTCCTCCGAGGGTGTAGAAGCTGGGTTGGAAAGACCGCCCCTGTATTGCTGGGCTCTGCCGGGAGGCAGTTTCTTGCAGTCGTGTCGAGGTCTCCCTTTCGCTTTCTTTACATTCACACAGAGGCGGAGTGTTTTTCCCTGTTTCATACAGCGGTTCCACGTAAAGTGTGAACCTCAGCTTTACCGAGGTCCCTTCATTTAAGGACGGGGAGAAAAAAGCCCAGGGTCTGCAGTCTTCTATGTAAAACCCTCCCAAAGAGAAGCTTAGCCCGCAGTTACGAGCTCTCACGTCTGTTTAAAGAGGCTTCACTGAAGTGTCATCTACTAAAACTCGGTGAATTCCGCAAAGAGAGTAGAGTCACTTATTTGAAACGGTAAGGCTAATACAAAGTCATCAAAGCACTATGGTTCTTGTCTTTAAGTGACAACCCTCTTTATTGAACTGTTTGAAATACGCCTCCTGCTTTTCAATGTCTCTCTATCCATCTTTGTCTGCTCTTCAGAAAAGCAGACAATATAAAGCAAAGCCTGGCGAGCTCCCCACGCTCTGGCTTGGGCAGTGCCAACGTTAGCCTTGAAATTGTCACTCCTTCATTAATCTGAAACTAGTTATTTTTCCAGAGCACACAGCACACGCTTCCGATCTCTTGGGTTCGCTTCCAACAGCTTAAATCCCCCCGGACACGCCGGCTGGGGTCGGGGCAGGGGGGAGGCGTGGAGGGGCCGAGGCCGGCTCATCGCCCTGAGCGGGGCCGGCTGGGAAGCGCGCAGGGGGGCGGAGAGGGGCGCGGAGCAGATCCTGCGTGAAATCGGCCCTGTCACGGCGAGGCTGTGCGCGCTGCAGCGCGGACACACGCCCCGAGGTTTTCCGAGTGGCACAGTGGGCTCGAGCTGTTTGTTATTCCGCTGTCATGTGGGACTCCCCGGCAGCTGCCCGGCGCACGGCTTTCCGCCACGGCGGGGGCCCGGCGGAGCGAGGGCGCCTTCCCAGGGCCGAGGTCCCACCCTGGACCTCCGGGCCCGCGCTGCCAGCCTTGCCAGGGGCTTCTCGCCCAGAGGAGACCCGGTTCAGCCGACGGAGCTGCGCGAAGGCTGTGGGGTGTTGAGGTGCGCTCCCCGCTTAGTACTTAAAATGCTTTTCGAGCAGCCGCGAAAACTTACACAACAGCAACAGTGGGGAAAAAAAAAAGTTTTTTGGCCGAGTTTCTTTCCCAAAGGACTGCATGCAGTCATCTTTAGGCTCCGGATCCAGAATGGGAGTGCTCCACCCGCCGCCCGCGTCCTCCGAACCGGTGTCAGGACACCCGCCGGGGTCCCGGAGCGGTGGTAGTAGGACTCGCCCCTTCCTGGCTATCTTATCCCTATGGCCCTATGGGCACCACAGAAAGCCCGGAGTGATCCTTTCTGGCCGTGACCTCATCCTGCGCCTGTGCCGCGGACTGAACCGTGCAGGAGATTCAGAGAGCCCCGGGCAGAGCCGAGCCGAGCAGCGCTGCCGCCCATTCGGCTGCTCCTGCCCTCAGGGACAGCACCAGGCGTGGGGACCAGCACCAGAGGCCGTGTCCCATGGGGGGTAGGACAGCGGGAGGGATGGGAGTGGGAAGTTAGGACAAACTAGAGGTGAATGCAGCGGGATTAGACAGACTGTCCCCTCTCTGCCCCAGCTCCAGCTGGAGGTGCTGAGGAAGGAGAGTTTCCCGAAGTCCCCTGGCCTGGATCCCTGCACTGTGAGCCCTCCTCTCCGCGAGTGTTTGGGCCTTGACTGATGAGGCCTGGCCTGCCCCACACCCCCCAAGGAGGATGTGCAGCCAGCCAGAACTGAGCTCTTTGGTCTGGGAATCTCTGGAGTGTACCTGCTGCTGTGTCCCAGTTACACCATGGGTGGAAGCAAGGAGCTTCCCAAGGGCCTTCACTTCTCCAGATCTGGGGTAGAGGTGAGAGATGCTGGCAATAGACTGTGGGAAGAGCTCAGACAGTGGGGAAAGGTTTCAGCAGTGCCTATGGGGACTTCAGGATAGGGCTTGAAAGAGCAGCCAAGGGAGTGTGGTGTCTCCAGCACTGCAAAGTTCCAGCAGCCCTCAGCCCATGCTGCCTGTAGGCTGATCACAACATGGGAGGAAGTTCAAGGAGATCCACAACCAGAGAAATCAGTGCCATGAGTCTGACCTCAGACCAAGGTCAGGGAAACTCCTCAAGATGGATGTTTTCTTCTTCTGATTTTTTTTTTAATTGAAAAGAGTTAAGTAGAATTACAGTTGGTAAATAAATATCTCAAGGGGAAAGCTTTTCTGGAGGGATGCTAACACAACAGGTTACAGAAGGCCAGTAGCAGAGTCACTCACACAAACATGACTCACATCTCTTGTGCAAATACATGGGCTTTAGTCGTGCGACCTTACCCTTGTGGGTCCTTGCTCGTGGAGGGTCCAATGGAGCAGCTGCTGGGGGAAGGCTAAGTGACCTGGAGGGTTCTTAGGGGCTGTTCTATACCTGAAATCCAGCCAGGACACAGGCAACTCCTCTGCCACCAAGTTATGCCAGGAGTGACATGACACCATCAGGAGCTGAACACTGCCTGTCCTAGGATGAGCGAGGGAGGGAAAAAATGCACTTCACACTTTGTGGGAGGGGGGAAAAAAAGGATAGAAAGAGAGGGAGGGGGTGGAGCAGAAGGAAAAATTCAATACATTTTAATGTAAATTTGCCTGAATTTCAAAATGTTGAGTGCTGGATATGGAAACCCTACAAAACATTTCCTGCAAATTACGGTACATTCAACTTCCAGTGGTGTTTTTGTCACACCAACTTGGACTGCCAGGTTCAGGTCAAGCTGGTTGTTTCAGCCTTCTGAAATGTGTTGGAGCAAACCATCCCATCATTCCTCTTTACAAAGTTTTTTACATGAAGCATTTACTTTGAAATAAAATGAAATATTGTCTTAAATGTCCCAATGACAGCTTGTATGTGATGATGATGATGATGATGATGATGGTGATGATGATGATAATATGCCACAATTACCTCTCAACCCTTGAAAGACACATTCAAGCATTGATTACTACACAAAAGATCAACTAACCTTATTTTCCTATTATTAGATCAATTAACTTCATTTTCCTATTATTTTAAAGAAATTAAGTACTGCAATGAAGAGAAATCTCACTGTTTATCTTCTAGAATTAGAGGAAAATACCAATTTATTCACTAAGGTGCATATCTCCACAGAGTTACACTGAGAACACATACACTCAAGTGTATCTTTGCAGTTTTAAAATATCTTTGCGTTTTGAAGCCTTAGATTTCAGAGACTGTGATGCTTTTTCTCACCCAGCAAAGTTTTGCTTTCCCAGGCTGCTGCAGGCCTGTTGGCTCCCTCCTGTTACAGTATGGGATGACATTGCTGAGAGGGTGGGCAGTACCTTCTGTGGAATTAACACCTCCTCCCAGAGCTTCAAGGTTGGAAAAGACCCACCGTGATTATAGAAGCAAGTTAGACACAGGTGAACTGAAGCAGAGAATCAACAGTTTCCACATTCTACCTCAGCAGATTTTAGGGAAGAGGGGACAACCCCCTCAGCCACACCCTCCATGAAATTCCCGTGGGAAGGAGTCACAAGTACCTCAAGCCTGTGGATCTTTGGTCTCCCCAGCCTGGCAAGTGAGATGACTGCCACTGGGGTAACCAATGTCACCAGCCACTCAGCTGGCATGAGGGCTGCTGGCTGTAGTCAGCTCAGGCAGTGAAATGGTAGTGGTATGGATCAGTGAGATTCTGTATTTGTTTTCCAAGTCTAGGCTAGAAACTTCAGTCCTGCCTTTCCTTTCTGTTCTTGTTAGATGCGAGTGTGCTGACTCTGCCTTGCCCCTAGCCCTGAAGCTGGTCCAGGCTGTGGGGCAGTGCCCGTACCAGGCTCTCTCCATCCTACTGCAGCCCTGCCCAAGCACCTGGTCTCTCCTCCAAGACAGGCAAGCAGGACAAGTGTCACTGGGCTGGGGCATCCAGGGTGTTTGCAGGCAAGTCAAACTGGAGATGTACCTCTGAGCTGAAGCTCCGAAGATCAGGATCAAACACGATAAATATAGGAAATGTTGAGGGAAAATCGTTTTGGCACAGTTTTAAAGTTTTAAGTAAAAAGTGTATGTTGGATTGGTGGAAAATCTACCCAAGGAAAATGAGAGAGAAATAACATAATGTGCATAAGGCACTTCTGATTTGCTTATATTTCTTGATGTATATAGACGTGCTGTCTGCCAGTACTGCAGGAACTAGGAAAGAAGTTATAAAGGTCTTACTTGGGACTGACTAGCTCCAGGTCCATCCCACTCTCACCAGCCGCCTGTAAGTCTCCTGCAGGAGCTGAGGATAGGCTGCCCAGGGTAGAGGCAGGATGGGACCCGTGGCTGGGCACTTCCCGACACAAAATGCAGAGAACTTCAACCATGTCTCAACCTAACGGGTTTGCACCCAGACCTTCTCCCTAAGCCTGGTCAAGGCGCCTAAAAAATCAACACCGAAAAGAGCTAATTCTGTTCCGGCGCCTTAGGGGAAAAAAAAATAATCTCTGATCTCTGCTTAACATCGACCCGTATAATAACTTTAGCGGAGTTTCAGCCTGGTAAGGGGTCAAAGTGTGCAGCTAGTCCCCTGAGTAAGGGAAGAGCCGGCGCTACCAGGCCGGCGGGGCAGGGGCTGTGTGCGGGATCCCGGCGGCCCCGGGCCAGCGCAGCCGCGTGTCCCCAGCGCGGTGCCGCCGGAGCAGCAGACGGGAGAAAGCTGTCAGTCGCCAGGAGGGCGTGCGCCAGCTCCGGCTGGGAAGGAACACAAGGCTGCTGAACTCAGAGCACCGGCTGTATTTGCATTCCGGCCGGAGAGGAGTCCCCCCTTCTCCGCCCCCCAGCCGTCCCGAGTCACAGGGAAACAGAAAACACGTTCTTGTTAGTAGCCGATGGCTTTTATTTTCACTCTTTACGCAGATCTGACACATATACAGCGATGCTTTCCAAATATAAAGGACAAGGACTGCAAAGAAAAGCACCTT
>VXBR01005144.1:109968-127847 GCA_013400215.1 Cisticola juncidis
TTTTCCTTTAAATTGCCTGTGGGAATACAGAGGAAGGCAACCTGGGCCATGCGAACCTTGTCCCACGTTACATTTCAGAAAGAGCAGGTGCCCTCTCTGGGATTATATAAATAACGTTTTGGTTGAACTCCCACGACTAAAACATTTACATTCCGAAAATATGTTTATATATATATATATATATCTTTCTGTTACTGAAAACGGATGACAATTGAACCTCCGCGGCGGCGAGGGCCAGCCCGCTGCAGGTTAGCCAGGTAAGCCGCCGTGCGGCCAACTCGCTTCGGGCTGGGACCTGGCGGCAGGAGCGGAGCTCCGAACCGGGCTCATAACGGGGAGATCTCTTTATCCTCGGTAGCCGATGAGGGGGATAGAGACTCTTCATCCTCCGACCGAGGGTAATGCCCCTGGCTGGTGCTGCACTTGCAGCCCCCGTGCGAGTTTCGCTGGGTGCCTTTGCCTTCTTTCTTGTGCTTCACCCTCCTGTTTTGGAACCAGATTTTCACTTGCTTCTCGGACAGGTTCAGGTACGTGGCTATCTCGATCCTGCGCAGCCGGGACAGGTACATGTTGGAGGAGAATTCCCTCTCCAGCTCCAAGAGCTGGGTGCTGGTAAAAGCAGTCCTCATCCGTTTCCCATTTTGAATTTGGCTGGATTCGGACCCTCCTGGACGGGGGAGAAACGCGAAATTCAGCGGGACAGGGAAAAGTGGGGGAAGGGGACTAGAGAGAGACAGACAGGCAGACAGAAAGAGAAGACATTCCCCAGCAGCTTTACGACCCGCGGCAGCCGCTCTCCCTTGGGGGCACCCCTTCTCCCGCTGCCCCCTTTCCCCGGCGGCCGCAGGGCTCCTACCCATGCCGAGGCAGTGGAACCTCCGGGGGTCGCTGACGCTGTAGGTGGCGGCGGCGCAGGCAGGTGGGTGATGCGCAGGGTGTCCCAGGGCGGCGGCGGCGGGCACCGCGGCGGCGGGAGGCGGGTGCTGCGGCGGGTGGTGAGCGTGGCCGCTCCGCGGGCAGCACTGGGCCTCCCCCGCGGCCGCGGGAAACTGGCTTTTGAGCAGAGGGATGGCCCCGCCGGCGCCGCCGCCGCGGGACGAGTGCAGGTGCGAGGTGACACAGAGCGGGCAGACGCAGAAGGCGCCGCTCTTTCGGGACGGGCAGCCCGGGCCCGACACCGACATGACGAGGGGGGAAGGCATGCTGAGAGGGATGAAGAAGTCCTGGCCGTGATGATGCTCAGGAAGGGACGGAGCCGGCCTCGAGAAGTCTTTGATGATTAAGGAGTCGACATAGAAGGAGCGTGACATTGCGGAGGGCTGCGAGGCCGGGGGCGGCTCTCCCGAAGTCGGGATTTTCCTGCTTGGCCAAGTTGCCACTGAAGTCCTGGCGAGTGGAGAAGGTGCTTATGTTTGAGAGCTAAACAAAAGGGTCCCTGGAGAGGGCTGGTCTTAAAGTCCCCCCGCCTGGATCCCCTGCGCCGGGGTTTTATATCAAGTATTTAAACACGTGATGGCTGAAAGCCTCGCAGATCTAAATCTCCCCGGCTTCCCAGGCCGGCAGGAGAGGCTGCCGGGGGGGACCAGAGAGGGGTAGGGGAGGGGGGCAAAATGTGCGTGCTTGCTCGTTGCCCGATGACTTCACTCCTTTGCCTCCGCCTCAAATAAATTATAGGAGTACAGAAAGAGGGGAGGGGGCGGCTGCTCCGCGGCCCCGTCACACGGCGCGCTAGCAGGCATGTCCCTCTGTCAACAGACCCGGGATGCTGGGGATAAAGTTAATCGGAAGGAGTTTCTGCTCGGGGGTTTTCCCCGAGGAGAAGGCTACTTTCTCTTGCCGGGAGGGAAAGAGAAGTGAGAGCAGGTAATGCTCTGAAACAAGTGGTTCAACTCCGCCCCCCTCACTACTGTAAAAGAACATCCAAAGGGCCGTGGATCCCGCGGAGGCCTGGGGCCGACACCTTTCCCCAGTCTGGCCCACTCCCTGTACTTAGAACTCCTTCAGGTGACCATTTCTGCATCAGAAGAGCCAGGTACACAGATGCAGCCACGGATATAAAGTTGGGGATGGAGCGCGTTTGTGTATCTGCTTGTACATATGCACGTAGGGTGGGTTGGGTGGCTTTTTTTCCCCTCGCCCTTTTCACCTCAAGTGAATCTTGCCAAATTGGTAATTACTGCAACGGACAAAGCCTTCAAATATCTGGACACTTCTCAGCCAAACGGTATCAAAACGGAAAACTTCGAAGCGAACTTCCCCGGCCGCTCCAGGACCGCAGTGCGCAGCGCTAATGAAAAGCGAACATGTCAGGGAGGGATTCTTTGATCTCCACCAAGTTTGCTGAAGCAATCATTCAAAGTAAAATTGGATAAACAGCTAAATACGGTCGGTGGCTCCGAAGCATTTCAGAGTGCATTACAAAGCCAAGGTATCCGCAGCATATTACGCGATTTTCCAATGACCTGTTTCATGGGAATTTAAGAAGAGACTTATCGTTAATAGAAGGACTGTTGCGTTCTTGTTTAGCAGATGCGAAGCGGCATTTGAAACAGACTGCGGATCCCATCCCACTTGACACGGGAAAGGGAAGTGATAATTGTGCTCTAAAGCAGAAAACACAGACTACGCCTGATTACCAGAGGCTGAGCAGAAACTCGGGAGTGCAGCAATAGCCGAAACGCGTTCGGAAGCGGTTATCACGCACAAGGGCCGGGCCGCGGACATCCTACCATCCCTCCCGCACACCCAGTCTTCCCGCTGTTAAACCCAGCAAAATAAATCCGCCTTCTGATGGAGCCGGCATTTCCTCGGCCCTGCTACCGGCAAGGCTCAGCGGTGCAACTCGAGCCTTCCTAAGAGAGTGACCAGGTCTCAACCGGCTGTGCTGTCCCGTCCTTGTCCCCGGCCCCAACCTGCTGCGGAGAGTGCCACTGTGCAGGGACCGGCTCTCCCCTAGCCCTTCTCCCCCCGCACCTCCCTGGCCAGGCACGATGCAACAGCGTTTTTAGGGACACTCTGCGCTCGGTGATCTGAGGATTTATGGATAGCAATTAAAGTTTTATGAATTGCAGCTGAGGCCTGTTATGTGGCTATTTGAATGTGATTAGAATTCAATTAGAAAGTGTTTACCGGCCGGCGGGGACTCCTGAGTGTAAACAGACAGCTATTCCAGCAATGCGCTAATCCCGCGTCTTGTGACAACAATTAGGGGCTCGCGGGGTTTAGGCGGGTCGGCTCCAACCTCACCTACTTTTCCCCAAACTGCTGCCCAGGGCTCAACAGAGGCCCCGCAGCCTTCAGGCCCCGGAGCTCCAGCGAGCGCTACCCTCGCTGCCGCCGAGACCCCGGGGTCCGCGGCCGCGGGGATGCCCGGGGCCACCCGGCGGCTCTCCCTCCAGGGCTGCGGTGGAGCCCGTGAGATTCTAGCCACGGTAACCGTGCACAAGCATGGCATTTTTTTGGTTCGGTTCTCCCCATTTAAAGCTAAGTACATCTGGGGACGATTTAAACTAATATCTGCATTAAAAAAAAAATTAATCAAGTTTGTTTGTTTGTTTTCCTTTAGGAGAGGCTATTCTGCAAAATGAAAATGTAATAATACAACCGCACACCTCAGTGGAAAAAGCTGCCTGCAGTGATGGAGTGGATCTGGGGAGGGGGCTGTCGTAAGGGAAGGCAGACAGAGCAAGAGTCGGATCAAAATGCAATTTGTAATTGTTATAACAAACCAAATGTAGTGATAAAAGAGAGGGAGAGAGAGATATCACCAAGAAAAACTCACCCCTGAAAGCCAAAGCAAGAAAAGAAGTCATTTGAAAGCAGACATCCCAAACCAGGCGGAATGATGCAAGGCGTGCGCCCACATCACATCGGCCTCGTTACAATTTTATTTTTCAATAATTCTGTCCGATAAAATTTCATTGTCCATTAAGTAATCCCCGAAATGAGAGCTCTTATGAGCCTATAATGAGCTCTAATTGCTACGACTGGGAGAGCCACGTGGAAGGATTTAGAAGGTATTAAGCAGTTGGGTACAGAGCACAGGCTGTTACCTAGCCATTACTTTCATAATTCAAGGAGAAAATTAGTCCTTTTAAGGGAAAATCCTTTGATTCCCTTCATTCTGCTCGGGGTGACAGAGTATAGCTTTGTCTGCCTTTAGTTCAAGACAGTGTAACAAATGAGAATGTAACGAAATTGCCCCCTTTTGAAAGTGGAGCAGTTCAAAAAGAACATCAGAGCCGCTCTCCTGGTCCACTGAGCGCAGGACTGGGTGCTGGTCCCTCTTTTCTTCCAGATGTCTCTAACACCTTTATGTAGAAGAGATTCACGGCTTAAATGACAAAAGCAACTCTTTTCCTTCCCTCCCCCAACCCCGGCAGCTCCCGGCAGAAGAAAAAGCCATGCCCGCCCGCAGAAAGCGCCGGCTTTCAGGCGCGCATCTCTGCGGAGTTCACGGGAGGAGCTGCCTCAGCGGAAAGCGCTGCAGCCCGGGGACACGTTTCGACCAGGGGATAATAATAATAATAATAAATAAATAAAAAAATAAACACCCCAAACCAAAACAACAAACCCGGAACAACACCTGCAGAGCAGCCATGGTCGCAAACATCACACCGGGGTGACATGCGGTGGCGCTGAGCAGGCTGCACCCCGGGCTGGGGCATTTCCCGTACGGGAAAGTCCCGCTTAAAATAAAGCCGTGCGAGGGGCCGCGGGCTCCTGCGCTATAATCGCATTTATTCGCTACTCTAACATTGATTTCCTATTAATTTCCAAAGTGATCGGCAATCCCTACTCTGGCCTTTCTGAAGTGAACGCAGTCTAAAGACAGGACTTGCCCCCAGCTCCCATTAAGGAGGTCATTATAAAAGCGTGAACAAGTCTATTAATGTTTTATTGAAAGCGCATCGTTAACTTGTATCCATCCTTTTCTGAAAGTGGCATTGTGATATTGCTGTCTGTGGCACATCTTACCCAATATAGCCCGAGATTTCTCCATTATCTGTAACCAAGCAACACTTTCTGAATACCAAAAATTGAAAAGAACCGCTTAGTCTTCAAGAAAGTCCTCAATAATAGTGGAAAAGAACAAAGATCCAGGAGACAACAAAATGCCACAGGGGTGACTTTTCATGAGCAATTATCTCTCATTAATCAGAAGAACAGCTGCAATATTAATTTTCTCTCTTTCTTCCTCTCTTTTCACAGTCCCCAACATTTGAATAATCATAAATTTTGATTTCATGGAGCAGCAACATTGCCAGCGACTTCCAGACACAAGCTACCTAGGCAGGGCGCACGCTTTGCGCACAGCTCTTATTTTAAGGCTGCCAAAGAATAAACTGCAGAAAAGAAAAGAGAGGGAAAGTCTGATTGCTTTCCCCCCTCCCTTTGCCTCGGAGCACGGATTAAACCAGCAGCCCCTTCCCTCCACCCCTGCCGCTTTCACTCATGGAAAGTAGCAGGAGAAAGTACGAGTGTCTGCGCCAGCTTCAAGCGTGGGAGTTTCTACAACCTCGCTGTCCATTTAACTTCCAAACATGAAGCCAAGCGTTGTAGATCTGTCCAAAGAGACAATCTTTGGGCGTAACACGCATTGTGAGACATCAAAAGGCCCTGGCGTTAGGCGCACTGAGAAGCGTATTCAGCACGAAGGGTGCAATGCCTCTCTTTTCAGGGGCTCAGCCGCGGATTGTTTAACAAGTGACGTCGCCGCGGCAAGAAAACCGCGCTCCTCCAAAGATAAGGATGTAACATTAAATCTCGCTTTTTGGGATTTCAAAGAATCTCATTAAGGGCAGGGGCCGGAGGCGGCCAAGCCGGGAACGGGAACCGTATCCCGGGGATGTGAGCGCTCAGTGCCGCCTGCACAGCTCCTCGCAGCCTGGGGGAACGGGGCAGAGTCGAGGCCGAGACCCAGCCACTCCTCGAGCTCTGCCCATCTCCGGCGATCCGCCTTGCTCTCCTCGGCCCAGAGCGCGGGGACGCGAAGCCTCTCCGGAGCCAGGCTGGCAGCCCGGCAGCGCTGGCCCAGTGGGCTCACCCGAGGGTTTGCGGGCTGATCGCGGGCTGAGGAGAGGGAGGGCAGCTTCTGCCCTTTCCCCGCAGATGCAGATCCTTGGTGCCCTTCCCCTCCGTGAGAGATTTCCTTTGCCTTCATCCCCGGTCGTCAATTTCCGCACCGAGGCTTGGCACGACAAACTCCTTCCCGCTCCAGGAAATGGGGCCGTTCCCGATGGAATGAGGGGCACTCGTGCACTCAGGAAGGACAGGAGTGCCCAGAACTGCCAAGCCGCTCTTGCCCCGGAGCTCGCTCGCACCTCGTGGAGTGCGGGTGGTGGCGGATGGTGGGACACGAAGCGGGAGGTGCCACCTTTCTCTAGAAAGAAACCTTCTACGTCTTTCAAACCCTTCCAGCCTTTGGAGAGATGAGGCTACTTCACGTTATTGATGCTGTTCACAAAGTTACTCATTCACACGATTAGCAGCAAATTTCTATGAGTCCTTCAGGGCGACTAGGATACCTTTTGTTTGAATGAGTGTTTCCAAAGAGCTCCAGCAGCAGCCTTCACCCACTCTCTCCCTGTCACAACCCAATTCTTTGCTTTCACTTTCAGGCCTACAGTGACAACTGTCTTTCATGTAGAGAGTGGCCAGAGGGCTTAATTCTGTTATATATTTTATTTGGAGTGGGAAATTTGTGAGGTTCTTCCTAAGTCAATCAGGTCTGCTCATATATATGCAGATGTAGGTCATAATTCTCTCTCTCTTCAACCCTCCTAAAAGAGTGTTGGCACTTTGATGGGTTCCCTTCAGTGTCTGGAAGCAAAAATCTTTTGCCTGCATCTCCTCACTACAGCACCCTTCTACCAGAGATCATGTGAAGAAGACAGAATAAGAAAATACCCACTGAGATCACAGAGTTGTCTGGTACTTCTCTGAGTCTGCCATGTTTCTAGTACTCTTCAGGTATGGGGCTGCATTAGGCCAGACACTACAGGCCAGGGCCCAGGAAGTCTGGGCCCTGGTTTCATTACTGGCCGTTGTTTACAGCTCCACAGATAAAATTGCTAGCTGTTACACATGATATGTGTGAAAGCAAGCTGTGATGGTCTTTCTTTAAAGGGGATAAAGTTAAACCCCTGCAGCAGCCTCAGTGAAGTTTTATATTGGGAGCTGGAGATGAAACCCCAAGGTCACATGAATCAGAACAAGGATTCAAATGCTGCTGTGGACTCCAGAACACACCAGTTATGATTTGTTTTAGTTTTACAGTGATAGACTACAAATCAACACAAGAGTGATATTTTGTAGTGATATAGGCCCCAACCCAACAAAGATCATGACTAAACATCCCACTCCATTTCTCTCCTTGAAATTCAGACCTCATGAATTTTGATTCTTAGATGTTATGGTTAGATTGAAGCCTTCTGCCTAACAGTGACCAAGAAGCAGTCTTTTGAATTTTCTACCAGAGGAAGTGCCACATTCTCAAAAGCCAGTTAACATGAATGGACATTCAATGCTGCTTGCGATAAAAATGAAGAGATCATCAAACATATCATCACATTGTAAGAGCTAACTATTTCACAGTTAGAAAATGGTAAATTTTGTGTTCAATTCGCACAAGCCAAACAAATAAAATGTTTATAATTTCTTTCTTTTTCCTGTAACGAAAGTATGGATGTGGAATAGTTCAAGAATTGTAGTTTGGTGAAAGAACTACCTAAGGAGACATGATACCACTCCTCCAAATTCAGAAAGCAAAGAGGAATAGTTATGATGGGGTTCCTGAAGAATAAGTCTCAGAAGCAGTAGAATTATTTTGTTTAATTTATTTTCTTGCTACAGCCAGTAAGACTTCACTATTCATAGGAAAGAGGTGAAGTCATTACTTGTGGAGGCTGGAGTGCCATACTGGAAGAAGTGCAATGACAAAGCCCACATAAGCTAGGAACTCCACAGATGAATGTGACATTGTGACTGGGGCATCTGGAGACATTAATCCATGTTTACAGAGCATTGCTGGGGTATGGTCAGGTGACAGGTAAGACAGAGCAGAACAGGCAAGGCCATTGCATTAAGGAGACAGAAATACTGCGCATGTGGTCTCTGGATACATGGAAAAACCCAGGTAGATGGTCAAAGCCCAGGGCACTGTGCGTGGAGAGACCTCACCAGTGAGGGTAGGCAGTTTTCACTGTCCATCTCAGAAAAAAGCTAAATCAGAGAACATCTAGTGAACAGCTTCAGAAATATGCTATCAAAGGATCATGGAACCTCACGAGAAGACTGATAGAAGAGACATGATTTTCGTTTATATCAGTGAGGTAAATATCCACAAGAGAGAAGATCTACTTCATACAAAGAAGAGTATCATCATAAAAACAGGTGGATATACTCTGGCCACATAGAAATTTAGCATGGAAAAAAAGCATAAAAGCCTTTCTAGCTGTGAGAGAAATAAGGTTCTGGAGCTCCTTGTGGGATTTACCAATGGAAATATGGAATGGAAGTAGTTTTAAAGAGAAAACTTGACACATTTCTGACTGTTATGTAACAGTCCTTGATGTTCTCGGATTTTTTCTGAAGACACACACAAACTCTGCTTAACATCCATTTTGAAACAGTATGGACTTAATTTTTAGTTGTTTATTATTTCAGGGAATGCGTTGTCCAAAAAATATGCTGGATCTGTACTCCTAAAAACTTAAGCCCCACAGAGCACTCAGAGCAATTGTGGAAGTAGTGCCCTGCTGCATCCTTCCTGTCCTCTCCACTGTACCATCCCTGTTCATTGCCTGCTCCAACAGGAACTGTTGCTTTTGTCTGAGTTTTCCTTGCTTTTACGTCTTGTTACAATGTGTAATAAAAGCTATATATACCAAAATGGTCATATTTTTTTCACATGTCAGAATAAACATTGGTTGATTTTAATACAATCCATAAACCTCTACAAGAAATAAACCAATCTTCTCATTTCTTCAGTTCTATTTTCACAATACAGTCTCAGCTTTGTCTGAGCATCTGTTATGTGAAAACAAATATGTAATGCCTGTAGCTGGAAGTAGCCCTTTATCACATTAATCTTTTTTACATGTATTTGTATCCTCAATTTAAAATACAGAAACAAAATCAAACATTCCAGGAAGCAGAGTCTGAGCGAAATACAGGTTATAGGTACCCTATAGGTACCCTAGGTACCCTACTCCTGCTTTTCTATGAAGAAAGTAACATTTTAAAGAAGGATACAATTCTTCTTTTTTCTCATGAATACTTTGTCCAAGCTTGCATTTGAAGCTTTCAGTTTGAAAAATCATGGAAACAAAATAATTTCATGTTTTATGACCTTGTGTAAGTATATTAGTTCAAAGCCTATTTAATATGCTATAATGTAGAGGCTATGTCCTAATATAATGGGAAGAGAATGATTGAAGTCTTGAAAATAATTTTATAAAGTTCAGACCACTCTTCTAGAAAAAAAAATATTAAAATTAAAATTAAAATTAAAGAAGCCCCCCAAAACCAACCAAATAATCTAAAACAGAATGAAGCCACTGGAGAAGGAAGAAGTATTGGAACCTAAACTGGTAGGAGATGTAACCATGAAGGTATAAGTTACAAATATATTGTGCAAAAAATTACTATGATACATTGACCAGATGAAAAAACATCAGCCAAAAAGTAGACGAAAGTTTTAAGAGTAGTTCAGACACAACTGTGTCCACATTAGCAGTCTGTGTTCTCTCTCTTACACTTCAGCTGAGCCAAGGAACAAATATTCCTATTAAAACATGTATGTGTCTAGAATACAAATAACACTACAGTGTATAAGAGGTGTGGCTGTCTGCACTCTCAGACATATTCAGACTAGTTACAAGTCACAAGATGGAAAACTTTGGATAAAATACTACTCTCAGTTCAGAGCTGTAAGACAGAATAACTCTGCAGCTATTCTGAATGGTGCAGTGGGAGTAGAATTTGGCCTGGTGTTTTCAAAGGTTAGTTAAACAAAATATGACCTTTTTCAGGCTGGGGGAACAAAAGAGGTCAGCTCATTCTCCAGAGCTACAAAAGGTCTTTCAAGGATACCAAAGAAATAAAAATAAAAGCCATGATCACACTTCCTAGATGCACACATAGAAACAACACTTGTATGCTAAGATATTACCCAGTGGAAAAACCCCTGGGAGCGTCCCAATTAATAAAGAGACCCGCCAGTAATTCACTCACTGTGGGAAAGGTGTACACATTCAAACAATCAATTTTGTCCAAAGTGCCAGAGCAAGACAGTTGCAGAACTGAGATTTGACCCAAAATCTCCTATTTTTCATCATCTTGCAGTATTTAACTGTGCTTCATAAGACACCTTGAAGAATTGCAAAGAGTCTGATGAATCTGATTGTACTTTAATAACTCATTGGGCAGAAGAAGCCTAATGCAGCTTTCCCATTTCTTTGTGGGTAAGAACATCGGTTATTCTCCTGCCTGCATGGACATTCTGGTACAAGCTGGCCATTGTGTACAAACAGATCAGTTACCTGAACTTCACCGATTTGATTCTCTGCTGGAGGCTGGAATTGATACTCTAGTCTCTCTGAGGGGAGCAAAACCCTGCTCCAATGCCTTAAAGGAGCTGCAGTAAATCTGATCACAAAGTACCTTTGAATCAGATATGCAACTTTTTCCTCTGCTGCTGCTTCACATGAACATCAAGAAACTGTAGCACTCACATAGTGATGAGATAAAGCACAGATTTCCACTGAGCTGCATCAGGCAATGCCTGGGGTGAGACTGCTAGCAGTCAAAAATGAACTTGAAGGAACTGGGTCCTGCAGAAAGGCAAGTCTTTTCCAATGTCTCTCTTGCTATGAAAGAAAAGTAAGTTTATTTTGAGGTTGCAGATTATTCCCCTCTCTCAAACTTTACCACAGAGGTTGGAATAGTTAATTGTTCTCTACCTTTTTTGAGGAAATCATGTTCTAGGAATGTGATATGTTCCACTGTTCCACAACTTTTCACACTTTAAACAACTCATAATAAGAATATCTACTTTTTCATTATTTAAGTATCCTGCCCAGTACTATCAGAGAGGAAAAATACCTACGTGGAAGCACAAAAGATGCTATTTTAAAGATATTCAGAAGGAAATAAAAATTGACATTTTTGAAAGAGACTGGTGCTAGAAATCTCTCTTTCCTTATATGCAATAGGAATGAACATGCTAGCATTCCCAAATATTAATGAACTTGAAAGTATTCAGAGGAAATCTCAATTGTTCATGTTTTGATAATTTTAAATGAAAGACATCCTTTCCTGTTCTCTTTAGATCAACATTTGTCACAGTAACTAATGAGGAAGTAATTATAATGTAATTTGTCAGAATAATCTGACAGGCAAAGAATTATGTTCTCAATCCTAAAGGACTACATAGTTCTAGTTTTCCAACAGATTGGGTACATGTGTTGGCATAGCAGAGAGTATTTGTCTTTAAGCAGGATAAAAACTTTTGCACTTTCTATTCTCAAGCAGAAATGGACAAAGGCACTGTCTAATTCTCTAAAATATGTTACATGAAGGCATTTCACCTTAATACAGATTAGTAAATCTTACTTTAACAATTTCATCATATAAAAGCTACTTCTTTTTACAGTGACTTTGAGATTTATAGTTCAGTTGCAGTAGTTAAGTAGTCACCCACTGTTTCTTTAAGACAGTGAGTAAACAATTTGGTCATTCAGCCATATTTATCAAGAAGAAAATAGCTGTCTTCAGAATAAATACAAACTATAAGGAGGTACTGAAGGATGAAAAAACAAAGAAACATGAAAAAATAAAGACATTTATTTTAACATAAAGTTTAAAATCTGTGCTGGTATTCAGGGAAGTGTGATTGCTCACTCCAATAGCAGCTGGGAGAGGCCTGCATTTGTCATTGACCATTTTGCTGTGGGGTATGTTTTGGTTCATTTTTTTTTTATAGAATACAAATTGATCACAGCTTCATCCAAGCTACAGTATCTGTATCTCTAATATATACAGCAGAGGACTCAGCCCACATTATTCCCTTATACTTCTTTTCAGTACTCCCAGCAGATACTGTTCTTAAAGGTGACCTACTGAAGAAAGGATTGATATTGTACATCTGCTATTTTAAGTGTGTCTTTAAAACATAGAACTTGCTGTTCCATTTGTACGTTTATATGGTTTTGTTTATATTTTGCTTTAGTGGACTTTATGCTTTTGGTCTCTCAGCTCTAAATAAAATCCCATTAGTTTCAATGCTAGATTAATCTTAAATAAAAGAAAAAACATTTTGGTGTGTGTTTCTGTTTAATTGATGTGATTATAAGGAAAAAAAAAAAAAACCACTAAAAGCCAAGCAGCATGTTGTATTAGATTCTAAGATTGATTCTATATTGTATCAGATTCTAATATTCTCTTCTAATAGGAAGAGAAGAAACACGTTGCTGTGTATATTTCATGTCAGTGAGTCCTACAAGAATAAAACACAACCCAGTGTTACGCCTAAAAACAGCCAAGGATTTATTCTGCCTGTAGTTTATGTGAAACACAAGTAGGTCTTTAAGTCAAGCATATCACAAATTCTTTATGGATTAGGAGATTCTGCCTTCAGTAATGTGTAGTCATTTGGTCCTTGAACAAACAGGAATATCCAGCTCCACCCATCCACAATTTTAACAGATTTGAAACTACAAGGACCCTATTCTTCATTTTGTTATATGTTAAGGGATTGCTGAAAAAGAAGCATCTGCTTTTCTCTTTACATGCAATCTATGCTTTCCCTATTTTATGACTTACAAAGAGTCTCTTTCAGAAATACTGTATTCTATACAGAGGTATCTTTTGAACTCATCTCATTAACCTCATGCAATATGGACGGAAAGGAAAATAAAATAAATTCCTTGAAGAAGGAAAAAAGACTAATAAAACAGAAAAAATGAACTGGAGCTATTCAAGATACCTTTTTTACTCTAAGAGCTCACTCAATCCTGCATCATAAAGTCAAACAGAAATACGACTCACCATAACGGTTTGGTGTCAAGACCTCCCTTTGATTTTCGCACAGAAAATCTTGTTTAGTTTATTCGGGATTTACAGGGATTTTGCAAAATAATCAGTTAATCAGCAAGAAATGACATCATGAAATTGGTCAGACAAACAAATACTGTGACTAACGGTAAGTTCTGTTGTGGTTTTTTTGGCTACGTACCTGTTCTTGACTTTGTATTTCCATGTTTCTGCAATACTGTAAATAATTTTTAAATATTTTTTATTTGATTTTTTTAGAACTCAGGGCATGGTGGTCACTGATGCCACTAGCAGAAACGCATACATTATCAGATACATTTATCCAGATTTGTCGAGAGCAATGGGACATTTAAGCAGGACAGAGGATCCAACCCAGAGGTGAGGGGCTCTATGTCAAGTGAAGGGACTGATGACTGAGTCTCAGAGCAGATCAAGAAAAGCACAGCCTGATGTGAGTGCCCTTGGAGGTTTGCTACAGTTCTGCAGCTTTGTTAAATTCCCTCTGCAGTGTATACTCTTTCTACTCTTCTCTGGCTTCTATACCATCCCTGCTTGCCCCCTTCTCTTGCTATCACCACCCACTCTTGTTTTCCTTCTGGCTACCTCTTTTAATTAATAAGGGAAAGAGAAGATGTTCCTGCCAGCTTTGCTTTGCTATTGAGTAGTAGCTAGGAGGTCAAAGAACAAGGTTACACTCACACCTGTTGCTTGTTCTTTGATTCCCTGTTGCATGAAACAATTTCCTTCAGAAGTTCCAACAATGTACTAATTAACAAAGGAAAAGACAGGGAAAAACAAGACAAAGACTCTGGGAGGAATGAGGTAACAACTGAGAAGATGTCAGAGGAAAGAGGGGAAAGAAGCAATTACAAAGGGGGAACTGGGATAGAAACACAGAAAAAAGGAGGGACAAACAATTAAGGAGAGGAAAGTAATAAAAAAAAAAGCAGAAATTATAAGATGGGGGAACTAGTATAAAGATTTGCACAAAAAGAAATTATGTAAAGTCTCCTTTAGATTACAGTATTCAATTCTTATACAGCAGCTCTGAGCACAGTGAGTACCTCTGTCAAAGAGATCTGTACCTGGTATCAGTTCTCCCCTAGTGCAGGAATTCACTGGGGAGAGAGGGCATTGCCAACTGGAACAATAGCACAATGCTCCTCAATTTGGACATTACGCCTACCATCTTTACTTAGATATAATGAGAGTTAAGTTGCTCAAAAATGTAATTAGTATGAGCCTGTCATTACTCTCACTGTTCCCAGAGAAAGGACAATGAACGGTAAATGGGGGTTACACAATGTTGGGTCAGAGTAGACACCAAAACAGTCACAAGCAAACTCTGTGATGTAAAGGCACGGACTTGGAAGTACATGGCTGGTGGCAGGGCTGGCACATAGCTGGGACACATCAGCAGTGGAGAAGAAGTGACAACTCACTGATACTTCTTGAAACAAAGGAGAGGCCACCTTCTTCCATGTGTGTGGTAGAACAAGCTGCACAAAATGAGGAGCCTCCTCGCAGTGTTTGAGGGCAGTCCAGTACTGTTGAACCCAGTGCTGAAGGCTTTGAGCACACCAGGTGCTGTAACACATGCTGAAGTGTCATGGGCACCTCAGCCCAGAAACTTAGAATTTCCACATCATACCTGCCACAGCTCTTCATCTGTTAAAGGCTGCCACATACGGAACACCTGGAAACTGCAGACTGTGAACTGGCATTTGTTAGGCAATGTATTCCTAAAGTGATGAATTCATTGAGAGGCTTGGGACTTTCTCTTATCTCAAATCCATCAAGTGAGCTAACAAAGCCTGTCATGCCACACAGCACAGGGATGTTGGACCTCAAACCTTTGCTGGTCCCTGCAACACTGCTCCAAGGGCTTAAGAGTGATGTAGTAAGCTCATCCCTTCAATGTCATTTCCAAGACTTCCAGCACGGTGCTGCTGTGCTGCACAGCATCAACCCTGACTACCCATCTGCTACTGTGAAGCAGGTATCTGAAAACAAACTAGTTACCAAATTCATCTACAGAGTGAGGTGGAACAAGGAGGCACAGCTTCACTGAAACCACTGGGTTTTCTTAAATTTACTCAATTTTCTCAATTTCAGGACTGTTAGACAGAACTAATAAGCCATCAATCCTGCTAAATCCAACTTCTGTGTGCGACATGTAAGAGTAACTAGCTAAAAACTCCATGAGTTAAGCATACTAGTATGAAGGTACACTATTACTCAAGCTAATTCTGTGTTATTCTGTAGAATTCTGTTATATAGGAAATGAAACCTGTTACAAGTAGCTCATTATAGAAATACTGTCACACTTCTCTAGTGTGAAACCACAAAATGATGTTTTCTCCTTCGCAGCAAAGACAGTGTAATGGATTCTCTCACACTGTAGTCTTTCAGAAAAAAAACTGATTGGTATAACAAATCCAGGGGAGGGCCACAAAGATGACTGGGGGGATGGAACACTTCTCCATTGAAAATAAGTTGGGAGAGTTGGGGTTGTTCAGCCTGGAGAAGGCTCTGTGGAGACCTCATAGCAGCCTTCCAGTATCTAAAGGGAGCCTACAAAAGGTTAGAAAGTAAGTTTTTACATGGGCCTGTAGTGATAGAAGAAGGGGAAATGGTCTGAAGTTGAAACACAATTGGTTTAGATTAGATGTTAGGAAGAAATTCTTTCCTTTGAGGGTGGTGACACACTGGAATGTGTTGCCCTGAGAAGTTGTGAATACTCTATCTTTGGAAGTGTTCAAGGGCAATTTGGATGGGTCTTTGAGTGATCTGGTCTAGTGGAAGGCTCCCTGCACATGGCAGGAGAACTGGATGATCTTTAGGGTCCCTTTCAACTCAACCATTCTATGATATACTGAAACAAGCCAGGAAAAAAACACTGTAGATTTTTCAAATGAAAAATTATCTAAAGTTAAAAGGAGGCAATTGTAAATAAGATACATGAAGTAATAGGGAAGTAAAGCAGAAGGCAGAATTCCTTTCATACTCATAAGAGTAGACATGGGGAGTGCTACAAATGTCATTTTTCTGGACTTCTGTAAAGCCTGTAAAAGCCCACAACATGCTTTTCTCTTAACTGGTGAGAGATGGATTTAAGGGGTGGGCTGTGAGATGGACAAGAAAGTGGTAGGATGGTTGCATCCCGAGGGTAGAGGTCAACAGCTCCCGATGGACATCAGTGGTAAGTCATATCAAAGGTCTATATTGGGACTAGCATTGTCTAATGTCTTCATCAATGACACAGACAAAGGGATCTAGTGCACTTTCAGTGAATTTGCAGAAGACACTATACTGAGAAGTGGGGTAGACACATCTGGAGGATGGGGTGCCATCCAGAGGGACATGGACAAGCATGAGAAGTGGGCATATGGAAATCTCCTGAGGTTTAACAAGATCAAGGTGCTGCACCAGGGTTGGGGCAACTACTGCTATCAACACAGGCTGGGGTTTAACAGATCCAGAGCAGCCCTGCTGAGAGTGTCTTGGGGGTGCTGTGAGAGGCTGGACATGACCCAGCCATGAGCACTCACAGCCCAGAGAGCCAAACGTGTCCTGGGCTGCATCCACAGCAGCGTGGGCAGGAGGGACAGCACGGGATTCTACCCCTCTGCTCTGCTCTGCTGAGACCCCACCTGGAGTGCTGCATCCAGCTCTAGGGTCCCCAACAGGAAGGACATGGACCTGCTGGAATGAGTCCAGAGAAGGGCCACCAAGTTGATTAGAGGGGTGGATAACCTCTGCTAGGAGGAAATGCTAAGAGAATTGGGATTGTTCAGCCTGGAGAAGACTTTCAGGTGACCTGAATGTTGTCTTGCAGTACCTGAAGGGAGGCCTACAAGAAAGATGAAAAGGGATGTCCTACAAGGACATGTATCAGACATCAGCAAAGAATTATTTACTGCAAGCATAAAAACACATTTTTTATATTTACTGTGAGGGTGAGACATTGGAACAGGTTGCCTGGAAAAGCTGTGGATGCTGCATACTTGGAAGTGTCCAAGGCCAGGCTGGATAGGGCCTTGAGTCAGAGGGACCAGTGGGCAACCCCTCAGCTTGCAGCAGGTGTCCAAATACCAATCCACCCCCCTCCCCCACCATCACCCCAGCACGCCGTGGACTTCATGGATGCCCAAAAAAGGGTTAAAACTTTGTGGTCAAGAAGAGCAATGGTATTCTAGGCTGCATTGGGAAGAGCAATGCCAGCAGTTGATCCTGTCCCTCTGCTCAGCCCTGGTGAGGCCACATCAGCAGTGCTGTGTCCAGCTCTGGGCTCCTCAGGACAAGAGAGGCATGGAGCTCCTGGAGCAGGTCCAGTGGAGGGCAACAAAGATGGCTGAGGGATTGGAGCATCTCTGTTGTGAGGAAAGGCTGAGGGAGCTGGGCCTGTGCAGCATTGAGCAGGGATGTCTGAGAGGAGACCTAATCAGTATCTATCAGAATCTGCAGGGAGCATGTCAGAGGATGGAGCCAGATTCTTCTCAGAGGTGCCAAACAATAGGAAAAGGGACAATGGGCAGAAATTGATGCACAGGAAGCTCCCCCGCAGTGTAAGGAAGAACTCCTTTACTGTGCAGGCGCCCATACTCCAGCACAGACTGCCAAGGAAGCTGTGGAGTCTCCCTCACAGGAGATATTCAGGAACCGTCTGGACACCGTGTTATGCCCTGCGCTCCAGGAAGACCCTGGTTAAGCAGGGGTTTGGAGCCGATGCCCGCTGTGGTCGCTGCCAGCCTGACCCGCGCGGTCGCTTTGGGGAGGCCGGGCCCGGGGACCCCGCGCGCGTCCCCGGCCGCTCCGGGCGG